>CP038107.1:868672-943990 GCA_004519485.1 Nannochloropsis oceanica | reverse complement strand
TTTCTCCTGCGTATATTACGATGCCCGGGCGTGCTGGGTCGATGAGAGGGCATACCACAAAAAGACATAACTCATGCATTGCCGCGTCAGAAAACGTTCATCAGCGATATGATGGTGTTGACGTCTGGGGCGGACACATTCAGATGGGACGCACGGGAGGTAAATAATCACAAAAGCCAAACTATTAATCAATCAATCTCGAGCTCGTGCGCCGAATGAGCTCCGGTACGAACCCGATGCGTATAGTGGTGAAATTGCCCGCGCCGCTATAGGACGAGGCTTGGATGCGCTTCACGAACCCAAATGACCTCCTTGCACAAAATGCACTCAAAGGCATAATAAAGCAAATGAAACATAGGCGACATGCTGAAAGTATGCACAATTGCTCGTTATTTTTATCACTTCATTCATTATGAATTCCCATTCCCTCACACACATTTTCACATCCTCCTTCTGCCCATTTCCCTACTCCAATTTCCCAGTCACATACACTTTCCAACCCCTTTTCCCTCTCTCCCCTCCTATCTTCCATGTTCATCATTCGCTGTTCAACCCTCCTGTCCAAATTCGTTCGTCCACTCCGTGAAGTGATCCAGCTCCTCAGGCGCAACTGAGGATTTGGCACGCTTAGCGGCCTTCTCGAAGTCCGCGAATTCAATGTCAGGCACCTGGAAGTGATGGGGAGGGAGGGAAGGAGAGACGGAAGGAGGAAGGGAGGAGTGAATAAAGTGTTCATTGGATGACCGAAGAGCAGATATTCTTTCTGCCCCTCGTTCCCTCCACACCCGATATCCCCTCCTTACCAACAGCTTCTCAGCCTCTATCTCGTACAAGCCTCCCCGCACCGCATTACAACTCCCACAGGTTAAAGTCCCGGCCTTGTTCCCTGCCATCCCTCCCCCCCTCCCTCCCCCGTTATTTAATCCCTCCGTTAAAAGGACCATGGGGCATCGAGGGCAGGGAGGGACGTTCGGGTCTTCGCCCGTGCCGCTATGGTAAGGGGTGAGCATGCCTACGGAGGAAGGGAGGAAGGGGGGGAGGAAGGGAGGGAGGAAGGGAGGGAGGGGGAGGAACAGGATGAGATTCTGTAGACCTCTGATAGTGCATACATTCTGCCTTCGTTCCCTCCCTCCATTCCTTCCTCCCTACCTACCGTCGGCATTGGGTGTGAAGTACTTGGCCTGTTTGCATTTCCTCAAGGGCTCCATCAGGGCCTCGCGGACACATATTGAGATATCCGCACCTAGTGAGGGGAGGGAGGAAGGGAGGGAGGGAGGGACGGCGAGAGGGAGGAAAGGAGGGACGGCGGGTTGGTAAATGGAAAGGTTAAATGGCAAGGGCATCCATTCTTCAGAAAAAGAGGGCGACGAGGAGGGAGGGAGAGAGGAGAGGAGCGAGCGAGGGAGGTCAGGCATGATCTTACCCGAACAGCCTTCCGTCATGTCGGCAAGCTGGGCAAATTCCTCGTCAGTGAGTGAGTTGGGCGTATCCCCCAGATTTATCTTAAACATGATGGCACGGGCAGAGGCTTCAGGTAACGGGATATAGACTCGCTTTTCGAAGCGACGGCGGATGGCGGGGTCGAGCTCCCAGGGGATGTTGGTGGCCCCCAAGATGAGGACTTGCTTGGTGGGATCCGCCTGTGTGTATGTGTAAACGTAATATAAATATTAGGAATGCAATTTCACCATTTTAGTTTAAAATGATTCGTTTAAAAAAAAGGGTTGGTAGCGTGTTGAAGCGGCGGCGGAGTCCCTCATTGCTTCCCCTCCTCCCTCCCTCCCTCCCTCCCCCTCTTCCTCCCTCCCTCCCTGCCTCCCTCCCTCCCTCCGTCCATTCCTCCCTCCCTGAAAGCCTACCTTTCCCACCCCGTCCATCTGCACTAAAAATTCCGTCTTGATCCTCCGCACGCTGTCCGCCTCCCCCTCCGATCGTTGCCCACACAGGGAGTCCACCTCGTCGATGAAAATGATTGCCCGGCCCTCTTCTCGCGCCATTTCGAAGAGGGAGCGGACCAGGCGTTCGCTCTCGCCTTGCCATTTACTCACTGGGGAAGGAGGGAGGGAGGGAGGGAGGGAGGGAGGAAAAGGAGGGTGAAAACGAGGAGAATGGAGGTCGAAACTAAGGGAGGGAGGGAATAAGGGAGGGAGGGCACGAACCTAGGTCTGAGGAGGAGACGGAGAAGAATTTGCAGTCTGCTTCGGTGGCGACTGCTTTGGCCAAGTAGGACTTGCCCGTACCGGGGGGTCCGTAGAGGAGGATGCCGCGCCACGGTTTACGCTTGCCTACGAAGAGCTGAGGGAACTTCACGGGGAGGATGACCTGAGAGGGGGGGAGAGGGAGGGAGGGAGGGAGGAAGGAAGGAAGGGGGGGAGGGAGGGAGGGAGGGAGGAGGGGAAGGAATTCGCTTTTTAGGTTCAACGAGTTGATGGCATCATGGTTGATGGTCCTTGACAAGCATAGAGAGGAAGAGCCATTGGGCTTCAGTGAGGCGAAGGCGCCGTGATGGGGCGGGAAGGGCTCAATGAGGGACAGTGACAAAGGCACGGTGGTGGAAAGAGAGGAAAGGGCTCGATGAGGGGTAGATACAAGGGAAGAGATGTCGGAGGGAAGGGAGATGGGGTGGGTGGGCGGGAGGGAGGGAAGAGCATCCGACCCACCTACCGCTTCTTTTAAGGCCTCCTTTGCCAGGTCCAAGCCCGCCACATCGTCCCACTTCACATTCGGCTTCTCCGTCACAATCGACGAGCTCAAGGCCCCCTTCAGCTTGTTCTTCTCCTCGTCCTCCTTCTCCTCGTCCTCGCCCGGGTTTCGGGTTGCCGTCCCTCCCCCCCCTCCTCCTTTTTTGCCTCTGTTCGCAGCGGCTGCTCTGTCTTTATCCACGACTGCTTTTAGGTCCTCAGCGCGCTTCATGTACCCCTCCACGCGCGCGGAGATGGTGGCTTTCGTCTGAGGGTTCTTCTCGTACTTCAGCCCGGCCATGAAGTAGTCTAGGAAGAGGGGAGGGGAGGGAGGTGAAGGAAGTAAGGGAGGAAAGAAGGCATGAGCAGGAGAAGGATGGCGTGTTCCAGATGGCAAGGATGAGGTAGCTTCCTGAAATTTATCATTAGGAGGGGACAGGGACTCAATCAACCATGACATCTCACCGCTGGGCCCGAAAACTTGGCCAATATTGCCCTCCCCCCTCCTTTCCTCGCTCCCTGTCTTCCCCTCCCTTCCTTACCGAGGCTCTTCTTGTACAGGCCCAAGGCATTCTCATACTCCCCTTTCGTGTCGGCTTCGATGGCTTGCTTCACGATGTCGATCGCCTGGGAGATGAAGGTGTTGTTGGCCATGGTGCCTACGTAGGGAGGAAGGGCAAGGGGACGGTGAGGTTGGCTTTCACGGAGGGATAGTGCTACCGGCCCCTTTCGAGCGTGGCATACGCAAGTGCGCAAAGTCCGGCAGAGCAAGGATTTTTTGGGCGGACAAGGGGCGGAAGTGGTGTGGAGAGGGCATGTTGGCAGAGGCCTGGCTCATGACGAAGTAAAAAGTTGGCCCCCCATGAAGGCCTCGCCGCAAGCTTTGGAAGAGAAAAAGGGGGCGTTGCAGGCAAGTTACACAAGAGAAAGGCGGATATTTCTGTGAATTTGCTAGAGTAGGGGCGTGGTGATGGTAAAGAAGCGCATAAAGCATGGAGGGGAAGGCACATGCATCGTCTTCTTCCTTTGAGTCGCCGTTGACGCTCAAGTGGTCCCTCTAACGTCTTCTGGCCCATTTGCTTTTGCGATGCGACAAAGTCTCAAAGCGTATTTAATACACCACGAGATACAGCCGAAGCGTACGTAATAGAGTGATGTAAGATTTTGATCCTGCCCATTTTGGGGGAGCGGTCTGCTTCCCATTTCCCTGCCCGCCAAACCCAACCGTCGGCCGTCGCAGGACACACACGCAAGACAGCTCCCGGCTACAGCATGCATAGTAGCGCATGGCGTGAAAAAACACTTGCTATGCATGAAATTATGGGAAAACGTTCGACGTGGGTCCGCAAGGCCTTCTAGTTATTCTTCCTCTCCCGCACATCTTGCCAGCACTTTCGCACTCCTGCCCAACGAAACGCTTCTTAGCTAGCACCACCGACCATCAATACCACCACATTCTCCAACATTTATCCACGGCTTCTTTTTCTCCTAAGCTTTCATTCGCACACAAAAGCCTCTCAAGCATCCGTACCCACACGACAAATATATACCCCATTCGCGCCTTGGTTGCCTCCTGTTTACTGCCGATCTCTCTTCTCTCCTGTCCCCCCTCCGTCCCGCAGGACACGGTCGAACTTTATAGTCATGTTTTTTTTTTGGCTTCGTTGGGCTTTTACTTTACCGATGCGTGCTACAACTTTTCCATCCATTTTATTTTATATGGCCGCTTCTTCTCCTTCCCTCTTGATTGAGACTTATTCCTTGAGTTTGGCTGGATGCGGCACGCCTGTCTCGATGGGTGGTGGTGACGACAGAGAAGGGAAGAGCAGGAGCGTAGGGAGCGAAGGAGGGAGGGATAGAGGCAAAGAAGGTGGAGGAATGCCTCGCGGCAGTGGGGAAAGCATAGGAGGAGAAGCAGGCTCAGCAGCAGCTCGAGGAGGAGCAGGGAGCAGGAAAGTACGATTATCCGCATTCCCTTTAAGATGAGCTACACAAAGCATACACCTATATGCCCGTCAATATCCTGCACCACTGCCGCCTTTCGCTATTGTAGGATAGGGATGACTTTCCGCTCCAGTGGTGAGAAGGGCAAGGGAAATGTGCTCCGAACGCTGACAGTCCGTCGTTGCCGCCTATTATTATCCAAGTCGGTAGCAAGGCCCTCCTTTCCCTTCCCTCCCTCAAGAGCGTTTTGTTTTCCAGAAATTATAAATATAATAGTAGGAACGAGTATTGTTTAGGTCGAACACGGGGAAATTAAATGTAAAAATAAATTTATATTTTTTGCGCTCTTCATACAAGCAGGCAAAGCAAGCAGCAAAAGATACCTTTGAAACGATGTTAAAAATACCTTTGAAACGATGTAAAGGAAGAACTGGTTTGCATTAGCAGCGCACCATGAGATATTTTATTATTCTCGGGCCGTCTCTTGAAAGCAATGTAACCTCCCGTCCGCTTCCCTTAAGTAGTACAGCCTTGGGCGAAAGGCTGAGGCAAGGCGCAATAAAAACCAAAGAATTGCCAACCCACCACTTCCACCACCACGGAAACATGATTACCATCATGTTGGACAGGGATGGGCAGTCATTATAGTGCTTGGTGTGGTTCATATACAATAGTGAATAATAGTAATATAATATCCACACATCATGTTTGGCTTCCCCTGCTGCAACTTGCTCTTCTTGCTTCGACCGCACTCCGGAAGTCTCAAATCCACGTTCACACGCACATACAAAAAAAGCACTACAGGCTGAGATCAAGATGGCGGCCATGCCATTGATGGGAAGAGGCGGGTCCCTACGCTTCTTCCTTCTCCTACTTTTAGGCGTCGGCACCACCCTTGCCTTTGTCCTCCCCCCGCCATCCTCGCGCCAACCCAGCACGAGCATTATGAATACACCCTCCACCGCCGCTGTCCTGTATGCGGCACGCAAGAAGAAGGGCGGTAGTGGGGCGGGTGAAGGCTTTGGACAAACCCAAAAGAAGAAGGAGGCGGCACGAGCGCCGGTACCAGCACCATCAGCCCCTGCCGGAGGGGAGGAAGTGAAGGAGAAGGGGTCGGAGGACGCGAAAACGGCCGCGAAAGAGAACTTCAAGGCCAAACTAATGGAGGTGGGCAGCAGTTTGCAGAACTTGGCCAGCCAAGTTGATGCACGGGCGGGGGATGGCGAGGTGGGTTGAGAAGAGGGAGGAAGCTATGAAGGGAGGAAACGGAGGGGAGGGAGGGGAAGGGAGATGGGTGGGCTTCATACCCATCGATGCCGTATGCCTACTGACGATTTGAGCTGCATACATTTTCTCGCATCTATAGACATAATATATGTATACTTCTGCGCCCTAACATACTCTCTCCCTCCCTCCCTCCCTCCTTCCCTCTCTCCCTCAGGACCCCTACGACCCAGCTTTTGTAGCCGAGCAAAAACGCCTCCGTGCCGAGATAGACTTCGACCGTCCCTATGCCCGCGAACGGCCTAGGAATTGGGATTACATTACGGGGTTACCTGTCCCCAAAATCGTACGGATTGAGGATGTGAGTCGAAGAAGGGGGGGGGAGGGAGAGAGGAAGGGAGGGTGAGAGGGAGGAGAGCATTGCAGTATATGCGTGCTATCTCGATTCATGCTCATCAATCCTTCTCCTCTCCTCCTTCTGGCCCTCCCTATCTCCCTAGATGATCCCCATTCCAGCCCCTTCGATCCGGGAGCAGTACCGTGAGCTCCGCCCGAACGACCCTGCCTATATGGCGCAGCGTATCAAGGTGAGCGAGGGAGGGAGGGATGGACGGACGGACGGAGGGTACACAGTAAAATGCAATGCATGAATAGACCCTCATGCATCTTTCCTCCCTCCCTCCCTCCCTCCCTCCCTCCTCATCAGGATCTCTTCGTCCCCGGTGCTGACTTGGAAGAGCTTCGGAGCTGGTACATTGCAAACCGCGATTGGCTGGGGCAAGGCACAAGGTTAATCCTTGCGGCCAAGAGCCTCCGGGTAGGATATTCCCATATTTCCGTTCCCTTCCTTCCTTCCTTTTCTCCCTCCCTCCCAATCGCCTTCTTACTACATGGTAGACGTTTCTCGTTCTTCCTCCCTTTCACCCTCCCTTCCTCCCTTCCTCTCTCCCTTCCTCCCTCCCTCATCCCTCCTTCCCTCCCTCCCCCTCCCTCATCATCACCAGTGCACCTGGCTAAAGGACTATGCGGAGAGCAAGACCTGGTTGGACTCCCTCCGCGTCTACCGCACCGTGGAGGTCTCCGTCACGTGCCACCTGCAGCAGGTACCTCCCTCCCTCCCTCTCTCCCTTCCTCCCTCCCTCCCCCCTTCCGTCTGTAGTCACCATTTGTCCTCACGGTTTCTTTCCCTCTTCCCTTCCTCCCTCCTCCCCTCTCTATTTCTCTCCCTGACAGGGCATGCGCGAGGCCGAGTTCCGCCTTTCCCAAAATCTGGGTAATCTGAACATATTAACCGTCGGGGGAAACACACCGGCCGAGAAGGCCTGCATGTGGATCACCCTTAAGGTAGGAGGGAGGGCGAAAAGGTGGGAGGGCGGGAGAAAGGAAGAATTTAACCGACGGTCGCTGTCCTTCTGCTTTGGCTTGTGTCGTATATCATAATTGAGAGCCCCTCACAGACACCCCCTAACCCTACCCCTCCCATATATTCCCCCTCCAGATACACAACACTCCATCCCCGCCTCATTCATGAAGAGCCCCTCATAGACACCCCCTAACCCTACCCCTCCCATATATTCCCCCTCCAGAGACACAACACTCCATCCCCGCCTCATTCATTAAGAGACGCACTCCAGTGCCCCCCCCCCCTCTCTCACACACCTTCTTCCTACCCCTCCCTTCCCTCCTCACACACTCTCTCTCTCCCTTCCTCCCTCTCCCTCCCTCCCTCCCTCTCGTCTCCCTCTCTCTCACACCCCCATACCCTCCCCTCTCCTCATGCAGGCCGTCCTGGCCAAGTGGGAGACACGTCGTGAGCGCCAGCTCAAGGTCCCTCCCGAGGAGAGAACGCCGGCGCAAGACCGCGCACTGGCAGGCACGAGGAAGGTGGTGGACCTCTTCCAAAAAATGAACGTGGCCTTCAGTGAGGAGGAATCCGGTACGGTTGATCCCTCCCTCCCTCCCTCCTTCCCGCCCTCCCTCCCGCTCTGCTGGCTTCCTGGACGACCAGCGCTCGACGGTCTTCTCCCTCCCTCCCTCCCTCCTCATCGCTACCCTCCCCGGCAAAATGCCTTCCGACCATCAACCCCCCGTAACCTTTCCTCCCTCCCTCCCTCCCTCCCTCCCTCCCTCCCTCCCTCCCTCCCTCCTTAGTCATGGCAGTCCTTCCTGGTGAGATGGTGTATCTGGATGAGGCCCTGGGCATCGCCTCAGGCACAGAACTGAGGCGGTGGACAATCAAGTGAGGAGGGAGGGAGGGAGGGAGGGAGGGAGGGAGGGAGGTCGTGGCGCTGATCTGTGGGATCCCTGACGGACGGCATTTGAATCAAGGTTGAAGCTGCCACGCAGTCTTCTTCTCGCTCACCCTCCCTCCCTCCCTCCCTCCCTCCCTCCCTCCCTCCCTCCCTCCCTCCCTGCCCTCTTCTCGTCCCCCAGGACGTTTTGCGCGGAGGCCGGTATCAGCATCGAAGAGCTCCGAGAGCGGGTGCGGGGATTGACGTACCTCCTCCAAGACCTCCCGCACGGGGAGATGGGCGAGTTGAACAACAAGGTGAGAAAAAGGGAGGCAGAAAGGGAGGGAGGGAGGGAGGGAGGGGGGGGGGGGGGAGGAAAGGAATCTGGCTGGGTCCGGGCCAAACGAGGAGAAGAAAGTGATGGACCCCCTCCCCTCCCTCCCTCCCTCCCTCCTTTCTCCCGCATGTCGTGTTATTTCCTCTTGGCTCACACTTTCCTCCTTCCTTCCCTCCCTCCCTCCCTCCCTCCCTTCGTTCCTCCCAGCTGTGCGAGATCTGCCGGGCCTTGGCCTTGGGTACTGCTGAATTCGAAACCGAGGCGCCGCTGGAGCTGGTGAAGGTAAGGAAGGGGAGGAGGGAGGGAAGGCGGGAGGGAAGGAGGGAGGGGAGGAAGGAAGGAGGGGAGGAGGAATGGAAGGAGGAAGGGAGGGAGGTAGGGAGGGACGAAGGGAAGGAGGAAGGGATGGAGGAAGGAAAGGAGGGGGGGGAGGAAGGAGGGAAGGAAAGAGGGAGGGAGGAACGATCTGTTGATTCCTTGCCTTGTAAGAAGGAGTACTCTTCAGCGCCAACAATGCCCCAGTCCCACCCTCCACTTCGCCCTCCCTCCCTCCCTCTATCAAGCCCTCCCCCCGCGACGGCAACAGCAACCTTCCCACCACACACCTCGTCTCACTCCTCCCTCCTTCCCTCCCTCCCCCAGGCCCTCCTCCCCGACGACATCAACGACCCCAATGCCGGGTATCCTTTCCGCGTTGACTATCGCCTGGACGCCGCCCAGGAAGTAAAGCGGGTCTCGGCACAGAACGCGGTAAGGCTCTTTCCCTCCCTCTTTCCCTTCCGCTCTCCCTCCCTCCATCTCCCACTCCCTTCCTTCTCACCCTCCTTCCCTCCTTCCCTCCCTCCCTCCCTCCCTTCTCCCATCCCAGGGTGAAAAAATCGACGTATATCTCAAGGCCCTGGGTATCCCTTTTCCCGAGTCCACCAAGCGTCAGCTGGAGCCAAGGAAGGAGGGCACAGAGCGATGGTTCGATGAGTGGAGCCGCGCATGGGGCGAGGTAGGGAGGGAGGGAGGGAGGGAGGGAGCGGGGGAAGGGGGGAGGAAGGAAGAAAGGGAGGGAGGCAGGGAAAGGGTAGGAATCGATGTTTTTGGTACGGACGTTTGAGGTTGACGTTTGGGGCTTTTTATTGCTCCAGTCGAGGAGTTCATATCTTCATACGTCCCCTCCCTCCCTCCCTCCCTCCCTCCCTCCCTCCCTCCCTCCCTCCCTCTGCCCAGACCCCCTCGGCCTGGTATCCCACCCCCATCATCGCCGAGGCCGAGCGACTGTCCAAAACTTTCAATCAAGATTTCATCGACAGGATGCAGCGGGCTATCACCACCCGCAAGCGCGGCATGTACGTGCCCCTCCCTCTCTCCCTCCCTCCCTTCCTTTCTTTCTTTCAATCTCTCTCACCGGGCTCTTGACAATCCTTTACTCACGCTCCTTCCCTCCCTCCCTCCCTCCCTCCCTCCCTCCCTCCCTCCCTCCGTTCCCGCAGCCGCGCCACGGACGAAGGGCGTAACTTGGGATCCAACCCCGTGTTAGAATGGAACGAGGCAGAGGCGGAGAAAACACCTGAGGAGAAAGAAGCAGCCGCAGCAGCACTAGCGGCCGCTAGGGAGAAAGGTCTGGACTCCTTCAGGGAGAAGTGGCAGGTGTGGGTGCCGGGGGAGGAAGGGAGGGAGGAAGGGGGGAAGGTGGTGAGTGTGGAGGAGGCGAGGAAGAGGTGGGGGGAGGAGGAAGCGACCAGGGCATTGGGTGACCCGAGAACGCTCTTGAAGAAGGTAACGGAAGAGAACGAGAGGTGGGCGGCAAGGGTGGCGAGCGGAGGGGGAGGGGGAGGGAGGAGGAGGAGGTAGAAAGAGCTGAAGCTGTGAGGGAAAGGAGGAGTCAAAAGAGAAAGAAAAAAACACGAACGAAATGAGAGGGGGTCGAGAGAAGAGAGGAAGGAGTGTGACTTACGAGGGTGCATTGATGTGCCTCGGTGGGTGTTTCTCGTACCTTGGAATAGATAACTTGTTTTTGTAGAGAGATTCATTACCCGTTCACTGCTAAAGTAGCCTTTCAGGGCTAGTGGTTGTTCCTAATACACATGTATAGATATTGTATGAATTTGTACACCAAGCCGCCCGTTCCTCTTCTTCTTCCTTCTTCTCCTCCTCCTTCTCCTCCTCCTCCTCCACCTACGTCTACCAACTTACCGTCCTGCTCGTCTTTTCTTTCCTCCCTTCCTCCTCCTTCCCGGTGTCCGCACCTGCATCACTTTCGCCTCAACCCCTCCCGCCGTTAAGATGTGCAACCACGCTTCCTGCCGGGGGTCTAATCGATCATTCTCACTCTTCACTTCCCCCAGCACCACCTCACACCTCCATCCCTTCAGCTCTTCGGTCGTCAGTAGTTTCGGCACTCTTCTCCATCCCTCCTCCTCCCTCTCTCCGTCCTCCTCAGGAGGTGGCCATATCTCATTCGTTTTGGGGTCCAACCAAGGAAACCCTCCCCCTCCCCTTCGTGCCCTTCCTCCCCCCCCTCCTCCCTCCCCTCCTCCTCCTCCTCTGTTGGCCACTCTATCCAATACCCATACAGGCAAACCAGTAAGTTTCGAGAGATTTTCAACCCCGTCCCAAGCCTCCATCCCTCCCCCTCTCTCCTCCTCTTCCTCTTCCTCTTCCTCCTCCTCTTCTTCTTCTTTGTCTTTGGTCTTCCTCCCTCGCCCCTTGCCCTTCCTTCTCTTCGTTTTATTCCCTCCATTTACCTTCATGCCCCTTCCCCTGTTTTGTTTCTCCACCATCTCCTTCCTCTCCCCTCCTTCTTTCTCTCCTGTCCCCCCCTCCCTCCCTCCCTCCCTCACCACCCTCACCAGCAACAAATCAGGCAGTCCCCCACTGTAATATCGATACTCGCCAACCAAAGGCCTCAACGCCGCCGCCAGCCCCCTCCCCCCCATCCCTACCACCACCACCTGCAGTAGCTCCAGGGGTAGCCCTCCCCTCCCTCCCTCCCTCCCTCCCTCCCACCACTGAACGCCCCTACATCGGAGGGGGTAGTGCTTGAGGTACGAGGCATGGAGGGAGGCAGCGAGGGAAGGACCGTCAAGAAGGGAGAGAGCGTGAAGGCGAGCTTCAAGGAGGGAGGCGCGACGAGCGTAAAAGAGACCCGGAGGATGCTCCAAGTCGAGAGGAGCGTCTTGGAAGGGGGAGAAGAAGGAGGATGAGGAGGAGGACGAGGGGGAGGATAAAGACAGCTGGGAGGAGCCACTACTGCTGTTGTGACAGCTGTTGTGACAGCTGCTGCCGCTGTTACCAGTATCCTTCCTGGTGCTGCTTGTCTTGCGGCTGCTGCTGCCACGTGTGGCTGCAGTAGAGGAGGACGAGTACGGGGGGGAAGACAAGGACTCGGCGCCAGCTGCCGAGGGAGGGAAGAGCCCATGCTCCCAGAAGAACAAACCAAACAACGTCCTTAGGAAGCGGCCCTCGCAATGCACGCCCCAATATCCCCTTCGTTCTCTCTGCTCTTGTAGGACCATCTCCTCCACCCGTCCCTCCCCATCATTACCCAGGGTGAAGACTGCCTTCCTTCCCGCCTGCCCTCCCGCCTTTGCCCGCCCTTCGATCAATTCTGTTTTGCCGATGCGTGGTTGGCCATCTCGAGGCCAAGACACGCCCACGAGGGAGAGGGAGGGAGGGAGGGAGGGAGGGAGGGAGGGAGCTGGTGTGATGGTGGAGTCAAAGGGAGGAGGGAGGGAAGGAGGGGGGGAAGGAGGGGAGAGGGGGGTAGTCCATCCACCATTGTTGTTAGAGGAGGGGGAGGAAGAGGAGGAGGAGATGCTGCCAGTCTCGAAGTTCTTCCTCTCTTCATCCTCCTCCTCCTCCTCCTCCTCCTCCTCCTCGTCTACCTCACGCATTACATGCTCCACCTCATTAAAAGCCGTCCTCCTCGTCATCCACCGTTGCACCTTCCCTCGCTTCCTCCCTCGCTTCCTCTGCAGCTCCCTTCCTCCTCCTCCCCCTTCCACTCTCACTTTCACAATACCCGTTGACAAGTTCTTCTCCTCCTCCTCCTTCTTCGCCCCCTCCCTCCCTCCCTCCCTCGATATCCTCTCCTCCAACTTCACCAATCTCCTCCTCAGCACCATCAGACCCCCCCCGGGCACAAAGGGATCATGCACCGCACACGCACATAAATCACGCTCCAGCTGCAGAGACGAGAACGAAAAAGAGGGTGAGGAGGAGGCAGAAAGAGTGATCTTACCCCTCCTTACTTCTTTCTCTTCTACTTCTTCATCATCGCTCTCCCGCCATTTTTCTTTCCCTCCTTCCTCCCTCCTCATCGCTTTCACCCCCCTCACCAGGGCCACCCACACATGCCCCCTCCTATCCCTTCTCCACGGTACGCCCAGCAGCAGCAGCAGCAACGACAGCCGTTCCTCCCTCCCTACCCCTTCCTCTCCCCCTCCCCCCTCTAACAGCACATCTAACAGTAAGCTGCTTAGCGTGTGGCCCGGGTGGAGAAGCATCGGCATCTCCCCTTCCTCCCTCACGTCCTTGTCCTCCCTCTCGCCCTTTTTCCCTTCCTCCTCTTCTTCCTCCCGGCCTTCCCTCCCTCCCTCATCCTCGTCCTCGTCCTCATCGAGGAGGGAAATGCCTCCTTTGAATAGCAAATGGCGTGCGACGGCCCAAGGAGGGAGGGAAGGAGGGAGAAAAGAAGAGGAAGAAGGAGAAAGAGGAGGAAGTCGCTCCTCCCAATGAGCACCGGCACCACATCCATCAGCAGGAGCAGGAGCAGGAGCAGGAGCAGGAGCAACGGCAGCAGTCGTAGAAGTAGTAGCAGCAGCAGCTTTAGACGGAAGAGCAGGAGGAGAAGATGGAGGAGGAAGAAAAGGAGGAGGAAGGAGAGTGAGGATACAGCGCGCCGCGAGATGAAGCAATGCCTGGAGGAGAGCGAGGGTGGTGGGAGGGAGGGAGGGAGGGAGGGAGGGAGGGAAGGAAGGCGGCTCCTTCAGGCCAAAACTACGGCAGGCCTCGGCACGCAGGTCTAGGAAGCGTCGCAGAAGCTCTCTAGTCACAGCAGCGTCAGCAGCTGCTGGCTTCCGTGCTCCTTTCTTCTTCTCCTCTTCCTCATCACTGGCCACCACCACCATTTCCACAGCTTTTTCTTCCTCCTCTTCCTCTTCTTCCTCCTCCTCCTCCTCCTCCTCCTCCTCCTCCTGCTCCTCCTCCTCCTCATCAGCCGCTACATCGTTCCACCGCTTATTCTCATCCACGAACACCATCACCCCCTCCTCCCCTCCCTTCTCCTCCTCGCTATCATCCAGAATTTCAATCACCTCTTTCTCTTTCCTGTCTGCCCTTTCCCTCGTCCCCTCTCCCGTATTCTTCATGTCCGCATTCTCCTTCCCCTTCGCTTTCCTCCTCCTCTCCTTCTGCCCTCCTCCTTCCCTTCTCCGCCCCTCCTCCTTCCTCTTCTCCTCCTCCTCCTCCTCCTCCTCATGCTCCTCCTCCTCCCTCCTCCTCTCCTCCCTCCATTCTTCCAGAAGCTCGGCCATTAGCCATCTCATTTCGATGCTCAACTCCCACTGCTCGAATACCCTCCTCGACGACCACGGCCCTCCTTCCCTCCTTCCCTCCTGAACCTTCCTTCCTTCCCTCCCTCCCTCCCTCCCTCCCTCCCTCTCGCCCTCCCCCGGCAAGGGGTGAAAGTTCCATTTCCCATACAACCACATCAAGGCCGGCGAAGGCAACACCGAGATAATCGCCGAAGAGGCGGAAAAGGAGGGAGGGAAGGAGGGAGGGAGGGAGGGAGGGAGGGAGGGAGGGAGGGAGGAGCCTACCTCTGCTCCTCCTGCCCCTACAACCAATCGAAGCAGCCGCTGAAGAAACCGCAGCATCTGAGGACAAATGCGAAAAAGGACTGGGGGCGCCCCTCCACCTCCCGACCTTTCTTCTTGAATAGGCCTGCCCTCCCTCCCTCCCTTGGCTTTCTTGCCTCTAGGCTGGAGGAGGTTGTGGGGGATTGCGTGTTCGTGCCTGAGCCACCTGGACAAGAGGACCCTGCGGACAGCGTCTTCGACTGAAGGAGGATAAGGGCGGGTAGAAGAGATTCGGGAGGAGGGAGGGGGAGAGGAGTGGAAGGAGATAATGCGTCGGCGTAGGGCGAGAAGGAGGGAGGGTTTGTCGAGCGAGACTAGCGCGGTGGACGAGGTAGAGGACGAAGAAGACAAGGAGGAAGAGGAGGTAGTGGTGAAGGAGGAAGAGGAGGAAGAAGAGGAGGAGGAGGAGGAGGAAGAGGAGGAAGAGGAGAAGGAGGAGAAGGAGGAGGAACGGGGTACGCCTAATGCTTTGGCCAGTGCGAGCAAGTCGGCTTTCAATAGTGTGCTCAGGGCAGGCATGAGATATTCATCTATACCCTTCACCCTCCCTTCACCCTCCTTTATTTCCTCCGTCCCTCCCAGCATCACCAACCCCTCGTCCTCCTTTCCTTTCTCGCTCCATCCCTCCAGCACTAATCCTGCCCGTGCTAGGTCGTGGTATATGAAGCAGGCGTGAGAGTACAACCAGTCACTTGATCGGCTCTCGGGACAATGTGTCTTGAGGTCAGTCAGTTGGAACCAGGGCTTCTTTCGTAAGAGGAGACGGGAGAAGATCAGCGCGGAGAGAATGTGTAAGCGACGAGGAATTTGAGAGAGATTGTCTACGCTATTTTTGGCTGTAGCCACCGCCTCCTGCTGCTGCTGCTGCTCCTCCTCCTCCTCCTCCTCCTCTCCCTCGTTTCCGGTACTGCTACCACCAACAAAGAGAGCATAGCACTGCGCTAGCAGCATTGAATCCACTAGGCGTGACAAGGAGGGCGTGTGTCTGACCACGGCGATGCACCAACGCAAGTGCTGTAAGGGAATGTCTTGGTGGGGGTCGTGGGCAAGGCGTGTGGAAGGGTGGGGGGAGGAGGAGAAGGAGGAGGGCCAGGTGACGCCGCGTGGTGCAAGAATGGTCGTCATAACGAGAAGAAAGGACAAGTGCGTAGTAATGGCGGCGGCATGTCCCTTGCTGGCTGTTGGGCATGCGGTTTGGGAGTGCAAGGTAGGGCGGGGTTGTGCGTGAGAAAATGAAGAAGGGAGCAGCCGTTGCCGTGTCGGTTGCTTTCATCAGTTGCGGTACAGTTGTCAACATGCTATACAGACGGGCCAATTGTGGTGTTGCGCATGTAACACGGTGACCGATGACTGTGTTCCGTAACTGTCTGCTGCCGTGCTGGGGAATTAGGTGCGGGGACTCGGAGGACAACGAGATCGGCAGGAGGTTGGGAGGCGGTAGCCAAGGCATCTATCTCACCACACCTCACGTGCACATGCCCATAATTACATACAGCTTCGACTTTCCGTCGCCACCTACCCCCTGCATGACCAGGAGGGTGCCGGTCCTTTTCGTCCCCATCTTGCTCTCCACGTCGCAGCAGACCTTGCCCCGCTCCTCGGTCCTCTACCCCCGCCACACACCCACTGACCAAGTAGTCCGTCTCGCCTCGTCCTCCCTCTCTTCACCGTCCCCACGTCCACGACACTACACCCAGCTTCGTCTGCATCCTCGTCTATTCACTTCTGGAATCATGGCGTCTTCCGCCAACCCTTCCTCCCCCTCCCCCTTCTCTCCTGACCCCTCCATCAAGGCAGAAAAGGCCGCCCTCCGCAAGTGCATCTCAGCCCGTCTTCGTGCCTTGGACGACACACATGTCACGGCAGAAGCAAAACGCCTCTTTCCCCGACTATTGGAGCTTGAGGCAGTGAAGCGTAGTGAGTGCTTGAGTCTGTATTTGTCTATGCCGAGCAAGGAAGTGCCGACATTCCCGATATTGCTTACGGTACTGATGGAGGGAGGGAAGCAGGAAGGAGACGCCTCAAGCACCGGCGGAGAGGCAAGGCGAAAGAAAAAGGTGTACGTCCCCAAGGTAGGATGGGTTATAGGGGTGGGGGAAGAGGGAAGGAAAGAAAATACGCGGCTGCCACCCTCCTGAAGTGGCGGGGGAGGAGGGCGGGCTGCGCAGGTCTCGTTTCGCGATAGCTCCCAAATCCTCACAGACTCGTCTTCCTGATGAAGTTCCGCAACATCCAACCCCTCTTCCCCCTCCTTTACATACGCACATAGGTCATCGGTCCGGCCTCAGCCGACATGGTCATGCTCCCCCTCTCCTCCCCCCAAGACATTGCATCCTTCCCCCTCTCCAAATGGGGCATCCCCGAGCCCGTCCTCCCTCCCTCTCCCCTTCCCTCCCTCCCTCCCCTCGATTTGGTTATTGTACCTGGCGTAGCTTTCGATGCCAATTGCAACCGGCTGGGGCACGGCAAAGGCAAGCAAACCATCCCTCCCTTCTCCTTCCCTCCCTCCCTTCCTTCCTTCCTTCCTCCCTCCCTCCATTTCTCCCTACCTACCTCTTTCCACTCCCCCACTGTCCTATCACACCTTTGTCACAGTCTTGATCCATAAAGATGCCCTCAATAATTCTTCAGTATAAAGTTCGGTCGTCTCTTAACCTTCCCTCCCTTTTTCCCTCCCTCCCTCTCTTCGCAGGGTACTATGACTGCTTCCTTTCCCGGCTCCAGGCAAGCCATGCGCGGGAAGGTCGTCAAAGGCCCTATACGGTAGGCTTAGCATTGGACGAGCAGATTGTTGAGTCAGTGCCTCTCGACGCGTTTGACCTGCCTATAGACGCGGTGGTGACGCCTAGTAAGGTTTTTTTGAGGTAGTAGAGAGTGACGGAAGGAGGGAGGGAGCAAAGGAGGAAGTGAAGGAGGATGGTTTTGGTTCTTATAAATCAAATGTTTGCATTGTGAGTCGGTGTTATCTCTCAAATTTTTCTGCCACATGGGGTGACACCGAGCGATTTATTTGAGGGAGGGAGGGAGGGGGGGAGAGAGGGAGGGAGGGAGGAAAAGAGGAAGAGAGGGAAAGGGGAAAGCAACCAATATGACTTAAATTTAAAAAGGCAAACTTGTGCGCAACGATGGTCATGACTCTGCCAAATCATTTTCCTTGTCATTGCTTCCCCAACTATCTGCTTTGTATGTATTGTCGCCTTTCCATACCTCTACGGACCTGCATTCTGAAACCATTTGTATGTCTTATTGTCTCTCCCTCGATTCGTATATCTGGACTAAAGAATGAGACTCTAGTTCTTTCCTCTTCCAAAGAGGAAATAAAAACAAAATTCTGTGCGCCTTTTTTGTATTACATCACTGCCCTCTCTATTCGCAACACTCCGTACGCCCACAGTGCTCGATATCGCGAGTAATGGGTCATCATTGTTCTTGCTCGTGATAGGCAGCCAGAATGCGCTCAACTTTGCGGGGTACGTTGCGATCCAAACGGCCGACGCAGCCCAACATAATGAGTGTGGGTACAAAGTCGTCTCTAGCTATGACAGGAATATTACGCCTAAGCGGTCCAGCGTCGTTAATCTTCCAATCAGTCTCTATAAAATTGAGATGAATTACCTTGCTTTCGCTTACGACGTGCAATTCATGACTGACATGGCATTTCAGCCCACTAGTCAAAAAGTCAATCAAAAAGAGAATCATATATTCCTGATAACTTGTATAAGAGATAATATTAATGTAGCGAATCTTCACAACACCTCTTATGATCAAGATCCCTCACTCGTCCCATTTCTCCTCTTTGAATCTTCAAGGTCCTCTGTGCGTGCGTTCGGCTATCTAATCGGTCTCCCTGACCACCGTTCTTAAAAAATGAGATTCTCCTATTGTTACTGCGACCAACCCCAGACACGCATTCCCTACTTTCTCCTTTCGACATTGTCTTCTCTTTTCTTTTCCATCAATTGAAATTCATAATTGAACGTAGAATCCACGAACATTCGGACTAACACACATAGACACGCCGAAAAGCACTTATCGAATCGAATTGTGAAAGGTGATTCATGACGGGCTTTTAGCAAAATGGTATATAAATATATACCACCAAGTGACCTGGTGGGGGACCTGATAGGACTATTCCTCTTCAGAGTCGGCAGCTAACGAGCAATTGTGCGACCAGGGCTGCTGGTAAGGCTGCTTCTGATGACGGCCGCCGTGCTCCTCCCTGAGCAGACCGTCGTCATCAGGACTGCGGAGGAGAAAAGAAGGGAAGGAGCGAGGCGACAAACGGTCATGCATGGCATCAAAGCTTCCCCCTGTGAAAAGAATGGGGTGAGAGGATGGAAATGAGGAGATAAGCAGAAACGACTCTGAAATAAGTAGAAACGACGCCGAAATGTTCCATTCTCCTTCCTCTCCCTCCCCCAACTCCCTACTGTTACCTCTCTGTCGGAGAAATGGTGGAGGCTTTCGAATGGTTAAGGGAGAGATAGTAGGCCGCATCTTTTGATCACTGACCCCTACATGCTCATTTATACTGTCCTTCTCCGCCGTCATCACCATTTTCTCCTTCGCTCTCTCCATCCCTTCCTTAAAGCCCTCACAAAGAGAGGGCTGGGAGATAGAGCAGTGAGAAACTGTGCGGCTGGTAGGAGAGTCGAGGAGAGTCAGGCTCGCTGCGGACGGAAGAGCAAAGTGCGCGACCCTGTCAAGGGCAGATGACGCGCTGCCATGCTGCTTTCTTCCTGTTACTTTTTCCCCTCCTGATCCTCCTCTGGCTGCTATCCTCCTGCTGCTTCTGCTACTGCTGCGGGTGTTGCCTGGTGTCATATCCTTATTCGTCCTCGCCGGCTCAGCCAGCGCGAGGCTCGAATAAGGACGGGCAAGATCGTCGTGAGATCCTTTATCTCTTCCTGCTCACCTTCCTCCCGCTTCTTTTTCTCCTTTGACCACCTGATCGGCCCAAGGCGAAAGGGTTAGGACAGGAAGCTTTATGTTAGAAAACAAAAAGGGATGTGGTGCAGCACAGCTGGGAGACACCGGTTTTGTATCACAGATAGGAGATTACACTATAATTACCTACACATACAAAGGCTTTGCGAGGGTGTGGTAAGAGAAGAAGGGGAGAGGGGGCGTGAAAGAGTTTAAGAAATCACTATATGGACGTGCCTTCCTCGTCTTCGATAAATTACTGGCTTGCTCATTCGCACCCGTGCACACAACTATGCCTCATAATAAAGGCAATATTTTGACAAGCATTAACAGGCCCTCTGTCACTTCATCCGTGCTATGTCTTACCTCGGGCTCCGGCTCGAAAAGGAGCCCCGCGAGGCAGCTGTAATTCCCACTGTTGCTGCCGCTGGAGTTTTTTGGAAGGTTGGTGCTGCCGTCGCCGCTGCAGCAGCTGCTGCTGAGAGTGGTGATGTGAGCAATATGACTGTGGGATATGAGTAGCATGTCTAGGCTTTAGTGGATGAGCAGGTGTATTCGTGATATTGTTTTTGCTACGCGTACAGTTTGTTAACGTAGACAATTTTATTACCAGCAAATCTTAACAAGACACAAGAAACTTAGCCCCATAGCGCCTCGCACGGCTTTCCTCCCGCCATGCGCTGCTTCAGCAGCTGGTCGATTTTTTCGACAATCCCATCATCAGAAAATCTTGATAGGATCTCCTGGTGATGGGGATTGTCGAAGGAAAATAGTTATGGCGTTACAATAATAAAAAATACAACAATGCGGGACGCCATCCCGAGAATGTTTGCTCACCTACTGAAGCCTTGACATCTCCCTCGGGTCCTTAAGCCATAATGCCTGCGCCACCACCATCCGGCGGCATTCCCATACAACATCCAGCGACAGGGATAGTGGAAACTCCAGCTGCCGCACCGGACTCCTTTTCCAGGCCGAGGTAAGATACAGGGCGGAAGAATGGACTGAAGGGCTGCGTGTTCTAGACAGAAGATGGTCCCACTGCCACCATCTTGAAGGCGTTCCAAATAATTACATCACGTATGCGTGACAGTATGGTTGTAACTGACTACTCGGGACAAATTTTAGGAAAGCTTATCCGGCCCTTCTTTGATCTCTCCGAGAGCCCTATTTTATGTAGTCCTCTCCGAGGATTGAGAGCGGCGCTTGTGTGGCAGACACGTGACTCGACTTGAGGAAAAATATTATTGCTGTTTTTATATATACATTATTACATCAATTTGATCTTTTTGTTCGATAGATATTGGCCATGGTTGAGCTTCTCAAAATTTCGAAGGTCTAGACGAAGAGAACTTTTTGAAAAAAGAAGTGTGTACAACACACAGCCTCTCCATGCACAGGCCAAAAAAAGAACGTACAGATCGTACGCCCACGACTCAAGTCAATGTACTGGTGACTTGAAACACGCCATTAACGCGGCTATCTATGGAGGAGCCTGCTATTAAAAAAATACCGGGTCGCTATATGAAATAAAACGGAACTACAAGCCCGACGACCGAAGTCGATCCCCAACCAATCCCTCCACTTCAGGACCTACGTTATCGAAGTCTACGCTCCATCATCTTGTACACTACAGAGCAAGGAAGAGCAAGGGGTTATGTACGGTTTGTCCCATATGGCTTGCAAATTGCGCATCGATCTCTCCTAACGCGTAAGTGAAGACAACAGACATTCCAGCCTATAGCGCCAGAGCGCAACGGCCGGATAGACTTTCGTCACACATCCAAGAAGAGTGTCTCTATTCTTCTCTTCTTCCTGTCGCGCATCACAGGTGTATACTAATGTTCTACTTTAAGTGGTCTTTAGCAGCGAACGTCATGCGTCCTGACGATGCCTGTTTGCTGTAGCACGATCTCTGCCAACTTTTCCCTCCACTCCTCAGAAAAAATAACCAAAGTGACTTGGTAGGAAGAAAAGCAATGGCAAAAACGTATCAGTTAATCGGAAGTAACGTTTTTCCTCTTCTTTTTATTTTTAATCGATCTTTTCCCTTTCTTCATGGAATGATTGCCGGACTTTGGCCTCTGCTTTCATTCCTTTTACTTGTAGAAGAACCCCCTCCCTCTCTTCCTTTTCTTACCGACCACCTTTCACCTCTCAAGCTGCTGCTGCTGCTGCTGCTGCTGCTGCTGCTGCTACTACTGCTGTTGCTCCTTCGGCCCATCTTCACACCCCCGGGTAAACTGCGTGGGGTGATCCCCCCCATGCACGTGCGGGCGTGTCTGCAGCGTGCTCTGCAAGGCGCCTGTGCCACCACTTCCTTCGTAACCTGTCTCGTAGTCCTCCGTCTATTGAGGACGCAGGTTCGGAGATTGAAAAGCGAGGGTGAAAAGAACTAGAAAGGTAAGAGGTGCGAGGGCGAGAAGGTGTATAGGCAACAACTATCGACCACTGCTCCTACATCTGCCAGAAAGGAAGAAATCACAGGGCAGCAAAACGGAGGGATAGAGAGGTGGCATGTCCCCACAAGCACCTACCGCCATGTCATGCAGGCCGAGGTGTTCGTCGTCGTCCCAAGAGCGAGTATACGGCTCGGTGGTCAGGCGGGCGTCCGCCTCGGGGCTACCGGAAACAAATGAAAAGAAAGAATAAGGAAATCGATAGACAGAGACAGACACTACGTCGCCCGTGACTGAAAATCTAGTGGCATCGTCCACTCATTCACTCCTCCCGTCCTTCCCTTCTTCTCTACCTGGTGCCTTGGAAAGAGATAAAGCTATTCCCTAACGGATCGTGCAATTCTAGAGTAAAGGGGAACTGACGGCCTTCCGCAAAGTCGTCCAGGTGGCCCATAAAATCACGGAAGCTGAAAAGGGAGGGAGGGAGGCAAAGGAGAGGGTCATCAAAAAGTGGATATAGTCGTCGCAGTGCCTTAGTCGCCGCAGTGCCTTTCGGAGCGCCCACGAGAAAGTCTTTGACTTTTGAACCCTTTCATCCCCCCCCCTCCCTCATCTTTCTCGAATCCCTTACCGTTTCTGGAGTGATCCATCCTCCTTTTCCGTCTCCGTCGGCTCCTTTCCTCCCTCCTCCCCTTCATCCTCCCCTGCATGGTGTTTGGTGGCGGAGTCGCCCGTGCCGAAGGGATTGCCTTCCTTCAAGTGCTGTCGGAGCTTGTCCAAGAGCCCTTCCACGGAAGTGAAGAATCCGCCGAGAGAGCCCTGTGGGAGGCAAGTAGGAGAAAAGAGGCAAAGAGAGAGACTCAACATCCAAAACAAGGGAATAGAAGGGGCAATTGATGAGGAGGGAGGGATGGAGGGACGGCAAAACCTGGTACCTGCGTAACCTCCAAGTCGATCTCGGGAATTCGAACGCCGGCCGTGTCGCTCTTCAAAACGTCACGGGAAAAGTCGTCCTTGCTCTCAACGCGCAGACGAACTAGAGTCCCGTGGGGAGGGATGGCGCCACCGCCCTGGGAAGGAATAGGGAGGGGGAGGATGAAATAGGGCAGCGATAAGTATCGCTTCGAATCAAAGGTGGGATAGAGGGAGGAAGAGAGGGAGCGAGCAATGGAAGAAGCGAAGAAGGGAGATGAGACACGCAAATATGTACCTTGATCTCATTGTTTCTATAGCCGCATTCAGAGCAGGTGAACGCCATGATGAGCACCTCCTTAAAGTAAGGAATGTCCGTTACGCAGTTAACGGCTTCTCCCATCCGGTGGCAGTTGGGGCAGGCCTAGAGGGAGGGAAGAAGAAAAGAAGAAGCGTGTGACATCCTAGTGTAAGGGGAAAGAAAAGAGAAAGTGCGCGAATCTTCCCCTTATTACTCTTTATTTATCCTTAATATCTCTACATCATTGATATTTGCCTATCCTTAGTATCTTCTAATTTATGTCTATCTACAAATTGCTGGTGTCCGCTGCCTTGTCACTCCCCACCCACTCACCTGCTGGAAGACTATGGCCTCCTTTCTCCCCAGGTGCTCCGTTCCCTCCTCCTCCTCTGTCTTCGCCTCCTCCTTCTCCTCTTCCTCCTTCGTCTCCGCGCCCCCCTTCCTCCCCACTGCTAGCAGGCGATCAATGCCTTCAAAGGCTTTGGGGGCCCGTCCCTTGTGCTCGGGACGAGAATCATCAACCCGACCCTCTGCTCTTGACTCCTGTGTGGGCTGCAAGCCGATTTCCATGTCCTGAAGGGGGAAGAGGGGAAACAAAGAGATATGAGGGATCGCGCCAACACAAGCCGCCCACCCCCCCTTCCCTCCCTCCGTCCCTACCTACCTACCTGAGTCGGAGTCCGGTCGTAAAAAGTAACCCTGAGACGCGGATCCAGCGAAGGCGCTTTCGGATTCTCCACGTAGCTGTTCCCGGCTGGGTCGTCGAGAATGAAGGTGAAGGGGAGGGTGCTCTTGTCCCCTGCCATGGTAAGGGCCAGGCGTTGGATGTACTCATCCACCTTTGAATTAAGTGATCGTCAAAGGGAGGAAGGGGAGAAGAGAGGTGTCTACATCAGTCTTGCATCAGAGTGATTGATGTATTCCGAGGGCACCCTCTCGTTGAACATCCTCTCTCCGCCGTTCCTCCCTCCTACCCTCCCCCCCCCCCTTCAAGTTACCTTTGCTGCGACTTCCGGCTGGTGTTCACGTCGGTGGGGCTGTTCCGCTTGGAGGCCGTCAATGGTCGCTTGCAGCACACCCTCTGGAAGGAAAGGAGGGAGGAAGGAAGGAAAGGAGGGAGGGAGGAAGGGAAGGAGGGAAACCGAGCGTGCAATGGGTAGGAGGAAAGAGAGTAAGAACAACTACATAGGTCATGCAAGTGTTAAGAGAAAAAACAACATTAATGCATCTCTTCCTCTTTGTCTTAGACTACCTCCCTTCCTCCCTCTCCCTCCCTCCTCACCGATTGTATTGACACTCCCCCTCTGCGTCTTGGATGGAATCTCCAGCTCCAGTTCCGGAATCAAAATCTTGCCGGAGTCGCTCTTGATAACCTATGGAGGGGAGCGAGGACGGGTAGAAAAACGAGAAGGAGGTTGCGGGAGGGAGGGAGGGAGGGAGAGAGGGAGGGAGGGAGGTGGAGGGCGTACCTGTCGGTTGAGATCTGCGGGCTCGGTCACCTGTGAGCATGCATGTCAAAGTATTGAGGCCATGATTTCCCACACTAACACTTCTTTTCTCTTTACTTCCCTCTCCCTTTCCCCTTCCCCCCTCTCTTCCTCTCAAAATTCCTACCTTCAACTCGAACCGACACCCTTGCTCCCTCAGCTCCCCTCCAAACTGCACCTCGTTATTACACCACCCGCATGAATCACATTCAAACGACGACACAATCACTTCGCGGAAAAACGGAATCTTTGTCAATATCATCCTCGTCGTTCCCGACTCTCCGCAAGCCATGCACAGGCTGTGGGGCACTTCCATGATGCCTACAGCGAGGGGGGGAAGAAAAATGATAGGGAGGGTAGGGGAGGGATGTGAGTTCAAGTGGAAAATCTCACGCTGTTTGTGCGGTAAATGTGGAAAGGATGCCAGCCGTGGAAAGGATGGAGGGAGTAAGGGCGGGCGTAGTTAGAGAGCCACGAGTCAGGAGGGGACGTTCGGACCTCCCCACCTAGTGATGCCCAACCATCAAACAACTCACACACCTACCATTGTTGTCTTCGTCCACCGTCTTGCCTAAGTCCTCAAGCATCAAAGGTTTGCCCTGCTGGTGCGGCTGCTGTTCCTCCTTCTGCAAGGTGGTGGTGGTGTCAAGGGGGGCCAGTGAGGAGGCACTCATGTGCTGCCTTCAGTGGTGGCTTGCCTTTGCCGGGTTTTTTGTTGACCAAAAATTAGTTGCCTTGCGATCCTGTGGTTATGGCCAGGGAATCGTCACGAAGTCGTGTTAGTGTGGTATGGGTGTAATGTACGTCGTTGTACCCTACCCTCGTCGCTTTTGTAGTAGGACTAAACCCACAGCGCCAACGAAGGCTGCTGCTCCAACGCATACTTCATCAGCGACTGACCCTTCCAACTCCCACTTCACATCACCATAATTCACCGCACAGCGACTCTTGGTTATACCACAGTCAGAATGAGTGGCTTTTCCTTGGCCCAAACGATGGCGTCTATGCAATCACACACGGCCGCCCTAGAGAAGGAATCCACCCCGCTTCCCCAGCAACAGCAACAGCAGCAGCACATGCAGGCCTCTGCCGCCCGAGGCGCAACAGGGGAAGAGCCCTTCACCTTCCTGGCCCGTACGCTCGACAAGGTCCGCACCATGATCTTGGCGGAGCTTCCAGCAACTGTGTGGCCCAAGGTGGAAATCGAGGCACGCCTGGGCATTTTTTGCCATCAGGGCGCAGCAGAGGATGAGAGGGTCTTTCCAGCCTTTCCGGGGGTGGGGGTGATTGAGCTAGGGCCTGAAGGCCAAGGAGGGCCACCGACCCGGTTCTTCTCTGGGGTTACACGCGGGGCGTTTGAGCAAATGAAGGCGTGTGTGGCGGGCTTGGGAGGAGGGGAAGGGAAAACGGTGGAAGCGAGTCATCTCCATGAAATCGTGTATACGTACGCCGACAAGCGGCGGCTTCGGTGCCCAGCGCAAAATCCAGGATCAGGGATGCTAGAGAGTAAGCGAAAAATATTAGAGATCAATGTTGCCTTGCCCGCGGCTTCATATGACTTGAGATTGACCGTGGCAGTGGAGAACGAGGAGGAAGGGGTGCAAGGGATCATGAAAGGGTGGGAATCGCGCCGGGCCAAGATTCGAACGAGCTTTAAAGATTTGTTGGGAAACAGCACACTGGGACCTTGGTCTCTAGACTTTACGTGCGTCACAACCTTGGAGGGGGATGGAGGAGGAGGAGGAGGAGGAGGAGGAGGAGGAGGAGGAAGGGGGCGAGGACTGGATGAGGAATCGACGGAGGTGGAGATGGAGTTGGAGGCGGAGGTTTTGGCGGGGTGGCTGGAAAAGGGAGGAGAAGAAGCGGATAAGGAGACGAGCCGACTAGCGAGTCGGTTGTTGGACACGTTGAAGAGGTTGAATCCTCTGGAGAAGGCGAGTCCGGGAAACGTGTTGGTGCCATTGATGATGGATCGGAGTGTAGGGGGGGCTGCAGGGGGTGCACCAGTACAAGAGGCGTTGCGACAACGATGTGTGGCCGTATTGCAGGCGGCGGGGGGAGGAGGGGGGGGAGGAAGGCACATGAAGTTCCCGGGCACGATGCCTGTGAATTTGTGTCGGAAAGACGTTGCGACCGTCCAATCGGGCGGATACTGGCTCGCGGAGAAAACAGATGGTGTCCGCTACCTTCTCTTTGTGCTCGGAGGCATTAACAACAATCAAGCTTCCTCCTATCTCATGGATCGTTCAATGGCTATATTTACATTTCCAGGCGCAGATGGACTTGGGCAGGCGGTCCCAGCAGGAACTGTGCTAGATGGCGAACTGGTATACAACTGCCTAACGTCCAGTTATGTATTTTTGGTGTTTGACTGTCTGTTCTGGGGAGCTGAGCCGATGGTAGGCTTGCCTTTCTCGCAGAGATTGAAGGCTATTCACGCGAAAGTTTTGCCAGTCTACGAACAGGGGAAGGCGGGGGGGAGGTTGGTGCCCGGGAAGCATTTACCGGTGGTGGGCAAGAAGTTTTACAGACGGATGGACATTGGCAAGTTGTTTGAGAGGGTGAAGGAGGAGGAGGGACATAGAGTGTATCGAGATGAAGGATGTATTACCTCTTATCTGGCTTACTTGGGATTGGGGCCTAAGAAGGAAGCAGCGGGGAAGGAGGAGGTGGAGGAGGAGGACGGCGAGGCAGAGAGGGTCTGGCCGGTTAGGGATTGCTTGAGTAGATACTACCACAAGACCGACGGCATTGTATTCCAGCCTGACAAACCTTATCAGTGCAGCACAGACACGTCATTCTTCAAGTGGAAGTGGATGGATACGGTCACGATTGATTTTGCGATTACCCCCACGCCTTACCGGGTTGTGTGCGGGGCAGGCGCCGCGGGTTCGCTCGATCTAACGCGACAGATTCGGTTGGAACCGCTCGATCTGATGCGCTTACGCGCTGATATGTCCGCTGCCCATTGTCGGATCGCCGAGCTTGGGTTCAGTGTCGAGACAGGCTTTTGGACTTATAAGATGCTGAGGCCTGATAAGACTGATCCGAATTACTTTACGACTGTGTGTACGACGATGTTGGAATTGGCGGAAGGGATGGAGGAGGAGGAGATCCAGTATCGGATGATGGTTGGGGAGGCGGCGGACGATGACTGGGGGGGGCAAGTGGGGAGGATGAGGAGGGCGGCGGTGGGATGGAGGCTGAGGGAGGTGGAGGGAAGGAAGAAGAGGAAGAAGGAAGAAGAAGAGGGAGTGTGAATAAAGAGTAAACAACAACTAAACATAAAGTTTTATTATGGCACAAAAAAGTTTGGTTATTGATTCGCATTATTAACTCATATATACAATTACTGCTTGAAGTCTCCTCGATCCCTTGATGGGCTTCTTTTATTGTTCCCCTCCTCCTCCTCCTCGTCTTCCTCCTTTTCCTATTTCATCGTATATCTCTCACCTCACCCGCTCCGCTAGCACATACAATGTTTTTCCCTTTCTCTTTCCCTTCCCCCCACCTTTCCCTCCATCTTTCCAACACCCATAATTGGCTCCTTTCGGATAACCCCCCTTCTTCCCCACCCTCGTCACATGCGTCACTTTCCACGTCCTCCCTCCTTGCTCTGACGAGGACGACAGTGTCCTTGCAAAAAATTCGGCTGCTTCGTCTTCATCGCAACCCCACAGCCACGTTCTTCTCAAAGGCGAGTTCGATTTCTGCGCGTCTCTCACGCTTTGTCTGTCCACCAAGCTAAACCCGATACGACTCCCTTTGGCTGCGGCCAATCGCCCTGCCTCCCTGACAACCTTTATCACTTCCTCCTCAGACAGGTACATAAGCAGGCCTTCGAGGATGATGGCAAGGGGACGGGAGGTGGAGGATAACACCATCTGGACTTGCGCAGACCAGGAGGGAGGGGGAGAGGAAGAGGTTGAGGGAGTGGTTGTAGTGGTGGTGGTGGGGATGAAAGAGGAGGAGGAGGAGGAGGAGGAGGAGGAGGAGGAGGAGGAGGAGGAGGAGGAGGAGGAGGAGGAGGAGGAAAAGTCAGCAGGGATGATGAGGCGCTTCTTGACGGTGAGTTGGATGATGGAGGAAGCGGGCGAGGTCCCGTTCTGCTGCTGCTGCTGTTGCTGCTGCTGTTGCCGCTGTTGTTGCAGCTGCTGCAGCTGCAGCTGCTGCTTTTCCTCTTTCTCCACGAGGCGTAGAACCTGCTCTTTGGCCTGAAGAACCGCGGCAACATCAACCTCTATGATAGTCACGTCGGGCAAAGGCAGTCGCCACGCCCGCGTATCCATCCCACTCCCCAAAATGAGAACTTGGTCAATCACTCCCTTCCTCCCTCTTCCTCCGCCTATCCCTCTCATCACCCACCGCCACGGTCTGAAAAGCAACGACAGCCACGCTGGTCCATCACCCCTGCTCCCCGTCTCCGATATCCCCTGGGTAAGACAGCAGTCCTGTAAAAAATCATCGAAATATCGTGTTCTGACAGCTATCTTCCTCCCCACCCCTTGACTCCCTCCCCTCCCTCCCCCCCCTCCTCCCCTCATCCTCTCCCGAGCTTGCTGCATGGCCTCTTTTCCCGCGAAATGCTGGGATAAATTGTCGTGGAAGAGACGGTCAGTCGATGGTCTCTCGGCTTCGATGGCTCTCGCAGCGGACATTTGACGAGAGGAGAAGGGGATGGGGGAGGAAGGATCCACGCCTGCGAAGAGTGGAGGAGGAGGGGGGGAGAAGAGGCGAGTAAAGAAGGAGGAGGAGGAAGAGGAAGAGGAGGAGAGCGAGGAAGTAGAGGAGGGGGTCGTGGTGGAGGAGGGGGAGGCGAAGGCGGAGCAGGTGGAGTGGTGTGCGATGGTGAGGAAGAGGAGGGGTGGGATGAGGAAGGGGAGTCGGACAGGGCTAGTGCGGCGGTGTGAAGAGGAGGAGAAGGAGCAGAAGTAGTAGTAGTAGGAGAAGGAGGAGGAAGACGCCGCGGGCACCATCTGGGGGAGTGAGATTGGAGGGGAGGGAGCGAGGGAAGGAAGAAAAGAGGAGGATGAGCAGAGGTTGGTAGGTTGATGATGTTGTGGAACCTCACGTATAGAGGCATTACGTTTATTTGCTTTTTATTCTTATTGCTGTTGTTAGTGCCCTACTACTAAAACTTGCTTTCTCCTTTACCGGTGAATGCGGTTCGATGTACGCCCACAGACACAGACAAAGACACACAGCGACAGCAATCACACAGTCACCTACAATTTCCCTCTCTTTAAGAAAGGTGTATCTCAATCACTCTCCCACAGTCATGAATTTGCCATATCTATGCACATAAAAAGTCATTGATTCATTTATGTATTACAGAATGTCCATGTATATGTATAAATATCAACACGCAGACATCGCCACCCCTATATTGACTTTAATTGTCGTTGTGAGAAGGTTGTGTCTGGAGGAATGTGACCCTCGTTTCCTCCCTCCCTCCCTCCCTCCCTTCCTCCTTCGTCGTCCCTCCTTTCTCACGCAGCACAAGGAAATGTCTTCAAGTTGGAAGCATTCCCCGCTGTCCGCCATTTTCTTCTCTTCCTCCCCCTCCTTCTCCTTCTCCTCCTCTTCCTCCTCCTTCTTCTCCTTCTCCTACTCCCCCGCCCTCACTTCCCTCATAGAAAGCCGTCTTCTCAGCCCCCCCCCGGGGCTGACGAACAGCATAAGCAGCATTAGCAGCAGCAACAGCAGCTGACTCGCCTCTCTCCTCCTTCTCTCCGTCCTCTTTCCCGAAGGACATGCCCACCATCAATTCCTCCTCCCGTCCCTCTCCCTTCCCTTTCAGCCACCCCAAGTCCGCTATTGCTGTTGCCGGCGTCCCTCCCTCCCTCCCTCCCTCCCTCCCTCCTTCCCCCTCCTCCTGCTCCTGCTCCTGCTCCTGCTCACATTCCTCATGTTCCACTTGCTGCGGCTGCTGCTGCGGCTTCTCAGCCCCGACTTTCCTCTTCTTCTCCTCCCTCCCCTCCTCTCTCTCCTCCTCCCCCCCCTCCTTCTTCCCACTCTTCTCTTCGTCTCTTGCTCCTCCTGCTCGTCTCTCCCGCCCCCCCCCCCTCTTTTCATTGCACGTTCTCACCTCCTTCTCCAATTTCGCCCACTCGTCCTCCTCCCCTCCTCCCCTCCCTCCCTCCCTCCCCCCCCAAACGAATCGCTGCAGAAACTGCTGAATCGTCTTCGTCACGCGTCTATCGGTCACCTCCCCCGTAAAAACACAATTCCCGATGAAGAGATTTCGGAGCCGCTGCCGCATGTAGGCGTTGAGCCTTTGGGGAGGGGGGGAGGGGGGGAAGGAGGGAGGGAAGAGGAGGGGGGATCAGGATACGTAGTCATCTCTTTCCATGCACCCTCCTTCCTTGTTTTGCTCCTTCCTTCTTTCCTCTCTTTCTTCCCCCCTCTCCTTTTCGTTAAAATACCCTTGCCCGACAGGCACCCTCCCTCCCTCCCTCCCTCCCTCCCTCCCTCCCTCCCTCCCCCCTTTCCCTTGTACTTTGCCAACTCTCCGCGGCTTAGCTCCTGCTCCAGTATTCCCGCCTCTTTAATCTGCGCCACCCATCCCTCCACCTGCTGCCCCTGTTGCACATATCTCCTCGACCGAATCGGCCCTCCCTCCCTCCCTCCCGCCCTCCCTCCCTCCCCTCCTGCTCCGTCGTCGCTCTCGACGGGAGGGAGAGAGGCAGGGCCCATGTAGATGCCAGAGTCTTCTGCTAAGATTATGTTGATAATGCTCCGGTGCTTGGTCGAGGGGGAGGAAGAGAGGGAGGGGGAGGGGGTGGTGGTGGTGGTGGAGGAGGAGGAGGCAAGGCGACCGAGCGCCTGATGCATAACGGGACGGAGGGAGGGAGGGAGGGAAGGAAGGAGGGAAGGATGGACATAAAAATTCTGAATATTCTTTGCCTGTGCCCTAACCACCCTCCGTCCCTCCGTCCCTCGTTCCCTTCCTCCCTGCATACCGCGGGGTCGTTCCAAAGGGAGGGATGAAGGGAGGGAGGGGCAGCCTCTCTGGTGGGGTAGGAGGTGGCAAGAGAATCCATCGTCGTTAGCTGCTGGATGTTGCCTGAACAAAGAGGGAGAGACGGAAGGAGGGAGAGAAGGGGAGGAACTGAAAAGAGGCCTTCGCGTAGTCTGGATGGTATTTGGGTGCTTTGCGCATGCGAATGCACGCGTTTCCTCCCTCCCTCCCTCCCTCCCTCCCTCCCTCCCTCTCGTCCTCTCACCGTGGAGCTGCATGATCCTACCCCGTCTTTCCTCGTCCAGTGCCAGAAACTCCAAGGAGTCAATATTAAAGGTAAGGATCCCTCTTATTCTCTCCTGCTCCCGCTGCAGCCACTGGTGGAAAGGAGGGAGGCGCCGTTCCAGGTAGGCCTAAGACAGGAGGGAGGGAGGGAGGGAGGGAGGGAGGGAAAGAGGAAAGGAAAGAGGGCGCGCAAAGTGAGCCATGTCGCTCTCAGCAGCTCTAGGAAGAATTCCGATTCTGTGAAAAGTTTTCCCCTTACTTCCAATTGGCAAGGCAGGGAGAGAGGAAAGGAGGGAAGGAAGGAGGACGGGAGGGCGGGAGGAGGGCGGGGGGGAGGGAGGGGAGGTGAAAGACGGACCTTGCGCAGGACGGCCATGAAGCGGAGGGTATGTAGGCAGAGAGGCTCGTGGAGGGGACGGCCGCGTTTGTCCAGCATATCCACCTCGACCGATGCCTGCGAGAGAGGGAGGGGGGGAGGGAGGGAGGGGGGGAGTGAGGGAGGGAGTGAGGGAGGGGGGGAGGGAGGGAGGGAAGGAAGGAAGGATAATTCGTGTTTGGGTGAGTGTTGGACAAGATGAGCAGAACAACTCATCCCCCCCTTTCCTCCCTCCCTCCTTTTCTCCCTCTTTCCCCTCCTCCCCTCCCTTCTCCTTACCTGCAATAATTCCTTATCAAACGGGTAGGCATTCGCCCAGGCCACTTTCAAATGCGCGAAGTCCTGCACCGAGCACCCCGCGCCCATCACTACAAAAATAGCATCGCCCCACCCTCCGTTATTCTTGTTTTCAAGACCGCCTTTATCTTTATTGTCGAGCAGCGCTTCAGTGGAGGCTTTGTGCGTTTCGTGCCAGGTCCAAGGGGGAGGGAGGGAGGGAGGGGGGTCATCACGGTTCAACCAGACGAGTCGGAGCTTCGGATGGTACTTTTTTGGCCATAGGTGCTTGAGAACCTCATCTTTGAAGGAAGCGGGGGAAAGGCCCACAACAAGGACAGTTCGGAGGAAGCCGGATTGGGATGGGCTTGACGCTTGGACACAGTGGGGGGGAAGAGGAGGAAGCGGAGGCAGGAGATGTGCGGTGGTGTCTGGTAGTGGTAGTGGCGGTGGAGGCGTGGGTAGTGCCGCTGACGGCGGCCGTGGTGGCTCCATGTGTGTACGGCGTGCCTTTATGTGCGTATTGTTAGAGTAGGAGGAATGAGTCCAAGCGTGGATGAGGCAATGAAGACGATATTAACAATATTATATTAAAACATCATGGTGCTGCTGCTCCCTTGCTTCATGTAGGGGCCAAAGTTAAGGAGTGCTCATTACCCACACGGCTGGCATAATTTTGGTCGCCGCTGAAATGACAAGCAAGTCGTGTGTAGATATGCGTGCCGTGGCTTGGGCAGTGATAGACAGTGCCAAGCAAGATCGAGGAAAGCAGCCTGGGAAAAGGCAGAAGGCTGGGAGAGGAAGGAACTGAACGAGAAAAAGTTGAAGTGTTGGCCAGCGCATGTTTTCTTTTTTCTTTTTTATTGGAAGATGCATTTCAGCCGGTGGCGCTTTCGATCGCATCATTCTGCGAACAGCGCAAACTCTCTCATAAGATGTTGTCCGTTGTCTTTACCCATAAGGCTTCGCATGCGCCATTTCTTCTCAGAAGAAAGCGCTAGTGCCATTTACCCCCCCGCCTTTCTTTCTTTGTCATTCTCTGTTCACATCATCCGCACGGACAGGACACCAATATACATCAAGACCCGGTCCAAGCCGCTCTCCCTGTGGTACCATGCCCAGATCATTCTGCTTTGCCCAGCCTCCCCCCATTCTTCTTTCACTCATCTTTCCTGTGGCTACTCGATCAATGTTCATTCTCCAAGCCCCCTTTCCTTCCCTTCATCATCGCACCATCGTCCTATAAATCTTTCTGACCAACGAAATGCCACTGGACTTTGTGCACACGCCCGCGATGAGGGCTGCCGTGAGCGGTGCCGTCGGGTACGTGCCCGTGACCACTCCGCTGCTGCTGCTGCTGCTGCTGGCAGCCTTCGGCACATACTGATCGAGCCTTTTTCTACTGCTATCACTGCTGATTCTGGTGATTTTGGTGTATTTCATGGTCACCACCTAGACGCTGGTGACGAGGACGGATCGGTAACGGTGGTGGGCACCGGTTGCCGGACGGGGATTGACGGGGCGACGCTGTTGCTTGTAGCGCCCCTGCGCGTAATCCTGGGACTGATGGTAGACTGGTTGCTACTGGTGCGAAATTAGGAGGTTTTGGAACCCCTCCCAAGCCCAGTGTGGTTACGGCTGCTGGTGGAGGTGCGCGAATGCCAGCCCCTGGAAATCGCACGGGGTACCAGTGGGAAAGGCAACCTGCAGCTGTGCATGGTGGTGGTGAAATGGTTTGGGTCCTATGGCTTGAGCTGACGAGGATCCCTGCTACATCTCCGGGGTATGCTATTGGTACTGTTCCGGAGCTATCTGGTGGTGGTGGTGGTAATGTTGGTACTCCTTGTTTTCCTCTTGCAGGCGTACTACGGCTTGAGTATCGGTCGCGAGGTAGCTTGTAGGCGGCAATGGCAGAAAGACACGGCGAGGCCCATCAAGGCAAACAGGTACATACATTTACAAAAAGTCAGAACACCGGCGGTGTAAGTAACTACCGATACAAAGAACAGTACCAACAAGAGCGGGCTGGCGAACAAGTTTTCCTCATCTCTTGAACCTCAGTAGTTTTCTTATTTTCATTTTTTAAGGCATGCAAGTCTTCGCGTTATCTCTTCCTGTTCATCATTCGCTTCCTTCTCCCGCTTTTGGCCTTCCTTCTTACAAATCTTTCTCCCCTCCTCCTCCTCCTCCCATCCCCCACCACGATGATCCCGCCTTCTCGCCTCCTCCCCCTGCCTCCCTACCTCCCACCCTCCCTCCCTCCCCCGGCATCATCTGTGCGTACAATCCCATCACTCCCTCCCTCAAACAATTCTTGATCCTTTCGCACCCTTCCTTCCTCAGTGGACACCTCGCTGGCCTGCACTCCACCCTTCCAAATCCGTCCTTCACACACCCCGGCAACAGCTTACAAAATGGCTCCTCCCCTTCCCCCTCGATTCCCCCCTGCTCCGCCACCTCCCTGCAATAATCACCGAGAAAGTCCCCCAGACATTCAAGCACCACCACTGTCTCATTTCCTCTCAGTCCTCCTTCGGCGAGCTCCTCGAAAGGGTCTCCTCCCCCCCTCCCTCCCGTCACAGGCCCCAAAATCTCCTCTGCCATTTTTTCCAACGCAGCCTCCACCTCCTCCGGTGTATTCGCCTCCCCCCCTCCTTTCCCCCCTCCCCCCCCCCCCGCTCTCCAAACTCCGCATCAGCTCCTGGTAGTATTTCTCTAGTGCCTCGTCTTCTCCTGTGGCTGCTGCTTCTTTCGCTGCTGCTGTTGCTGCTGCCCAGGGAGAATCATCCATTTCCTCGTCTTTTCCTCTTGAAGAAGAATAGGGAGAAGGCGAACCGCCATACTTCTCCTTTCTCTTCCCTCCTCCTCCCCCAGCGGGAGCACCACCAGCACTAACACCATCAGCAGCGGACGGCCCAAACCACTCCTCATACAAACTCTTCCCTCCCCCACTCCCTCCGCCTACTCCACTTTCCTTCCCCCCTTTCCTCGCGGCCGCCTCTAACCACCTCTTCTCATCCTTCAACTCCTCCACCTCCCTTTCCAACCTCCGTCTCTCCTTCCGTTCTTCCAACGCCACCGCTCCCTCCTTCACTCCCTTCCTCCCCCCCTTCCTCCACCGATGCCAGCTGCTAATCCCTCGCATCATGTTTGTCCAATCTTTCAGCACTTCCGGGTCGGGTATGCCCTCAAAGAATACAGCCCTCTCCACATTAACCTTGGGGGCCGACAGACGGAAATAAATTAATAAATTGGACAAGAACGACCAGATACTCTGTTGGTAGTAAGGGCCATAGCCTAAATATTGAATGGTGGGGTAATGCGTGACACCCATGTACACACAGATATCCGTGGCGAGGGCGTCTTGCTCGCAGTCGAAGCGAGCGACGAGGAGTGACGGGGTGGGGGGTTGTTGCTCGGCATGCCATTCGCCCACCATGTCCCAGTAAGGGCCGACGAGCCTGTAAGGAGGAAGGTAGGGAGGGAAGGGGAGGTCGTGTAAGAACTTGTGGATGATCCGTGATGTCTACTCAACCCTCCCTTATATCATCTCTTTCTCCCTCTCTTCCTCCCTCCCGCCCTCCGTCTTTTTCCCACTCACTTGCAATACGGGCACCAGGGCGCATAAAAGAAGATGGCAACGTCCGTTGTCCATCCCTCCAAATGATCCAGCAGCTCTTCCGACGAAAGAGAAACGACGGGCTTTTGCCTCCTCTTTGTTTTAGTTTGTGGGATGGCGGCTGTGGTAGTGGTTGCGCCGTGGCTAGAAACAGCGAGGAAGCAGAGGAGGCAGAGGAGGCAGAGGAGGAGGGGAAGGCGGAAGGCGGAAAAGGATGAAGAGGGGCCAAGAAGACGTCCTATTCTCCTCCTTCTTCTCCTCCGCGCTGTTGTTAGTGGTGATGCTGACGGGGAGGCTAGCTCCATGTTACTGAACACGCCGCTGTTGATGCGGCCTGTTTGTGCGGATGGAAGGAAGGGAGGGGAAAACTCGTGAATCACAATGTAAAAAGGGAAACGCGCAAGAATTCTATCAGCGGACGGCATCTATATCAGGAGAGGGATGCACGTGTGTGGTATGGCTCCAGAGTCAGAGAAGTAGTGCATGCAGTCACTGCAGTGGTGTATGGGAGGCTCTCCAGCGGAGCAAGATCATCCGCTTCTTTTTCATGTTTGATGGGAAAGGTTCCCTACTCGTAAAATTAGATGCTCCGATAACGAGGACGAGAACCCACGCTTCTACACACGCACAGATGCTCTAGCTCCTCATCGACAAGCCTATAGACCTAATTTTGATCTTGATGCGGTGGACGGCGGGCATTGTCCTGGACTGTAATTGCTTTGTTGAACAAAGTTGACAAGAAGGCAAGAAGACAAGACGAGCAGCATGCAGGATTCTCCCACTGCATTTTGCCTTCGCCTGGACACGAGCCACGGTCGCTATCAATTTGATGGCATAAGCGCTTTTCACATACATTCTGGTTCTACTGTCGGTGCTGGGAGGTCATGATGGCTGTGCGATGGGAAAGTGGGGCTTTCGATCGCCTCGTCCTGATTCGCCTCTGGGGGACATGTCCATGCCCGACGCGTGTCATCGCGTTGCCTCGTATTTTTGATTGCCTGTGCGCCCGCGTATGCCCAGAACACACTTTTCAAAAAATAGGCTTTCGCTTGTCAGGGTGCCCTCTTGGTTGCGGCAAACCAAGACCTCTTCTTACCCCTCCCTTCCTCATTTCTTCCCTCCCTCATCTCCTCTACTTCTCAACTTATGCATCCACAGGGCCCTCCACTAGTCGATTCCCCCGCGCCTCGAGCCATGGCCTCTCCCGAGTACTGGCTTATAATGGTGCCCAACCGTGGGGATGCTGTCGAGGTCAGTCTGAATAAGCTGGCTCGCGCTACGGCTGCTTTCCGGTCAGAGGCACCCGCGAACCCGCATCGCGTAGATGTTCCAAATTTAGTGGTAGGAACGCTCGACTCGTTGATGGCTCTGAGGTGCGTTGGTTAGAGATCGAGAAGGGAAATGAATCAGAGAAGGAAGACGGGCGGAAAAAGAGGAAACGAGGGAGTGATTGTGGTGGGTAGTGAGAGGAGAGAATGTGGCATATGTGTATATCTCGTCGTCCTTCCACTTACTTCCCTCCCTTTCTTCCTCCCTCCCTCCCTTCCTCCCTTCCTCCTTCCACACAGCGACGACCTGGTCAAGGTGGACTTCCAGATTGAGAGTCTGGTCAAGCGCGTGGAGCGACAGTATCATGTACGTTGGAAGAAGGGAGGGAGGAAGGGAGGGAGGGAGGGAGGGAGGCGGAAAGCGCGGGCAGATGTGAGAGGTACGAGAGACAGCGATTTTGAGTGCATAGATACGTTAAGAGATATACGTTGTCATCAACAGGAAAGTTATTTTACGTAGTCCAATCAATCAACCGCTGACTTCATCGTCCCTTTTTTCTTTCTTCTTTTCAACTTATCACAAAAAAATTAATGATGTGAAAAACAGGAGGTGGAGAACAAGAAGGCAGCGGACCAGCTCAAGGTGGGGGGGCAGCCAGTGGACCGTTACATTGCCAACTTCAACTGGGAGCATGCCAAGTACCCTCAGCGACGGACACTGCCCGAATTGGTGGCCCTGATCCAGGTAGGGAGGGAGGGAGGGAGGGAGGGAGGGAGGGAGGGAGGGAGGGAGAGAGGGGTGGGTAGTGGCCTTTGTTCCGCGTTTGGACACCTGGATTCGATCATTCGTCCACCTCCCGCCCTCCCTCCTTGTAGTCGGGCACTGCCAAGATCGAGGAGGAGCTGAAGGGTCTTTCGGCGGCTTACGCGGAGAAAGGACAGGCCATGCAGGCGCTCAAGAGGAAGAAGGGGGGGTAAGGAGGGAGGGAGGGAGGGAGGGAGGAAGGGAGGGAACAGGAGGGATTAATTAGGGACCTGTAGGAAGAAAAATGTGGGCCTGAAGGAAGACCGGACAATGCAAAGTGTGTCATGAGCTCACCCCGTCCTCCCTCCCTCCCTCCCTCCCTCCCTCCCTCCCTCCTTCTCTGCCCCCAGGTCGTTAATAACGGCGCCGTTGGAGGAAGTTCTGACGGAGGAGCACGTCCGGGGCAAGGAATTCGTCAACACTGAATTTTTGCTGACCTTGGTGGTGGTAAGGAGGGGGGGGGAGAAGGAGGGAGGGAGGATGATTGAGGTCAAGAGTACGCAAGAAAGAGACCGGCCCCTTATCAGGGGAGGCTTTTGACATGCCAAATATACACCCCCTCTTGGCACCCCCCGAGCCCTTCCTTCCTTCCTCCCTCCCTCCCTCCCTCCCTCCCTCCCTCCCTCCCTCCCTCCCTCCCTCCCTCCCTCGAAAAACATGCGCCCTTAGAAGCTACATTATCATTGTTATGACCGTCATAGCCTCACTATCGACGCTGATATAGCCCCTCCCTCCAGCCAGACAACCCCTCACATCCCTCCCTCCCTCCCTCCCTCCCTCCCTCCCTCCCTCCCTCCCTCCCTCCCTCCCTCCCTCCCTTCCTCCCTCCCCCTCGGCAGGTGGTGCCCAAGAACTTGGAGAGGGAGTGGCTTGAGACCTATACCACCATTGGTGCCGATATCGCCGCCTACAACAACCCCGACTGGGCCTCCGGAATCCAACGGAAGATGGAGGAGGAGAAGGTAGGGAGGGAGGGAGGGAGGGAGGAAGGGAGGAAGGGAGAGGAGGGGGATGGGTGATTTGTGTGTATCGCATGTGCGCCGTGAGACTCAGCCTCATCGAGGATCAACCCTCCCTCTCCCTCCCTCCCTCAGGTGCCCTCGGCAGTACGAGCCAAGGTGAAGGGCTCACCCGTCGTGCCGGGGAGCACTGTGAAGCTCTTCGAAGATGGAGAGGCGTGCTTGTACACGGTCACCGTGTTGAAGGTGAGGGAGGGCGCGAGGGAGGGAAGGAATGAGGGAGGGCGGAAGGGAAGAGCTGGGGGGTTGAAATAAAACATAGCGAAGCGCTGTATATATACAGTATATATAAATATCTTGTGTCTGAGTGTAATGTTGATCGAAGGGCTGATATAAACCGGAGCGACTTAATTTATCCTCGTCTTTTCTGCTTTCTGTCTTCTCTTTCCTCCATCCGAACGCCGTCTTCGCGACCGATCGCACTCGATTTCGCTCCTTTCATTCGAATTGAAGATTCCATTAATTCTAATTAAACATTCAATCACACGGAATCAAACAGGGCCAGTACGAGTCAGGGTTCTTCACGGGGGAGGAATATCAAAACGGCGTCTTTATTGATTACGTGGAAGAATTCAAAAACAAGGCCCGCGAGAGGCGATTCATTGCCCGTAACTTCACCTTTGACCCTGCAGCCGCAGATGTGCGTACATCCGTTCCCTTCTTCTCCTTCCTCCCTCCCTCCCTCCCTCCCTCACCTTGACGTGTCCTCGAGCTGCCAAAATGTCACGAATGAACAAGTGCTCACCCATATATCCTTATCCATCCACCCCCCCTCCCTCCCTCCCTCCCTCCCTCCCTCCCTCCCTCCCTCCCTTCCCCCCAGAACGCCCGCAACGCACTCGACCGTGCTCAGATTGATTCGCAGCAAGTGCTGGCCCAATTAATCAAGTGGTGCAAGGCGCACTACGGGGAGGCAATGACGGCCTGGATGCACGTCAAGGTAAGGAAGAAGGGAGGGCGGGAGGGCGGGCGGGCGGGCGGGCGGGCGGGAAGGAAGGAGGGCACCGCAGAGGGCTGCTTTAAAGGCCCACGCTGCCGGCGTGGTCCTCATCCTCATCATGTCTGACATGGCGATGGAAACCTCTTGCGTCACACTTACACAAAATTTAAATAACCCCACCCCCCTACCCCCGTATGTGTTAACCATCACATGGTATAACCTGACAAACAGATCATCCGGGCGTTCGTGGAGGCTGTGTTGAGGTTTGGCTTGCCCGTCGATTTCCTCACCGCCATTACCAGGTACGTGCTTACCCCGACATCTTCTATTTTTCACCCCCTCTGTGTGCGGCGGTGTACGCCAAGGCAATGGTCTAGCGCACTTGAAAACCCAAAATATGTTATCAAAGATTGATTCCTTTTCGAAGTCTTGATGATCATCGACGATGGCTTTTTTCAATTGTGGCATTCCACATGCACGTGCTTCCAATGCCAACGCTCCCCCCCTCCCTTGTTCCCTCCCTCCCTCCCTCCCTTCTTATTAGACCCAAGGCCAAAAAGGAGAACGCCCTGCATCAAGCCCTGGATACGTTGTATGCCGATCTGGCCTTGAATATGCCCAAGGCGGCTGGGGGGGGGCCTCTGGATCCGGATGACAAGGAAGGCGAGGATGCTCCCTGTGTGCTCAATAGGTTCAACCCTCTGGCGGCCCCCGTGTAGAGGGGAGAGAGGGGAAGGGAGAATGGAAAGGGGAGGTGAGAAGGGGAGGGGAGAAGAGGCCGCTGGAGGCCACCTTGTAGAGGGGAGTGGGGGAGGTAGGAATGGGGAGGGCCGAGAAGAGGAGGAGAGGATAGAGTTTCTCTAGAAATGGATGTCTTATACATACATGTGTAGACGAAGCAAGGGGCGGGGATGTATCCCACAGTACGTCTGATTTCTTTTGAGGGTGTTGGATTGACGCGTATATTTAAGTAGGTCGATTCGGGCAGCTGTCTTGTGTGCTGGTCTGTGTCCTGTGTGACGCGCGAGCCTGTCTTTTGGGGTGTGTCAAGAACAACGGGAGGAGAGATATGAAAAATATAAGAGAACGAAAGGAAAAGGCGAAGAAAAAGAGAAAAAATGAAGAAAGAAAGAAGGTCAGCACGTGCCCGATAGTGGAAGAAATGCAAAGAATTACACTCAATGCGAGCTTTTATCAATATTGCCCTGTGCTGTTTCGGTGGTTACTTTCGCTGCCAACTATTGACTGTATGTGGAAGGCACGTGCTTGCTGGCCTTGATGGGCGCCGCCGCATCTTCCTCGTAACCACCATACCTTACAAACGTTTCCATCCACGCATTCGTCGACTCGACTGAAGTCTCTCTAACTATAAGCAACAGCTTTCACCCGTCACTCCCCGAGCGGAACCCCATGCCCACCACCATTACAATATCCGGAAGGGGTGATGGAGGATGCCCCCGGCTACAAATAAACCATTCATGGGCGACCAAAATAAAGTTAAATATAAACAGATGCGGTCTGTTTTTAAGTGCGTTGCCGATTCGTTTTCGGGGTATGCATGTGCCTTAATTACATAACCCTCTTTCCCCTTCTCTTTTCCACTATGTTTTCACCGTCTCCGCCTTTTTCCTCTTCATCTCTTTTCTTCAACCAGCCATCCTTCACCAAACGCCCTCCCTACCTTCATTCCATCGTACCTCATGGCGACTCAATCACCTCCCCCTTCTCATTCACAAACTTCGCCCACCCCTCTCCGTCCACCTTCAAACTCCTCCCCTTCCAACGGTCTTTCCACCCGCCCTCCTCCTCGTCTCGTCCTCCCCCCCCCCGCGCTTCCCATGCCAACCCTCCCTTTCCCTCCACACCTCGTACCCTCACCCCCCTCCCCTTCCTCCTCCTCCCCTCCCTGACTAGATCGTATAAAGTGTTCGTCATCATCCTCGCTCCTATCTCATTCATTGTCACTTCATACAAATAGGCTCCAAACATTCCTAGCACCAGTTCCCTCAAATCCCCTAACGTTTCCACCTCCCTCCCTCCCTCCCCCCCCCCCCCTTCCACCCTCGGTCTCGAGAAGCCGGGCAGCGAGGGAAGAGGGAGGGATGGAGGGTGAGGAGGGGAGGAAGGTGAGTTTGCGGATGAGGTCGGAAAGGGGGACGTGGCCCATCATTCTGTCCAACGCCTGCTGCAACAACTCCGTAAGGGTGGCTTGGAGGAGGACAAGGGCTGGGGAAGTTGGAAGGGAGGGGGAGAGAGGAGAAGAGGGAGGGGGGGAGGAGAAGGAGGGAAGGCTGGCAAGGGTGTTGGTGTGCGCCTGTGCAGCAAGGTGAGACGTAGGGAAGGAAGGAGGGAGACAGAAAGTGAGATGGTAGCTTTTGAATGATAGCAGCACTGAGTGTAGTAGACCCACGCTTGCCGTCCCTCCCTCCCTCCCTCCCTCCCTACCTTGACCGCTGCTTTCTCCTGCAGAAGGGTGTCAAGTAAAGTGAACCATAGCTGGGAAGATTCAGAAGAGGAGGAGGAGGAGGAGGAGGAGGAAGGGAAGGCAGACGGACGACGAGTCTGCTGATGGGCGGAAGCACCAAAGGAGGAGGACGGGAAGGAGGAAGGGAGGCAGGGAGGGGGGAGGAGGAGGGCTTGCCTATGGCAGAGATCCATGGCAGCCAAAAGGACCCGTTGGAGGTCTTTGCCTTCTTGAAAGCGCTCGAGAACCACCTGGGGAGGGAGGGAGGGAGGGAGGGAGGAAGGGAGGGAAGGAGGGTGGGGGTTGGAATGAGTGCATTTTAAGTACTCGACAAGAGTCTATCATCGTCTTTCCTTCCCTCCCTTCCTGCCCCCCTCCCTATCTCGCTCCTTACCTTTCGCGCCAAGCCCTTCTTACGGAGCTGGGCAGAAGTTAAAAGAGGACTGTTCAATTCCCCCTCCTTTTCCTTCTCCTCCTCCTGCTGCCGCCGCTGCACCTGATACTCCTCCTTCTCCTTTCCAGCCTCTTCCTTGGGTCCTCCTGCTTCTCCCTCCCTCCCTCCCGCCTTCCCCCCCGCCCTCCCTCCCTCCTTTCCTCCTCTTCCACCTCCTCCAGTCCCTCGCCTATGCCGCTGTTGGACTGACACGAGGAAAGAGTGCAATTCCTTGTCCTTGAGGCGACAGAGAACAGCGCTGAGGAAGGAAGGGATGGAGAGAGGAGGATGGGAGGGAGGCCAGCAAGCAAAAACGAGTGCTACCATTGCAACGTCATTCAAGTCATTCCTCCTTCCCTCCCTCCCTCCCTCCGTCCCTACCGTAGAGCCACGGCTCTCTCCTTCACTCCTCCGAGCAGCATTCCCAAGGCTCCTTTAACGTCCCCCGTGCGCTCCAACAAGAACGCCGTGGCCTCGACAAGGGATGAAGAGGAGGAGGAGGAGGAGAAAGAGGAGGAAGAGGAGGAGGGGCGGGAGGAGTAGTACTCGCAGACGCGGAGGCACTCATCGAGGGGATAGTCATCGTGGGTCCTGAGGGAAGGAGGGGGGGAGGGAGATGAGAGTAGGTACTAAGTGATAGGAGGAAACGAAACGACTCAGTTACAGGATGACAATTATTCCCCTTCCCTCCCTCCCTCCCTCCCTCCCTCAATAACACCTGACGCGGATTATCCTCTCCCTTCCCTCCCTCCCTCGCTCCCTCGCTCCCTCCCTCCCTCCCTCCCACCTTACCTCAGATATTCGTAGAGACCCTCCGGGTGAAAGCGCGCCATTCGCTTGACGTAGAGTAGACGGTCGTCAGGGGTCAGTTGAATGTAGGGGGAGGAGGAGGAGGAGGAGGAGGAGGAAGCCTTTCCATTGATGATGGTCTAGGAAAATGAGGGGAGATCTGTTTTTAGAGGAAAAGCATCCAACTCTCCGACCCTGTTTCGGCTTCTTTCTTTCCCTCCCTCCGTCCCTCCCTCCGTCCCTCCCTCCGTCCCTCCCTCCGTCCCTCCCTCCGTCCCTCCCTCCGTCCCTCCCTCCGTCCCTGCTAACCTGCAGATAGTGGTACTGTAGCTCCTTCCTGTTGTCTCCCAGGGCCTCGAGTACAGGCGCGGCGTCTCCCTGAAAAAGAGCGGCTGGAACACGCGAGGGGGGGGAGGGAGGGAGGGAGGGAGGAAGAAAGGAAGGAGGGACGGGTATGTGATGAGGTGATACAGTCATTCTCACTGGCCTTCTCTCCTTCCTTTTCCCCCTCCCTCCCTCCCTCCCTCCCTCCCTCCCTCCCTCACCTGACAAGCGCACGAACCGGCCCATGTCCTTCTTGAACAGCAGCCCCTCCCTCATCTCCCGCAGCACCACAGCCTGCATCTCCCTTCGTCCCTCCTCCTGGAGAAGGAGGGCAGGAGGGCGGGAGGGACGGATGGGGTGCGTGCCCCCTGCTGCTGAGATGGACGCAGCGGCAGTGACAGGGAAGGGGGAAGGAGGGGAGGATGGGAAGGTATCGAGAGGAGGACTGAGAGAGGAGGAAGGGAGGGAGGGAGGGAAGGAGGACTCCAATAGGGCGAGGAGCTGAGCGAGATAATCGTAAACACTGTTTATGCGGGAAAGAGGGGGGGAGGGAGGGGGGGAGGGAGGGAGGGAGGAAGCGGGACGGACTTGAGAAAACAGCTCCACGTTCCAGGAAAAGCGAGCGCGATTGAAGTCTCCCCATTCCCGCATCCTTTCTTTCTCTCAGACCCTCCCCTCCCCCCTCCCTCCCCACCCTCGTTGGAAACAGGGGTCGGGATCCGCGAGATAGCAATTAATGACCGACGGGAGGTGACGGGCGATGGCAAGGCGACATCGCCTAGGGAGGGGGGAAGGTAGGGAGGGGAGGGAGGGAGGGAGGGGGGAAGGGTAAGGGTGGTGTGGGATTGGGAAGAAGAAAGAGAAAGGAAGGAAGGAGGGAGGGAGGGGAGGGAGGGAGGGAGTAAAAAATTCCAAGGGAGGAGGGGAAGGAGGGAGGGAAGGAGTGACAGGTTGGGAGCATACATACCTCCTTGCTTGTGTGAGGATGACAGGCTCGCCCTCTTCCTCCCCTCCGTCAGTGCTGCTGCCCCCACTGCTTCTCGCAGGGAGCGAGGGAGGGAGGGAGGGAGGGAGGGAGGCCAAATCACGGGCGGCGCGCTTCAGCCCCTGCTCGAGAGCAACCTCCTGTGAGAGTCGAAAGGGAAAATGACAACTAAGCAATATTCCTCTCTCATGTCCCTCCCTCCCTCTCTCCCTCCCTCCCTCCCTGCCTCCTCCTCCCTCCCTTATTCTCTTCCTCCCTGCCTCCCTCTTCCCCCCTCCCTCCCTCCCTCCGCACCTGCAAGACAAGCTCCACCCGTCGAAGCCCCTGTCGACGCACCAGAGGTAGAAGCCCGACGGTTAACGCAGGCACGACCACTATTTCCTCCCCCTCTCCCTCGCCTTCCTCCTTTTCCTCCGCCTTCTCTTCCTCAACCTCCCCAAGTGCCAGCCAGGCCGGAGGCAGCCTCCGCAGGATCTTCACCAGTCGCTCCTGTCAGGTCGAGAAACACCAACAGGGCAAGGCGTGAGATACCCCACCAACGCAACATTCCTCCCTCTTCCCTCCCCCCATACCTGACAGACGTCTCTCCCATATCGGCGCAAGAGCGCATGAGGCGTCGCAAGAGCCTCCAACACTCGACGAAGGAGGTCGGGGGCGAGGGAGGGAGGGAGGGAAGGAGAAAGGGAAAGCGGGGAGAGGATTCCATGCTCGAGCTGGGTGGAGAGGAAGTCGAGGAGGAGGAAGAGGAGGCGGGAAGAGGAGGAGGAGGAGGAGGAGGAGGAGGAGGAGGAGAGGGGAGAAGGGGAGGAAGAGGGCTCGAGGAGGATGGAGGCGACGACCTGCAGAAGAAGAGAAAGGGACTGTGTGAGTCTTGAGGAAGGAAGCGAGAAAAGGGTGGAAGGGAAGAAGGAGGGAGGGAGGGAGGAAGAGAGGGAGGGAAGGAGGAAGAGAAGGGAGAGAGGGAGGGAGGAAGGGAGGGGAGGAAAGAGGGAGAGGAAGACCTGGCAGATAAGTTCGCGGGAAGGACAGCAGGCACTGTGGTCCCTTGAATGTCTTTTCTCTTCTTCTGCTGGTGCTGCTGCGGTAGCTGCTGGAGTCCCGACGGATGCAAAGGCAATATCCGGTGACTGTTGTTGGACGCGTGTAAGTGTTTATGTTCCTCTGCCCCCCCCCCCCCCCCCCCAAAATCCCCCCTCCTTCTTCCCCCCCCTTCTTGCCCTTTTTCTCTTGCCTGCGTGGGTGGAGACATCCTCCCTCTCTCCCTTCCTCCCTTCGTCCCTCCCTCCCTCCCTACCTGAAAACACATATCGAGCAATCGTAACACGCCCTGTGGGTCCACACGGAGGAGGAGGCGGAGCATGGGCCATGCCCCCAGCGCCGCCACGTCACAAGAGGGGAGGAAGGCATCATCAGGGAGGGGGGGAGGAAGGGGGGAGAGGAGGGAGGAGAGCAGGGCAGTTTTTCTAGAAGGAAAGTGCGAGGAAAAAGAGAAATGGGTGAGGGGGAAACACGAGGAAAAATAAGACGAAGGAATCTAAGCGTGAGCTACTGATACCAACAAGTCCTTCCCTCCTACTCTCCCTCTGTTCCTCCCTTTCTCCACGTCTGCTTCCCGCCCTCCCTCCCTCCTTACCTCCCCGGAGCCGCCAGAGCGATCTCCACCTCATCCACAGGCAGTGGTTTGCCTGAAGGGAACGCTCGAGGTCCCCCCCCACCTTCCACCCCTCCCTCCTTCCCTCCCCTCCTCGTTGTTGCTGAGGGGGAGTAGTGGAGAGAGTAGAGGAGGAAGAGAAGCGTCTTGAGGGCGAGGGAGTCCCGTTGGGAGGAGGAGGAGGAGGAGGAGGAGGAGGAGGAGGAGGAGGAGGAGGAGGAGGATCGTTTTTGGGTGACTTCGGAGGCGAGGATGGTTAGCTCTTGCAGGTATACCTAGGGAGGAGGAAGAGGGGGGGGGAGGAGGAGAGGGAGAAGAGGGAGAAGGAGGAGGAAAAGGAGGAGGAGGAGGAGGAAGAAGAGGAAGAGAAGGGAGTTTAAGTGTGACTGGCACATGCACGTCTCCCTCCCTCCCTCCCTCCCTCCCTTCCTCCCTCATCACCTTCAAGGGGGAGAGGTAATCGTAAAGCCCCCGGGTGTAGACATGGGCCAAGCTCAACCACAGCCGGTGTCGCCTGTCATTAAATTCATGAAAAGTTATGCATTCATGCACCAGGGGAAGATGATGGGAGTGTGAGCCAGCACCTCTATCCTTTTCTCCCTCTCTCCGTCCCCCACTACTTCCGTCCGGCTCCGCTGCCGCCGATCGATTGGAAAGGAGGAAGGATTTCCGTCTCCCCCTCCCTCCTTCCCTCCCTCCCTACCTACCTACCTCAACAACCCCAGGACATGAGCGAAATCCAGCCCCTTGAAGTCCGTGAGGTGCAACAAACACCTCTCGGCCCTCTCGCCCATGCCGCGGTCGAGGTAGTGCTCGACGAAGGGGGGGAGGACGGGGGGAGCGAGGGTGGAGAGACGGCTCGAGAGGATGTAGGGCTCCAGGGTTTCAAGAAAGGTGCGGGCCTGAGGGAGGAAGGGAGGGAGGGAGGGAGGGAGGGAGGAGTGTATTTCGGATCAACCCATGAAAACATCTCGACTTTTCTCTCTTTCCCTGTCTCCCTCCCTTCCTCCCTCCCTCCCTCTCTCCCTCCTTCCCCCCCTACCTGCCCTGCCCGCACAAAGGCCTCAAACACCTCTCCCGCTAGCCGATCTTCCCTTCTTGTCTCCACGCAATAGTCGACGCTCACCGCGGCCAGCATGGCATAATGCCCCTGCACCAGGGCGGCGTCCTCCCTCCCTCCCTCCCTCCCTCCCTCGAGCGGGGAGGAGGAGGAGGAGGAGGAGGAAGGGACATGGGCCGTTCCCAGCCGGAGGTAGCTGTCGAGGAAGGAGGCTAGGCGGGCAGCGCCCTCTGGAGTGGATTTGAACTGTGTTTAGGGGGAGGGTGAGAAGGGGAGAACGAAGAAGGGGAAAAAAGAATAAGAAAGGGAGAAAGAAAGAGGAAAGGAAGAAGAATCAAAAAGAGGGGAGGAGGGAAGGAGAAAAACAAGAAAATAAGAGAGGAGGAAGAGAGAGAGATAGAGAGAGAGAGGGAGACAGAGCGCGAGAGAGAAAGAGTAAGAACAGACGCGTCCGTGTGAAAATCCCCCTCACCCCCTTTCTCCCTCCCTCCCTCCCTCCCTCCTTCCCTCCCTCCCTCTCTACCTCTCCTCCTTCCTCCAAGGCAAGCCACAATGCGTCGAGGCCTTCCCCTCCCTCCAGCCTGGCCTCCACTCGCTGCCACCACGCCTGAAGAGCCAGGAGGGAAAGTTCATGGTGGCCTAGGAAGGGAGGGAGGGAGGGAGGGAGGGAGGGAGGGAGGGAGGGAAGAAAGCGTAGATCATGAGAGTGGATTGTGATGAAAGCCCGGCTACTACAAAGGACGGAAGGGAGGGAGGGAGAAAGGGAGGGGGGGAGGGAGGGAGGGAGGATGACGCACCTAGAAGGAAGACTCCGTTGGTGGGGAGGGTCGAATTCACGGGGAAAGCCGCCCGACGGAAACTGTCGAGAAGACGAGGAGGAAAAAGGAGGAGGAGTGAGAGAAAGAGGAAGAGGGAGAGAGTGGGAAAGGGAAAGGGGGAAAGAAAGAGAAGGAGAAGGGGGGGAAAAAAGATGCATGGATAACCCCCCCAAAAAATATAAATGTAGTGTTGCAATGCTCCTTCCCTTCTACCCCCCCCTCCCTCGGATTCTCCGTTTTCATCGTTTGGATATACCTTTCCCTCTCTCCCTCCCTCCCTCCCTCCCTCCCTCCTGCTCCCAACATTCACTCCAGAAACCCGCAGAGGCGAATGATCCTATATTTCCTCTTTCCCTCCCTCCCTCCCTCCCTCCCAACCTGTTCTGGAAGCTCTCCACCGGCTGCCTCCCACTTGTGGGGGATACAAGTGCACTTCCTGCCTCTCCGTCCAACAAACCAGCAGGGGTGAAGCGGAGGACGCGGAGCTAGGAAGAAGGGAGAGGGAGAAGGAGTGAGGGAGGGAAAGGGATAGCCAAAAGATAATACGGAGGATCCGCATCGAAAACAAGATCGGTTGAGGTAAAAGAGGAAGGAAACAGGGAAAGGAGGGAGGGAGGGAGGGGAAGGCATCCAAGCAACGTACCTGCATGGCCGCGACATCGATCACCTCCTGTGCCTGGAACTCCAACCTTCCCTCCTTCCCTCCCTCCCCTCCCTCCCCTCCCTCCTTCCCTCCCTCCCCCTCCCCCTCCCCCTCCGCCTTCGCTACCACTGCAAATATGCGACACTTCAACTCCCGGTCCAGCACGGCCAGCATCGCCCCTCCGCCCCTCCCTCCCTCCCTCCCTCCCTCCCTCCCTCCCCCTCCATCGATCCATTCCACCGCACATCCCACCACCGGCAGGATCCGTCCTAATCCCCCACTCGCGTAGGTAGGGACACCCACAGCCTCTCCTCCTCCTCCTCCTCCTCCTCCTCCTCCTCCACCACCTCCTCCTCCTGCTGCTGCTGCTGCTGCTGTGGGCAACGTCACCCGCAGCAGCTGCAGGTGCTTTCCCCACACACGGGCCAAGACGGGAGTGAGGGAGTGGGGGAGGGAGGGAAGGAGGGCGAGCCAAGTCCAGGAGAGGCAGGGGGTGGGAGGGTGGGAATGCGAGTGGGTGTGGGGAGGACGCTCCCAGCGGTGGAGGACCTAGGGAAGGAGGGAGGAAGGGAGGGAAGGAGGGAGGGAGGAGAGGGTGTTGGGAGGGGACAACTTGTTGAACAAGAAGCGAACAGATTTTGTGACAGTGGAGAGGGAAGGAGGGAGGGAGAGAGGGAAGAAGATAAGTAGGGGGGAGACGGACCTTGACGGTGGGTTCGACCGAGACGACGAAGGATGATTTTTCGGAGGAGATAGCAAGAAGGGAGAGGAAGGGGGGGGAAGGCGAAGAAATTGAGGAGGAGGAGGATGGGGATAGAGGAGGAGGAGGAGGCGGGGGGCTGCTGCTGCTGCTGCTGCTGCTTGCGGCGGACGCGACCAAGTTCCGGAGAGGGTTGAGAGAGAAGGAGGAAAACGTGCTGCTGCTGCTGCTGGTGGTGGTGGTGGTGGTGGCGCTGCTGCTGCCGCTGGTAGGATTAGCCGTCGTCTCCGTCGCCGTAGCATCCGAAGCGGCCCCTTCCAGGGGAGGGCGGGCGTGCAGGATGGCAAGGGCTGGGATCATGCCTGCCTTTCCGTCGAGGAGACACTCAGTGTCGACGCTCCAGGCTCCAAAAAACATGCGGGAAAAGTAAAGCTTGTTCACATTACCCTGCACATCGACAGCAATCACGGCCCAAGGGTCCTTGTTGCTGCTGCTGCTGCTGCTGCTGCTGCTGTTGTTGCTGCTGCTGCCGCCAGAGGTGTTTGTCGTACTGCTGCTGCTGGTGTTGTGGCTGTTGCTGCTGCTGCTGCTGGTGGCGAACCGGACGGCGATCAACGCGGCAGTGTGAATGTCTGTGACGCTCTTCAGCACCTTCCCTCCCTCCCTCCCTGCCTCCCCTCCTCCTCCCCCTCCTGCGGGAGAGTACTCCCAGAGGGTTATTTTTCCAGAGCTATACCCACAGACTAAAACGTCGGGACCCGTCACTCTCGAGGACGAGGGATTGGGGGAGGAATGGGTCATAGGGTGGAAGTCTATGGATGTAACGGCTCCCTCCGTCCCTCCTTCCCCGGTTGAACCAAGCACTCCCCTGACGAGCGCCCGTCCTTCCCTCCCTCCCCCCCTTCCTCCCGTTTCAAAAAGCAAAATAAATCCTTTTTTTGTTCCAATCGCCACTAAGCCCCGCGGCGATACTGCAACTGCTGTAGGCACACACTCCCTGCTCCTCACCAGCTGCGTCGAAATCTCATCTAGCCCTTCCAAGCGTACACTTCCTCTCTCCCTCCCTCCCTCCCTCCCTCCCTCCTTCCCTGTCTTCTGCTCTTGATCTTGCTCGTGCCGTTGCTGTTCTTGTTGCTGTCCTTGTTGTTGTTGTGGCTGCTGCTGCTGCTGCTGGCGCTGTTTCCGCTTGACTTGAAGAGGGGAGAAAACGTCCCTGTTCCCTCCCCGAAGAAAGGAATGGATGCGGGCCTCAGCGAGATCCACGGCGCTGGTAGGAAGAGGCAGAGGGGGAGGGAGTTGGGGAAGAGCTGATAGCGAGGCGATGGAGGAGTGGAAGGGGGGGTGTTGGAGGGAGGGAGAGGGGGCTGTCTTGGCAGCTGCAGACATTCTGTGCGGATTGGAGGCAGTCGAAGCAAGTGGAGCCTCTCCTCCTGCTGTTGGTAAAGGTGTTTGTCGTACTGCTTCCACTCCTGCGGTTGCTTCTACAGTTGGCCCTGTCCCTTTGAGCGCCTTGTTGGTGCCACCTACGCTGCTGTCCACGCTCCCTTCATTCAAACCCAACAGATGCGTCACCCCTCTTTCTCCTCCTCCCCCTCCTCCTCCTCCCGTTATCTTCCCTCCTCCCATCTCGCTACCATCTCTATCACCAACCAAGGTGTCTGTCGCACGGCTACTACCACTGCTGCTGCTACTGCTAGAGCTCCTCCGTCCTCCTGCTGATTGTGGCAAGGCCGATGAGCCCCCGAGCCCTCCCTCCCTCCCTGCCTCCGTCCCCTCCTCGTCCTCGTCTTCGTCATCCAAAGAAGACAAAATTCTATCAATCTCGTGCTGGCTGGTTCGAAGCCTATTGCTTACCATACCTCCAATGGAAACACGTTCGTCCGACAACGCGTCTTCCCCGTCCTCCAGTCCTCCCTCCCCCCTTTTGTTCCGTGCCTCGTCCTCGTCCTCGTCCTCCTCTGCATCCTGCAGGATGGCTTGTAGTCGCTGCCAGTCCTCCGACAGGACTACACTACCCTTAACCTCCCCTCCCCCTGTTCCTTCTCCTCGTTCTCCCCTTTCTTCACGTCCGCCCAGCTGCAACGAGGAGGAGGAAGAGGAGGAAGAGGAAGTAGGGTCCGACAAGTTTCCTCCTCCCGAGGTAGAGCTCCTAGCCTGCTGCGCCGCATGTCCCTCGTCCTCGTCCTCGTCCTCGTCGTCATATGCCTCTTTCAAGATGTCCTCGATCGACTGCGCCGACGGCAAGGCCGAAGGCGAGGGCCTCCTCCCTCGTCCTCTTCCTCCCCTCCCTCCTTCACCTCCGGCACCACCTGCGTGATTCCCTTCATCGTCGCTCCCGTACTCAGCTAGGAGGGTCTCGATCGTCTCCATCCTTTCCTTGCTTGCTCACTAATGCAGTTCTTTTTCCTAGTGAAGGCTGCTTTCGACAAGGGTGGTAGGAAAAAGAGGCATGCTCTCACGGCCCAGCCAAGGCGATAGTGATGATGGTGGAAATTAAAAGCATGCAGGCTCTTCAAGTATAAGGTGTCCCCGCTACGCAAATGCCCCGAGGAATACCTGTGGAAAAAGGAGGTGTATGCGGACGTGTGAATGGGAAAGTAGGCGATGGGTGGGTTGAGCTTGTATGCCTCTGACGGCGTCGGGTCATGGAAGCGTTGACTTTTGTGTTAAGCTGGGAATGTTGGCGATCAGCCTTCCCCCCATTATACAACAGCACCAAGCTACCACCCATTACAGGCGGGCGGGCTGTTCGGGGTGAGGCTACCGCTGTTGATGCAGTCCTGCTACCGCTGCTGCTAGTGTTGTACTCATTTAACATCTTGGCTACCTCCCCCCACTTCCTCCCTCCCTTAGCCAAGACGCCGGCACGATGAAGGCCTATGGCAGCGGCAGTCGATCGAATAACAAGAAACCGCGTCGGATCTTGAGTCATCGAAAAGAAAGAAAGAAAGGTGTCTCACTCAAAAGGCTGGCGGAAGCCTTAGAGCACGACAGCTTGCTTTGTTGTCGCGCTGTCGCTCCCTCTGAGGCAACGGCGGCATTGGAAAATGTCCAAGCGGGTCTGCTGGAGCGAGGCTACATTCTACTGTACCTAGATGATACTTCCCCGTCGCCCCTTTCCCCTATCTCCTCCTATTACTCTTCTCCTGTCGCACCTGCGGCAGCTGCAGCAGCTGCTGCTACTGCTAAGCAATGGCAGCAAGAAGAATACCAAAAATTGCTCGTGTCCAATCGCGTGGCCGAAAAGTTAGGACAAATTAAGCAGCACTTCGATCGGCTCGGCATGCCCCAGTCCCACGCCACCAACACCCGAAGCAGCAGCAGGAGCAGGAGCAGGAGCAGCAGCAACAGCGGCGACAGCAGGAGTAGCAGCAGCGCTAAGATTTCAGATCCCCTGTACATCCATCCCTCCGACGCCATCACCACCTTCCACTATCTCGAGCGTATTGGCCGCCTTGTCCTCAAGGCAGCTTCCTGGGCTCTCTTTCCCCCCACCGATGCCACTCAAACTTTTCTTCCTCGCACTCCCTCCTCCTCCTCCTCCCCCCGCTCTTCCTCTTCCTCATCATCCTCCTCCTCCTTCTCCTCTTCTCCCCACTCCTCCTCGTTTTTCTCCACACACAATTCCCATCAGATCAATCTAGAAGACGAGCTCCTTCCTCCCCTTCCCTCCCCTCCGTCTCCCCTCTCCCCCTCCTTTTTTCTTCAGACTTCAACTACCCCTGCCGTTGCTGCGGGCGCAGTGGCAGCAGCAGCAGCGGCCACCAGAAGGAAAGCCAAGAAGAAAAGGGGGAAACGAGAAGAAGAGGATGATGGTCTGGAAGAAGAAGAAGAAAAAGGAGGAGAAGAAAGAGGAGGAATAGGAGGATCAGTAACAGGGGGAGAAGGGTTCCGATCTCGATTACGGGCGCGTGTGTATCAGGGTGGGAAGAACGGAGGGAGGGAGGGAGGGAGGGAGAGAGGGAGAGCGAGGACGCCGATGCACGATTTGGGGCTGTTAAGTATTGTGGGCGTGATGGGACATGGGCTCGAGGTGAAGGGAGAATCGAAAGGAGGGCCAGAGGGAGGAGGAAAATGGGAGGAGGAGGAGCGAGGAAAGAAGAGAGGGCACGTGGAGAAGGAGTGGAAGGCGGTGGAGCCCATGTACGAGGAGGAGGAAGAATTGGAGGAGGATGGGTTTGAGGTAGGGGGGGCAGTTGCCTTGTTGCCGCCGTGGACGGTGCTTGTGTGTGTTGGTCGGATGCTGGATTACTACTCAGGGGGCGTCCTCAGTGCACCGGCACGGAGGGTGTTGATTTCAAAAATTGAAAGTTTGAATTTGAATCGGAGTAATGTGGAGGTGTGTTACTCGGTGCGAGGGAGGGAGGGAGGGCGATTGAACCCATACGAGGTCCGTGAACGGGTGTGGAATATTGCGCCATTATATCGGGATCCGACAAAGGACAAGGAGGTGATGAATGTGGAGTGCTATGAGAGGGAGAAAGGAGGGAAGGAGGAGGAGGAGGAGAGGGGATGGTTGTGGCGGAGGGAGGAGGAGTTGAAGACAGGAGGGAAGGTGAAGAAGAGGGGGAGAGAGGCGGTGGGGGAAGGGGGGGGAGGAATGAGAAGAGGAGGAGGAGAAGAAGGGGGAGAAGGAGGAGGAGGAGGAGGAGGAAGAGGAGGGAGAAGTGAGGGAGGGAAGAAGTATTTGGGGAAGCTTGTCATTGATTTGGTTCATGATTGTGATGAGGAAGAGGAGGGGGGAATAGAAGGAGCAGGAGCAGAGGCGGCGTCCGCAGCAGTAGCAGCACTTGAAGATCCGGCGGAGGGCGAGGAGGAAAAGGGGGCGATAATGGTGGTGGAAAAAGGAGATGAAGAAGGAGTAGCTGCTGCTGCTGCTGCTGCCACTACAAACGCCGACCTACAATTGAAAGGGGAGGGGGAACCTGTTGAGAAGGAGGGGAAAAAGTTTAAGAAAGAGAAAGATGAGGAAGAGGTTGAGGACGAAGTGTTAGAGGTAGGAGTAGGCGGCTGTGCGGCGAGGCGCAGGTATGGAGCGCCAACAGCAGCAGCAGCAGCAGCAGCTCCGGAAATAGTCGGAGGAAGAGAAAGGGAGAGGGAGGGAAAGAAGGAAGGGGAGTGGAAGGAGGAGGAAAATGATGATGCGTCCAGGTGCTTGGTGAATGATTTCGGGGGGATGAAGGACGGGATAGAAGAAAGAGGGGAGGAGAGGAGAGTAGGGGAGGCCATGTCGACATTGCAGTGGGAGGTGGAAGAGGGTGAAGAATAAAAACAGGGGATACAAGAAAGATGAGAAAGGTCTTCGTGAAAGAGGAAGGAGATCGAGGAGGAGGAGATACCGCTGCAGGTGACTGGCCCTTTCAGAAAAGACGGAGATATGGACGAAGAGGAGGGAGGCCGGGGTGGCAACGAGGAGGACAACGTGGGTGTTTATTAAGGGAGGGAGATTGAGAGAACGAAGAGCCACCAGGAGTGGAAGAGGAGAAGGAGGGAGTGATGGCAAGGACCGTAAAACCATTGTGGGTGGAGGAGGAGCTTTGGGAAGTGGATGGGGTGGAGGGGGAGGGGAAGGGGAGGCGTGACGGGAGCCAAATAGCTGATTATTCTGAATTCTTTCAGGTTGTATAATAGGTAGCAAAGAAATCATTCTAACAGAATAAAACATGGATAGGCTCTCTGCTCGTGTTTTTTGATTTCTTCCCCCCTGCTTCCTTTTCGTTGTCTCGAGAAGGATGTTAACTTGCTTTTCGCGACCCGGAAGACTCGCTCACCAAATAACAGCAAAGCGTCTCCTGTGCCTTCGACCTCAAGTAGACGCGATGCAACGAATACCTCAGCTCATACTTTACAGGCACAAGCGGAACGCTTGAGACAAATGAGGAGGTACTGTAGTGGAGGCTGTGACAGCGCAAGGGCAAGACAGCAATGGAGGCCAAGCTTGGAGCTGATGATGGCCAAGCGTGTCATGCCATTGCCCATTTCCCCCTCAACTCATAAGTCAAGCCCCCCCAATCCTACTCCTCCAATCTTAAAGCGCATGGATTAATTGTCCAGGAAGAGCACATGTTGCAAATGCCGGGACAGGCGGGCGTCACCGTGAAACGGATTCGTGATTGGACGGCATTCAAGCTCCTGATGGTGGCTTAACGTCACGGCTCTCACCCTCTCCCTCCTTCCCTCTCCCTACCACACAGGCCATACCCTGCTCTCTTATCGAGAAGCAGCGGACTGTGCCTATATCCTAATTGTTGCGGCGACGCTACCGGGCACGGGAAGGGAAAAACACACCTTGGCTACCTTCGACGAAGACGACCACAGCACATTAGCTAGCCGCGTGCGCACGGCGTCTCCGCTTTCCCCCATCCTTATCCTCCTGTCTATCGTCGCATCCACGACACTGTACCAGACCTCCACTCTTCTACTGTCCCTGCGCCTTCTTCTTTTCGCTCCTTCCTTCCCTCCTTCTCCCTCCCTCCTCTCCCAGCCCTAACACACCACAATGTCCTCCGACAGCGGCTCCAACCCAGGCATCCTCGCCGCTATCGACAAAGGCGTGCAGGCCCTTCTCTCCTCCCTGAGTGACGGCCAGGCTGCTATTGCCAGTATGAAGGATTTTGACTTGCATCGCTTGGGGCATATGCTAGACCATGTCTTAGAGCTCCTTCATCACAACCTGCCCGAGGCTGAACGGCTGCTGTTTTCCTGGGCAGACACCATCTTCGCGCCAAAGGTGGTGGTGAGACAGTATCTACTTGCCTTAGGCTTAGAGTTGGGCTTATTTGTGTACCATTTGGCCTCCAGATTGGGGACTAGGCTGGTGAACCGAATGACGGTGCGGGGGAGGCAGATCTCGGATACACGGAGAAGGATGGCCAAGGCCAAGAACTACTATGAATGGTTAAAGTGCGCGGAGCGCATGGATGAGCTGGAGGGAAAGAACAAGTGGAGGGAGGTCCCTGAGTGTAACCTTTACAATCACCGGATGCTGCAGGAGAAGATAAATCAATTGAACAATATGATGCAGAACGGGGACGTGTTCCAGTTGATGTTTGTATTGAGGGGTGGAATCAGTCGAAACCAGTTTGGCTTGCTCAATGAAGGATTGTACCAGCACGCATATTCTGGGACCAAGAAAATTGTGGAGCGCTATCTCGAGGTAAGTCTTAGTCTAATCTACGAGTGTGTGCCTGGGCCAATTAGATTGCCAGCCAAAGAGGGATTTACCGGGTGTGGGCCCTGCGAGCGCGTCTCGTCCCGGTGTGTGTAGCATAGTATGTGTTCATACTCTGACGGCCACATGCCCGGGCTTTAATCGTTTTCCGCGGACTGCCTCTTTTGTTTGTGCGGCCGTCTTTATGGCGTTCTTTTTTCACCGCAGGATTCCATCCCCAAAATTGGACGGATCAAGCGAAAAATGCCATTTTGTTTTTTTTTCCTGGGAACTCATATCTTTACGATCATTCATACTGACTGCTTCCTTTATTTTCTGAATCACCAGGTGGTCGTCAAAGCTCTAAACTATGTATGCGATGTCAATCCTAGCTTGGACCACATAGGACCGGACGTCAAACTGGCTTTTTTTAATGAGACCCGGCACGCGTTTGGGCGCACGGCACTCTTGCTATCGGGAGGAGCGGGACTAGGGTTCTACCACGTTGGTTTTGTTAAGGCGCTGTTCGATCAGGTAAGAGAGCGTCTTGGGACGGCGGGAGAGATGGAGGGCACTCAGTGATGTCTCCATATCAGGTGGGTGTTTGGTGCTCTTGCTCCGGGGGATCGTGCCATGCTGGTGGAACTTCAAGGAAGATGTTGACATTTTCATCCTCACACAGCGGGTGCTAGCATGTACGCTTTGTGCAAATTCCCTTGTTTAGTTTATCACACACAACTAAGATCTGATTGCAATTTCCATCATGACAGGGTATTCTTCCCCGTGTTCTGTCGGGTGCTTCTGCCGGTAGTATTATTTCCTCCATGATTGGCGTTCGGACCGACGACGAGCTTTATGCCATGTTTACTGACGGGATCGCCCGACTTGACTTCTTCAAGTTGTACAAAAGAAGAGCAGCAGCAGTGGCAGCAGCAGCAGCACAGAAAAAGAGACTGATGGCGGCGAGCATGTCGATGTCAGAGGGAGGGAGGGAGGGAGGAAGGGAGGGAGGGAGGAGGGAAAGTTGGGGAAGTAGTATTTTGAGGGCGGAACTAGAAAAGGGAGAGGGATCTTCGATGTCGTCATCGCAGTTTCCATCGACCGATGGGGGAGAAGGGGGAGACGGAGGACCGGCAACATTCGAGAGCTCGTTGTATGGAGGAGGAGGAGGAGGAGGAGGAGGAGGGAGGGGGGGAGGGAGCGTGATGGAGCCGGCGAAGGTTTATTTTGGAGAGGTATTGAGAGAGCTGTTCATGGAGATGTTTTGGTACGGGGATGGGGTGTTCTTGATGGACACGGAGCACTTTAGAAGAAGGCTGTTGAGTAATATTGGTAAGTATAGGGGAAAGGGAGGGAGGGAGGGAGGGAGGGAGGGAGGGAGGATTGGGCCAGAAATCGTTTTATTGGGGGAGACATTCTGAATCCCCCCCCCCCCCCCCCCCCCTGTCTTCTTCCTTTCCCCCAGGCAACTATACCTTCCAGGAGGCCTTCGATCGCACAGGGCGTATCCTCAACATCATCGTCGCGCCTGCCAACAATTCCGACCCTCCCCGGCTGCTGAATTACCTGACCTCCCCTCACGTACTCGTGTGGTCGGCAGCCGCGGTCTCCTCCGCCGCTCCGGGTATCTTCGAGCCAGGTGCGTGCGTATATATCTTCATATATATATATGTATATATATGTGTGTGTGTCTGTATGTCTTCGTGTGTGTATATGTACATATGTATGTGGGAATGTGGAGGATTGTGCGTCCCCTCCTTCAAAAAAGGGAACAAAATCAACTCCATCCAACCACCAACACCTCGTCGATTCCTCCTCTCTCTTCTCTCATCCCCCTAAGGCTACCTGTACGTCCGGCAAGCGGATGGATCGGAACGGCCGGAATCGTCTTGCAAATGGTACGACGGCTCGGTCGAGAAGGACCTGCCCATGGAACAGCTTGCCGAGCTCTTTAACATCAATCACTTCCTCGTCTCCCAAGTCAACCCGCAAGCCACGCTCTTCTCCTCCGTCACCTTGCCTCAGACTATCCTTTCGTCCCCCCTCCTCACGGTCTTCGCCCACATTATGCAATTCTGCAAAAGGCAGTTCCGGTCCTGGTGTCGAAATTTCTTCAAGCTCATCGAAGCCAGTCGACGGCAAGGTGAACTCTCCCTCCCGCCCGCCCTCCCTTTCTCCCTCCCTCCTCACCCCTCCTGCCCTTGTGCCTGACCGACGCAATCAACGTGTGCATGTTTTCCGCCGTCTTATCCTTGTTCCTCATCCTCTCGTGCATACCGACAATCCCTCTCTCCCTCTCACACACATTCATTCCAACAAAACATACACTCTTCCTCCTTCCCTCATTCCCTTCATCCCCCGTTCAGGCGCCTGGTCCGTTCGTGGGATAGGTTTAATGTTCACTCAGGATTACGAGGGCCGCGACTGCGACATCACCATTATGCCCTGGGCAGGCCATATAGGTAGGGAGGGAGGGAGGAAGGGACGGAGGCAGGGAGGCATGGCCATGGATGGAGTAATTTATAGAATCCAGAATCCGATGATCGAACCTAATCCTCGTAACCCTTTCCCTCCCCCCCTCCCTCCCTCCCCCTCCCCAGGGCTGATTGGCGTCTGCTCCCGCATTCTCTCCAACCCCTCCTTCCAAGAATACCTCGAAATGCTGGCCTACGGCGAGAGGAAGACATGGCCGCTGCTCCACGCCATCAGGAGTCACTGTGTGGTCGAGATGTGTCTGGAGAAGGTACCTCCCTCTCCCTCCCTCCCTCCCTCCCTCCCTCCCTCCCTCCTTGTCCTACCCTACATGCCCTCCCCACTCACCCACCACCCCCCCTCCTCACTCTTCCCTCCCTCCAACCCTGCCAGTGCGTCCAACGCCTCCGCCGAACCGTCGCTAAGGAAAGTCAGGCCAAAAAAGCTTCCTCCGCCAGCAACTCCGCCACCTCCTCGGCTGTAGTCCCCAAGAGCCTCGGAGAACGCGGACGAGCGCCCTCTTTCTACACAGTCCCCTCACTGGCCAATCTATCGGGTCTTTCGGTCACGGACCCTGCGATTCAAAGCCCTACCGCGCATGCCTCCCTCCCTCCCCCCCTCTACCCGCCCTTGACGGGGAAGTTTCCCTCCATCGGAGCTTCCCTGTCGGCGATGGGGGGGGGGGAAGCAGGAGGAAATGGAAGGGAGAGTCCGTGCAGCAGTGGGATGAACAGGCAGTCGTTGCACTTGCAGCCTGCGCCTGGCCCATCGGAGAGCGGGGAGGAGGAGGGGGGGGAAGAGGAAGAAGGGGAGGGAGGGGGAGGATTTTTGAGCAGCGGGGGGGGAGGGATGGGGGGAGGAAGTGGAAGCAACTTCAACTTCATCGAGGGATCCGATGATGAGGTGGGACAGCTGTCGCCCCCCCTCGCTCAATTGCCAACGTCTGCTTCTCATCATCAACAAGGGCAAGAGCCGGGTACATACTCGTTCTATACTTCGCTCTCCCCCTCTCCCTCCCTCCCTCCGCCACTACATGTGGCGGTAGCTGCTGGTGTTGCTGGAGGAGGAGGAGGAGGAAAAGGAGGGGGAGGAGGAGGGGGAGGAGGAGGAGGAGGGGGAGGAGAGGGGAATGGTGTCAGTCGCAGGTCTGGAGGGCGGATAGCCGCCGATGGAGAGGAAGGGGGGCCGAAGGAAGGGAGGGAGGAGGAAGAGGGAGATGATGGGGCTGGGGGGCAGGGATTGGTGAAGAGCACGACCATGGCAAGGTTTTACTACAGGAAAAGCAAGAGCTCTACGCAGCTGGCGAAGGGAGGGCCGGGCGGGCCGGTGGCCCAGCCGGGAGATGCGGATGCGGGGGCTACAGATCAGAGTTAGAGGGTAGTAATAATATTTATAGTGCAATGCCTCCCTCCCTTCCTCCCTCCTTCGCTTCCCCTTTCTCGCACCTGACTTCCTGTGCTTGGCTGGAAAAAAAAGGGAGAGAGGGAAGAAAGGAGAAAAACAAGGGAGGAGGGAGGGAGGGAGGGAGGGAGGGAGGGAGGGAGCGGGGGAGGGGAGGGGGTAGACTGTTGGTGCGACGCACGTTTGATTAATGAGCGCGAGGGAGGGAAAGAGAGGGGGAGAATGAAGGAGGTAGGGAGATGCTTATCTTGTGCGTTTATTGATTTATTGCATATGTCTTGTCAAAAAAGTAGGGCGGAAGGAAGGGAGGGAGAGAGGGAGGGAGAACGAGAGCGATGGTATGCACGAACACTCACGTATAAATGAGTGATGTTTGCCGTGTTGGTATTTCTCGGTGGCTGAGGGAAGAAAGGGAGGGAGGGAGGGACGGAGGACGGGTATGCGTGTCTGGAGAGAGTTGAAGATGATCTCAAATTACATTTGAAAAACACGAACAGCAGCACACGAGAGGAAGCAGCAGCGAATGCAGCAGCTTTAGAAAAAGGAGCGAAAAGAAGTGGAGGTGAGATGGGACATTTGAATCTACCTCCAGCACCACAAGCACGACAACAACAACAAAAACAACAAGAAGAAGGAGAAGATAAAGGAGAAGGGAGAGAAGAATGTGAAGAGGGAGAAGAGGGAGAAATAGAAGCCGAAAGAGGAGAAGTAGTTGAAGAATGGGCAATTAATTTGAGATAAAAATGGAGAAAGAGACAGCTGTCGCTTATTTTTTGGTATTGCGTATTTTGTTTAAGTTTCGGTTTCGCTTTATTTGTCCATCCGTTGGGCCCCTTTTCTGTCTCCTCCTGACCTTCTTGGAGCCTCTCTCATCTGACTGGTTGAAGCCATACCTCGGAGCCTCCCCTGTCTGACTAATTAAAGCTATACCTCAAAGAAGGCCTGCACTACCCGCGCCCACCCGTTCAATACGCCTCTTGCAGTACACCCCCCCCCCCCCCTTCCCCCCCCCATCTATGTGTGAATGCATAAATGAATTAACTGAGTCTAGGTGAGATCATTTAATGTCGTCGATTTGGGGTCACAATAGGTGAGCAGCAGCAGCGAGAGCCATATTGCCAAACAAATAAAAAATGAGATAAAGCAAGTCCTTCCTCCCTCCCTCCGTCCCTCCCTCCGTCCCTCTGTCCGTCCCTCCCTCTGTCCGTCCCTCCCTTGTCCTTATTCCTAGCCCTTAAACCCGCGTTCCCCCGGCTTGTCCACGCGCTTAAGCTCTACATTGATCAACAGCTGTGGAGTAGGAGGAAGAGAGAGAGGGGGGGAGAAGGGAAAAATTCAGTGGGATGAAACACAGAAGAAGGAAAAGAAGAAAGAGAGATTTAAAGGATGGGGCGCGAAAACCACACCCAATAATGTAATTCTTATAACAAAAAGATCAGTAGTAAAGAAACAAACCGCGGGAAAACCGTTTTCTTACCGTTTTGTCCACCAGTCCCTGGTTTGTGAGTACGAAATCCAGTGCTCTCTGCCCTGAGAACGTGGAGGGCTTGGGCCCCACCCGATCGTGCTTCGGGTCGTTTGCCGGGTAGCCTAGCTCAGCAGGCACCACCACCTGAGAACGAAGAGAGGAAGGAAGGAATGGAGGCATGGAGGGATGGATGAGGTGTAGATAGGGAGGGGGGAAAGGAAAGGTCCAAATCCTACCTGTCGGATTCCACCGGGCTTCATGGTGGTTAGTGCTTCCTCCAACGCGGGAATCATGGGTGTCTTGCCCAGGACAAAACGAAGATATTCCTTGTCGGCAGCATCGAAGGCACCGCCCTTGGTCTTGCCCTTGGCTTCGTATGGCCGGCCGTAGTAGCTGCGGGAGGGACGGAGGGAAGGAGGAAGGGAGGAAGGGAGGAAGGGAGGAAGGGAGGGAATGTGACAGGTGAGATTGGAACAGAGGGAATGACTGTGACAGTGCCAGTGTCAACATAATTCTCTTCCCTCGCTTCCTCCCTTCCTCCCTTCTCTCGATTCTTACCCGATGGTGTACCCCTCCCAATCAATCACAACCCTGTCTCCAACAGTGGGCGAATTGCCCTTGCCCTCCCGGACATCCTTATACTGCAGGCCCGAAGCGGTCTGGACGAAATCAGGGTACTTGGTGCGGGCTTTGCCGTAGCCTCGGCCTTCAATGCTGGGCATGTATTCCAGTTGACGTGTCTCGGCAACTGGGAGAAGAAAAGGAGGAGGGCATAAAGGTGGGTTAGGGTGGAGGGACGGAGGATGATAGGGTGCATGCCTTATTCAACGTACCAGCGGGAGCAACGGGCAAACCCAGCACCGCCAAAGCCGCCAAAGCACCACCCAGCTGTCCTAGCACGGCGCCGGCCCGACCCACGCCGTCCATGGCGGTCGGGGAGGATGTGGAAGAAGAGGAAGGGCGATGGGATGGTGGTGATGAGGGAATGGACGATTGCTGCTGGCTAGGAGGGGTGGGAGTGAAGGCACAGACCGTAGTGACCAGAACAAGCACCAGCCCTGACAGGACCGTGGAAGGGCTTTGTCTTCTCATGCTTGAGCTATGTAGGGTACATATATGTGTGCGAGAAATGAGTGATCTTGTTGATTTACGAGAGGGGACTTTGTCCAAGCCGAATAGAACATACCTCCCCGCCTCGTGCGTCTCCTTCACAAGAATGCAAACCATTAGAAGGAAATGAATCATACACGTGTCTCAAACGCAGCTTCGCTCACCCTCAAGTTGATTAAGGTAATGTAAGGCACCTGTTGAGGTGTCAGGGTCGCCATGTCTCCGACGCCATCCACATGGGCCATCCTTCATGCTCTCCTCCGCCCACCTCCGCCCCCAAAATCTTTTACTCCTGGTTCTTCGCATGCATGGGGTCCCAGGAAAGAAAAAAAAGCATAAGCTATCAAGTCCACAATTACAATCCGTTTTTGGAAATCACTGCTTTTCCTTCCTATGCTTTCTGTCTCTCTTCCTCTTTCATCTCATTTCCCCTTCCCACTGCCCGTGACAAACTCCCCGAACGCCCCTCGGCCCGTCAAGACAATGTCCGCCCTGGACCACTGTGCCGAATCTAATGACTTGAATTTATAGAGAGTGGCTTGTCCTACCAAATCTTGGGGACCTCGGGTAGCAGCTCTTCCGTCTTGGTCTAAACGAGCAGAGAGGACAAGGTCACTGGTTTGGATCTCTCGTGCAATGGCATGTCGGACTTCAGGGGTTTCCGCATATATGTCCCCTTCTTTAATTTGGACCAAGGCTGGAAATGTAGGAGAGGGGAGGGATTGTAATGGCAGCTTGATGGAGGCGAGGACGCGACCCCGGCTTCCAACCCGAGCGGTGACGTAAAGAGCGGGAGATGCCTCTTGTTTTTGATAGACACTATTTTCACCGACACTGCTGCTGGTGGTGCTGGTGCTGGGAGAAGAAAGGAGGAGACGGTCGACGTTAGCGTTCTTGCCCAGGCTGACAATGGCGGTGGCGATTACTTCTGCGGGGAGATTTGCTGCTACTGATTCTCGAGTATCTGCTATGATGGTGGTAGTTTGAGGAGCTGGCACGGCAGCGGAGGTTGCAGGAAATACGGTGAAGGCAAGAGAAGGGACGCTAGAGAGGAGGAGGAGAGAGGAGGTACTTTGAAGGAGGCGGCGCAACGCAGTCAGAAGAGAGGGGTTTGGGCCAAGATCGTTCTGCTGGGATGGTGTCGCAGGGGGGGAAGCTAGGAATTTGGAGGGTGACGGAAGCACGAAGGCGGTCGTGGAGATGCAGAAAAGGACTATGAAAAAGGCAATGACAGCGAAAATGGAAGGTGGCATGGATCGTAATCTTCTCCTCCCTTTCATTGCGAGTCTCCCCGAGGTCGAGGGTGGTGAAGGCATTGTGTGCTTGCTGGATTGATGCATGGAGGCAGGAAAGCCTGGCTGTGTTTGTTGTGGGAAAGACATAGGTGACTAATAGTTATTTTTCCTTGTCATGTCTGCACTAGCCACACACCAAAATGTGCCACCGTTTATCAAGCCAAAAGGTGACACATACACACACTCAGTGTACATTCTTTCCCCTAGCTCGGAACGGACGACCACTGGCAGCGTGCGTCACTTCCTTCTTTCTGCCTCGACGAGCCAAGGGGATAAAGCACCACATGTGCCGCTGGTTCTTTTTCTCTTTTTCCCGAGGCGTGAGACTTCCCAATGCGTCGCGATGAGATACACTTGTCAAGCACTTGACGGCGCGTACAAGAGGCCGGCAAATGTTGCGTTCCCTCGGATATCAGTATCGCGTTTGTTTGTTCTCATTCGCTGAGACGAGCCTCACGAGCTTGGGGATGGAAGGGTTTGCCTACTGTCTTCCTCTATATCCTTGTTTGTCGACCAAGATCTACTCACGACCCGCACACTCATTGCCTTGCGTCTCCTCTCTTCACCCATCCCGCACAGCCGTTCACGTCCGTTGTTGCCTACCTCTGTGCCTCGCCTCCCCTCCTTGTCTGCGGTAGAGAGAGGCAAGCGCACAGGCACAAGAAAGAGATGATCAGCAAAGAGATGTTGGCCGCCAGGCTGCCCCTCGACCAGCCTTGGACGATCTTGGCGATTGGTAAGTCATGGGGGTGTAGGGGGCCAGGCATATGAGGGTGCTTGTATGTCGGCAGATTGGGTGCTCTTCTTCCCATACTCCCGGACACGGTGTGGCAGCACGAAAGCAGATGGATGAATAGATGCGGCGGCCGCATGAGTGGAGAGCAAGTGATGTATTCATGTCATTTTTCTGTCAGTGTGTCTTTCCTCGCTTCTCTTGAATGGGCGCGGGCGCAGAAGTAGTAGCGGTTCCTGGGCACGCCAAGCCAGCTTCTATGTCATCCGTCGCCTGCCCCCCTTCCCTGACATTCTTTCTTTTGGCATGTCATCATTTCAAAACCCTGGTTGCCACCCTTATATTTCCGTGCCCCCTTCTTTTCCTCCCCTCCTCCGTTCTGTCCCTCCTTCCCCTCTCCCTCAGGCGTCTCCGCTGCCGTCCTGGTCTTCCTCCTCGTCACCCTCCTCATCTCCTCCTCCGCGCGAAAAGATGCCCCCCCCGTGATTGGCAACGCCTGGCCAGTCTTCGGTCATTTTTTCCTCTTCCTTAAGTCGCCCATCAATCTTATCAAAAGCTCCTACCTCACTTACGGCAGTGTCTTTACCGTCAACCTTTTCACGCAGAAAATGACGTTCTTGATCGGCCCCGAGGCGGCCAGTGCGTTTTACAAGGCAAGCGACAAGGAGCTGGGGCAGGACGAGGTGTACGGTTTCATGAAGGCGGTGTTCGGGGAAGGAGTAGTGTATGACAGTGACCCGAAAAAGAGGAACCTCCAGATGCAACGGACGGCGAATGCGTTGAAGAGTGGGAGGCTCCGTACGTACGTGGAGAAGATCACGGAGGAGACGGAGGTGTTCCTGAAGGGATGGGGGGAGGAAGGGGAGGTGGACATCTGCGAGGCATTGAGTGATTTGATTATTTTGACGGCGAGTCGGTGCTTGCATGGGGACGATGTGCGGCAGGAGTTGTTTGCAGAGGTGTCCAAGTTGTACAATGATCTGGACCAGGGGATAACCCCGATCTCGGTATTTTTCCCCAATTTGCCGATTCCCTCGCACTGGAAAAGGGATGCCGCACGGATGGAGATGGTGAAATTGTTCTCGAAGGTGATCCGGAAGAGGCGGGAGGAAGGAAGGGAGGAAGCGGAGGGACGGACGGACATCTTGCAGGTGTTCATGGACATTGAGTACAAGGATGGGAGTAAGATCACGGATGACGAGGTGACGGGTCTCTTGATCGCTCTGTTGTTTGCAGGACAGCACACGTCATCGATCACCTCCTCCTGGACTGCTTTATATCTGGCCAAGAACAAGGAGCTGCAGGAGAGGGTGTACCGAGAGCAGAGGGCCGTGAGGGGGGGGGAACAGGGAGGGATGAAGACGTTGGATTTTGACGATGTGGGGAAGATGGACTTGTTGTTCAACTGCTTAAGAGAGACCTTGAGGATGCACCCGCCTCTGATCATGCTCATGCGGAAATGCAGGCAGGACCTAGTAGTCCAGTCGGAGGAGAAGAAGACGTACACAGTGCCCAAGGGCAGCGTTGTCGCGGTCTCTCCCTCCGTGCAGCAGCGGCTGCCGCACCTCTTCCCAAACCCCGATGCGTTTGATCCGGACCGCTTCGCCCCGCCCAGGGAAGAGCACAAACCGTTGTTTGCCTACGCGCCATTTGGGGGCGGGCTTCACGCGTGTCTAGGCCAACAGTTTGCTTTTGTCCAGTTGAAGACGGTCTTGTCGCTGGTGCTGTCGAAGTATGAGTTGACCTTGGCCACGCCCGATGGGGAGGTGCCACCGCCCAACTACCATGCCATGGTGGTAGGGCCCACAGCGCCGTGTACTGTTACGTACAAAAGACGGAAGTAAAGGGAGGGAGGGAGGGAAGGATGGAGAGGAAGGGTAGAGGGGGGTACGAAAGACAGTTTCTGCCAGTGTGGTCCGACTGCGTGAGAGCAAATAGTTTTGGTTTATTGGAGGAAAGGGAGACCGTACGTGCTGGTGGCAATTATAACAAGATGAAAAAGGTGAGGAGAAAAGTATTCATTCTATTTTTTTCGACGACGCGCTCTTCCTGAGAGACATAGTTTAAAGAGAGAGAAAGCGGAGGTTTCACAACGCGCTGGGCGATGATTTAAAGAGAAAGGGGGGAAACAGGGCAGCCGAAGGATGGACGCATGGACGTGAAAGAAATAAGAAAAACAAGAACGCGGAGGCACTTATCGCCCTTATTGAGTAGAGAAACACACCGAAGATTTCATGCTTTGTTGATCTTCATCTCTTTGTATCGCCTTATCAGACGGACCCCCAACTCCCCTCACCACTCCCACAAAACAAACACCCCCTCCGTCCCTCCTTCCCCTTCTCCACTCCTTTCTCCTGCCTACCTATCCCCCATCTGCGGATTCAGCATCCTCCAGGCGATACACACAAGGTACAGACCCGTCCACGCACTCACAGACCACCAAGCTAGGAACCCTACCGCGTCCGCCCATTCACTCGCGCTCCACCATTCAAAGCCCCATAAAACATGCATGATATCCCTCCCCAATGCCCAATCAATATACTTTTCCTCCCCTTTCTCGCTGCGGAGCTTGTCCAGGATCGAGACAATGCTCCCTCCTAAGGGTTTGGAGGTCGGAGAGCGAAAAGCAGCCGCCGCATCTTGATTCATCACAGAGGCCGCAAGCCCATCGAGGAAGGAAGGAAGAAAGCACTTGCTCACCAACAAAAATAGACAGATCCCCAGCCAGACGAGCGGAGCGACGAGTTCCAGACAGATAAGAGGAAGCTTTTGGAAACGATGCTGGAAAAGAAGACGGACACCGAGGGCGTCAATATCTTCAGGTTTGGGGCCCGCGCGGTGCAGCTCTTGATAGAGGGCAAGAACGGAGCCATACTCTAAGTAGGTCTGCAGTTGCCATCTCAGCAGCACCAACCGCAGTGCCATTAGAAACGTGAGCATCCACACTTGCATGTGCAGCCAACCGATCTCTGTGCCCAGGGAGAGGAGCCAGGAGGGCGGGGGGGAGGCAGAGGGACAGGAGGCGAGCTTGTCTTGCAGGAGGCCTAAACCCAAGGGCTTCACGAAAGTCAGACAGTAGAGAGGACAGAGCAAAGGCTCCAAGTAAACGGCAATACGCACGAGTCTGCTTCCACGCGCCCGCCCAGGGAGTTTGTATTGATGGACGAATGCGAAGGATGCGGTCAAGGCAGAAGGGACGTGCGCGATGGCAATGACAGCTGCCACCACCACGAGCAGCAGACGCGTCAATCCTTGGGTGGGACATTGCTTGTCCCCTTCTCCAGCAGCGATAAGAAAAGAAGACGTTGGACTTATCCCCACAATATCCACACAGAACGAATAGCATTGCGTCCCCAGCGCCTGTATGACAGAGTCTAAATGAAACGTCATTGTCATCAGACCCCCGCCATCTTTTGGCAGCAACAGCATGGTCGATGAGGCGATCACCGCCACAATCCCCGTCATCCACGCCACCGCCGTGTGAAAATCACCCGTCGTCGCCGTGCGAGATGCTCTGCGCTTCCACACCAGGTCCACCAACGTGCCCAAAGCAACGGCTGCGGCAATGCCTGTAAATAAACTGCCAATCTTAAACAGACGCACGTTCGGGTGCGCGAACCGATACAACTCTTGCCAGCCCGTCATGAAAACAGCTAAACAGGAGAAGATAATAATTCGATCAAGTAGAGGCCAGTCGCGGTAGCGCAGCAACATGCCCTGTTGCACCAAGGCCTGCTTCAATTCCAATTGCTCAACGCGGTCTGCTGCCGTCATGTGCAGCTTCTCCCCCGCTTTTTTGCCCGCGCTACCGCAGCCATTTTTGTCCTTGTCCTTGTCTTTGTTGGAACGGCGTGCGAATTTGCTGCTCAATGTCGTGGACTTAGAGGACGTGGAGGAAGAGGAAGAGGTCTTTCCCGGTTTCATTATGCGCTGCACGTCCTCCTCGCTGGGCGGTACCCAGAATCGCAGCTTGTTTAAAAGGCGGTGCGCGAGGTTGAAATCCTCGATAGAATTGAAGCGGGCAAGGGTGTAGGTCATTAAGACCGACCCAATGAGCTCCATGGCTCCGGGTTAAGGGCCTGCGAGATAGGTAGTCCTTTGCCTGTCCGTTGGGGTTGTCGGGCAGAGTATAAGGTGCAATTATGTGGAGGCTTGCGAATAGGCGGGGAGGTATGTCTTGATTTAGGGGCGTTGACGACCTACATGAGGGATGTGGAGTGACCATCCTGCGTGTTTGTGTGGCGTGAGAAGATTCGGACTTAGGTTCCTTAGCTCGTCCGCGGGTTCGGACCTCTCGAACGCTAAGAGCTCTCCTTCAACGGCAATCCGTTGATGGCCCATGCACCAAACCCCGCGCGACTCAAAGCACTCACACACACAAAAAATATGTGCCTCATACCCACACCCTTCCCAGATAGACACCCAGAAATAATCACCGGAACACGCCTGCGAACTGGTGCTGGGTGGCGCCTCCCGTAGAACAAAGCCAAGGCTAAGACGCCTTGCCTTGACCCACACAAAGCCGTCGTTGACTTATGCAGCTATCCACTATGTGGCTATTTCCATTGCCTTGCAAAGTGTATGTACATGTAGGGTAGGAGCTAGAATCTTGGACTGACCAATCCACATGTACCGATCCTCCAGACCTCCACTGACACATTGCACTATCTTTTTATACACGAGTCTTCTCCACTACTCATCAAGCTTTCCTTATTTTCCCTCCAGACACTAGTAGAGCTATATTTATACATCCCCATGCCCAGCAAACCTGGCTGTTTCTCTATGCACGCTGTTCACCCCAAAGCCTTGTTTCATCCAGCCTTCCCTTTTTTCGTCGCTGTATCCCTCTCTCCCTTCCCCTTTCCTGCTCTTCCTATATCTACTTGCTCACCGACGGATCCAATTTCAAAGTTGGATACATTACCGGCCTTAACGGCGAGGCCTCCTGTGTCGTCGCCCCTATATGTGGGTACCTTGCCGACAGGCATCGACGAGACAGGATATTGAGGTCAGCAGGAGTAGTAGGAATACTAGTCAGCATTGCGACGATTGCTGGGATTTTAGAAGGACAATATACAGCTTTATACGCGTGTTTGGTTGGCTGGGGGGTGTATATGGGTATGCAGAATCCGCCGATGGAGGCGTTGTTTGCTGATTCGAATGACCCAGGACAGAGGTCCAAGATATTCACGTGGAAGTATGGCTTGGTGCAAGCGGGGTGTGCTATCGGCCCATTGTGTAGTGTGATGATGTTTTGGATCTTGGGAAATGAATGGATCTTGGAGGCTTGTCAGTATGTGATCGTGGCGGGGATGGTATTGGTGCTCTTATCGACGACATTGTGTTTTCGGTTTGATGACGAAAAGGACCATTTGACCTTGTCCCCTGCGACTCGGGCAGCAGTGCGACGGGTGGCTTCAAAGAGACGACAAGAGATTGAAGGGGGGAAGAGTAGACAGGTTTTGGTAGGAGAAGAGCAGAGTCGGAGTCGTGCGGTCCTGGTGGAGGGGAAAAAGGAGGAGGGGGAGGAAGAGTTGATGCAGCACCACGCAACGGCCGGCATGGAATGCTTTTACGTCTAGGCTTTCGCGGATGGATGGGGCTAGCTCTGCCTTGATGGTACCTTTACTACAACCAAACGAGGAGGAGTTTGATGAGGACGAATCAAAAGGGCAGCAACGACAAGTAGCAACAGAATTGACCAAAAAATGCTGCTTAGGATGTACGGCCAGGAGAGGTTCCTTCTGTTTTACGAATTACCTGCCAAGCATTATCGTCTTGACGGACGTGTGCTTCGGTCTTGCCTCCGGCATGTCTGTCCAATTCTTCCCCCTCTTTTTCATGGAAGCCTACAACCTTTCTCCTATGGCCATCTCGGGCATCTATGTGCTCTCCCCGCTCCTCACCTCGCTTGCCTCCTTCTGTGCCCAGCGCCTTTCACACCACCTAGGACGGGTCATCACCACTGTAACCTGCAAGCTCCTCGGAGTCTCCTTTCTTTTCCTTATGTGCTTCCTGGATTACCAGCACGCGAGCGCCCTATCTTATCCCTGTGTATATCACGAGGACGGCCTTAATGAACTCAACCAAGCCCTTGACCTGATCCATCATCATGGACTCTGTCCCAAAGGAAGACAGGGGGAAGTGGAATAGTCTGGAGAGTGTCACCATGGCGACTTGGAGTGGCTCGGCCGTGATAGGAGGGTTGTTGGTCGATAGGTATGGATTTTTGTTCAACAACTTGATCACCGCGTCCTTGCAGCTAGTGAGTACCCTCCCGTTGTTTCTGGTGTTGGGCCTGGTGCCCTGTGAGAGGAATGGTGGGGGGGGAATGGAAGAAGAGGAGGAAGAGGGGTGGAGGAAGGACAAGGAAGAAACAGAGATGGATTTGTCACATGGATGGGAATTAGGAGCGAGTTTTTCGAATTTCTTTTTTGGGACCATCCCGCCGACATTGGGCAGTGCAGGGAGTGTGAAGAAAGTATTGGAGGGATGGGGGGATGAAGAAAGTGCGAGTGCTGCGTGGGATGAGCAGTTGCGGGAGCAGCGGGCGTGGTTTAAGGGAGGAAGGGAGGAGGAGATGTCATTGCCATTGGATGGGGATGAGGACTTGGCTGTGTTGGAGAGGGTTTTGGAGAGGGGAAGAAGCCGGGCGGGCACGGTGGAAGACGTGGAGCTCTGAGGAGGGAGAAAGGGAGGAAGGAGGGAGGGAAGGAGATCGATCGATCTTACATTCGCTATGTAATCTTTGTATGTACCGGTGTACGTAATGCATGAAAAAAATAGCAATAGAGATAATGGATGGTTGGAATGTTGAACGATTTCTTTTCCTTTCCTGCCCTTGAAACTTCAACATACTCTTTATTCATTCAAATCGTCATGTCGTTATATCCACAGCGACTATTCATCCCACCTTCCTCCTTGCCCCCATCATATTCACAATCTCAAGCCCTCCTTCAAGAAATTTGCAGTCTCTCCCAATGCCATTTCCGCCTCCGGGAACATATCATAGCCTGAAAAGAAGCCGTGAATTATCTCGGGATATATCACATGCCGGACATCCACTTTCTCCTCTCTCAATCGCTTGACGAACAAGATGCCTTCGTCTATCAAAGGGTCACAGGCCGCGCTGAGGACGAGGGTAGGGGGAAAGAGGTGTAAATGGGTGGAATAGAGCACTGATACATCAGGATCTAGTCGGAGCTCTTCTTGGAAGAGGCCTTCCGTATTATTGCTGCAGCCATTGCCATTACAGCTGCTGCTGCTGCTACTACTACTACCGCTATAATGATCACTTCTACTACTACTACTACTACTACTACTAGTACCATTCCCATTTTTATCAGGCAGGTAGGCATTGAAGAACATATTAATCATTTCCGGCGTTAAGTGGCTAACGTTCGCATGGGTCGAGAAGGACGGATGTCGCGCATTTTTCATATCCACGCTCGGATAGATTAAGACACAAGCTTTCGGCTTGATGCTCTGCTTGTACTCTTCCTTTCTGTGCAGGCGGAGCAGCAGCGAGGCGGCCAGGTGCCCTCCGAAGGAGTCCCCCATCAGCACCACCTTCCCCGGGTCCAGTACCTCGGGGTACTGCCTCATGACCAAATCATTGACGACGAATTGAAAGGCAGCTTCCATGTCTTCTAAGGCGGCGGGGTAAGGGTGCTCGGGTGTCAGGCGGTAGTCCACCGAGACGACGGCCATGTGACAGGTGGCGGCGATCCGTCGGCACATGGAGTCGTAGGAGGCCACGCTGCCCACCATTCCTCCGCCCCCGTGGGAATACAGAATGACGCCCAACTTCTGCTCGCCCACCTTATCTTCTTCAAGAAGAGTGGGGAAGTAGTTGCGGACAAAAAAAGGGCTAGATCCATCGAGAGAGGTGAGCGGAATGTCTTCCACACGACGCATGGGCAAGACACGGCCGCCGACGAGACGGGACATGTACTCCACTGTCGCGCGTGTGGCAGCAAGGTCTACGTCGCCCACAGGCGGCTTGGGCCACAGCGCAGTGTACCGCTTGCTACCCTCAGTGAGTTTGATCGTATTTGATGTATGGGACGCCATGCTTGTGGGCTGTGGTATAGTGGAAAAGAGGAGAGGAGGGAGGCGCTCATTAAAAAGGCTTGCATGTTTTCTTCTTATTTTCCCGGCGGAAACGCAAGGGCTCGGTCCATTGGCTGTGCACATGCGCGGAGACAAATTGACAGCTTACTCCGGGTGACACAAGCACAACGGGCTCAATTTGCCGAAATATGAGCGAGAAACAACCGGCGAGAAAGAATGTTGCTCTGCTCGGATGCTCGAGACTGCGGAAGATGTGCTGTCGGAGAAGCCGGGCGAGACAGCAAAAGAGATACTCCAGATTGAAGTCAAACACACCAAGGCGCACGAATGGCTGACGGAGGCACTACAGCAATGTAACCAGAAAGAAAGAAGACATACGACAAAAAAGATGTGAGACGAAACCCACCAAGGAAGAAAAGCTGCTCTTAGGGGCAATAATGGCGGGAGCAGGAAAAGGAAGAAAAATGCAGAAGAATGAAATGGAATGGTTTTCAGAGACTTTGCAATCGTAAATCACGCAAGCTAGGTGCTCTGATATGAACGCAGCCTGCACTGGTTGTAAAACAATTCGTGGGCCTACGAGTTTTTGTTGCCGCGTCCAAACGCTTGTCATGCTCGCCAACACGATCGCCTACTTTTCTCAATCATTATCTCTCACCTTCCACACAATCTACAGCAGCAGCAGCATCAGTAGCAGCAGACGCAGCAGTACTAACACAATCAACATCACGATCATGTTGTCGGCGGAGCGGCCCCGGCGGAATAGGGCTCCCGTGTCATACAAGGAGGACAATGATGCCGCGATTGCTGCTGCTCTAACAGAGGAAGACGAGAAAGCAGAGGTGCGTCCTGAAGTCTCGATGGAGCTCTACTTGAGGAGATGGAGGCAGTAGCGGGGCGGGAGGGGGATGAAATGGTTGCACATACTGTGTCGTGGGACGTGAGCGCAGCCTTTCCTTGCTGTTGAGGGTAGCTTAATTCCTGCGGGCGAGCTGTACGCTCCTCACCTCAATCCATGACCATTCCCCCCAGTCCCTTCCTCTATCCCTGATCGTGCTGAACACCTGAATAGTGACTTCCACATATACCACCTTTCTTCTCCCCTCTTCTGTCCTTGTATCAGCCTATTCGTGTCTCATCCAACCTTTCTATGGCCATCTCCCGCCCTCCTTTTCTACCTACTTCTATCACCCAATAGCAGCGATTTAAACCGCCCGCCAAGAGGACGAAAGAGGCCAAAGACAATGACAGCAGCGACAGCGAGGAGTTAGAGTGGGACGAGAATGCCGAGGACCAGAGCGGGGCCGGTGAGGTGGGCATCTGTCTCAACGAAGAGGAGGAGGAGGAGGAGGAGGAAGAGGAGGAGGAGGAGGAGGAGGAGGAGGAGGAGGAAGAAGAAGAGGACGCGACCGAGTCGAAGCAGAGGAGCAAGGGCAATTATGAGGGGGAACAGGGGAAGAGACCTTCTGCTCCGAAACGCCTGCGTCGTCTTCCGGATGAGGAGGAGGAGGAAGGGGAGGAGGAAGGGGAGGAGGAAGAAGAGGAGGAAGAGAAGGAGGAAGTCTTGCCTGTGCGACGCAGCCGCAAGCCGACTCAACGGTTGGTGGCTCTTGAGCCTTCCCCTCGTCGACCCAGACGAGAGAAGAAGGTGATGGTGATGGAGAAGGAGGAGGAAGAGAAGGAAGAGGAGGAGGCATACATGACGAGCAGAAGGAGGTGGACGACCAAGAAGAGCAGCAATAGCAGTAAGAAGCTGCAGCAGCAGCAGCCGCAGCAGCAGAAGAAGGGGGGATTTGATTTGAAGGGGTATGTAAAGACAGCGGCCGCTCGCCCTCGACCTGTCAAGAGGCAAGGATCTGTGTCGGAGGGGGACAGTGAGGAGGAGGAGGAGGAGGAGGAGGAGGAGGAG
>CP038107.1:600000-868572 GCA_004519485.1 Nannochloropsis oceanica | reverse complement strand
GGGAGGGGGGAGATGCTTTACTTCATCAAGACTGACACCGCGTAATTGGCCCCCCAAAAAATCCCATTCCTCCCTCCCTCCCTCCCTCCCTCCCTGCCTCCCTCTTTCCCTCCCTCCCTCCCTCGTTCCCTCAGAAAATCGATGAATACCAAAAACCCGCCTCCTCGCTCTTTGTCATGCTCCTCTCCACACGGGCGGGTGGGGTAGGCATTAATCTTACCTCGGCCGACACCGTGATTATCTTCGACTCGGATTGGAACCCTCAGAATGACATTCAGGCTCAGGCTCGCTGCCATCGCATTGGACAGAAGAAAAATGTGCAGGTACGCCTCCCTTCCCTCTCCTCCCTTTCTCCTTGTCCTTCCTCCCTCCCTTCCTCCCTCCCTCCCTCCTTGTTTTTGGAAGGAGAAGGAGGAGAGGAGAGGGTGGAGCACCTGCCCCGTCGTATCCTGCGTTTTCTCGCCCGTCAAACAAACACAACCACGTCAGAGGAGAAACAGCAACCTCACCTCTTCTTCCCATTTCCCCCCTCCCTCCCTCCCTCCCCCTCGATCTCAGATCTACCGTCTCATCACGGCCAAGACGTACGAGCAGGCGATGTTCCACAAGGCCTCCATGAAGCTGGGCTTGGATCGCGCCGTGCTCCACGACCTGGGAGGAGTGGGCGGGGGGAAGGAGGGAGGAGGGAGGGAGGGCGGGAAGGAGCCTTTGTCCAGGGACGAGATGGAGAGGTTGTTGCGGCATGGGGCGTATGACGTTTTCAGTGAGGGGAGGGAGGGAGGGGGGGAGGACGCGTCGAGGAAGTTCTGCGAGGAGGACATCGAGGCCATCCTGCGTGACAGGGCCACGACGATCGTGCACGACAGCGAGGGCGGGGGGGAGGGAGGGAGGGAGGGAGGGCGGGCCGGGGGGGGGATGCCGGGGTCGTTCTCCAAGGCGAGCTTTGCGCTGCCGGGGGTGGGGGGAGGGGGGCAGGGAGGGCTGGGGACGAGTGTGGAGGATCCGGACTTTTGGACGAAAGTTGTGGGCTTGAGGCTGGCGAAGCAGGGAGGGAGGGAGGGAGGGGGGGGGGATCGGCGGTGCAAGATGGGGAAGAAGGTGTACAAGGAGAGTGTGCTGAGGGGGCTGCTGATGAAGGAGGGAGGGAGCAGTGGGAGTGATGGGGAGGGAGGGAGGGAGGGCGGGGTGGATGACGAGGAGGAGGACGACGACGACGAAGAGAGAGGGGCAGGAGGGAGGGCGGGAGGGAGGAAGGTCACCGTGGCGGCGCTCAATCGTTTGATGACGGCCCTGCAGAAATATGGGTACGTCAGCACGGAGCCTGGACGAGAAACATCAAAGAAGAGATGGGCCATGTTAGGGGAAGAGGCAAATTTTCCGGCACGGCATCATCCCAAGCTGCCGTCGATCGCTCGATACGTCCTCTCTCTTCTGGTCAGGGCGTCGGCGAGACAGAGAGTGATGGACGCCAGGGCTGCGGTGGAGGCGACGGAGGCCAAGAAACGAGCAGCAGGAGCAGCAGCGGCAGCGACGGCAGCGACGGCAGCGGCAGTTGCTGTGGGATTGTCGGCGAAGGAGGGAGGGGGAGGAGGAGGAGGAGGAGGAGGAGGAGGAGGAGGAGGGACAAGAGAGATTGTGGATGTGTCGGCCTCGCCCAGCTCTATGGAGAGGATGGTGGAGGGAGGGATGGAAGGCAAGAAGGGAGACGCAAGCACTGAGCCAGCCTCAGCTCCTGCGGTGGGGGATATTTCTTCGCTTTCCCCAGTGGAGAAGAAGTCTGAAGAGCCTCCGTCTCTCCTTCCCCCTCCCCCTTCTGCTACTGCTGCTGCTACTACTACTGCGACTACTGCTGCCGCTACTACTGCTGCTTTGACTGCTTCTACAACTGCTGCTGCTGCTTTTGCTGCAGTGACGGAGGAGGAACTGCGGAGCGAGTGTGTGGCACTGCTTGAGACATGCCCGCTGGCGCGGTTGGTGTTGATGGATATGGAGAGGCAGGTGCGGGGGGAGCTCGGGATAGAGTGGAAGGACGAGGAGGAGGAGACAGAGGACGAAGAGAAAGTGAAAGAGGAGGATAGAAAGGGGGAAGAGACCATGAAAGACGAGGGGAAAGAGGGAGAGAAGGAGGGAGAGGAGAAGAGGAAGGAGGAACAGATCAAAGTGACTGAGAAGGGCGGCAACGACACCCGTGAGGAGGAGGAGGAGGAAGAAGACGATGACGATGATCTTGTGCTCGTCCTCGATGAAGGCGAGGGAGGGAAGGAAGGAGGGAAGGAGGGAGGGGAGGAAGAGAAAGAGAACAAGCCTGCGGCAGCAGCAGCTGGACCTACCCCGATGGACGTAGTGGAGGACAACGGAGAGCTCAGAAAGGAGACGGCAACCTCTTCCACGTCCCCTTCCTCCTCCTCCGTCTCCTCCACCTTCACTCATCCTCGTGTCCCCCCACCTCTCGCGCCAGGCGACCTCCGACGCCTCGCCTCCTTCCTCCTCACCCTCCCCCTCTCTTCCTCTCTCTCCCTCCCTCTTGACGAGCAAGGCATCGACAAAGTTCTCCAAGCCAAACGTCCTTTGCCCCGCCTCCAAGCACTCGAAGACACATGGCTTCTTCAACGCATGGTCTCCTCCCTCGCCCTCCCTCCCTCCCTCCCTCCTTCCTCCTCCTCCTTCAGCCAAGCCACAACCGACGCTCGGCTGGTCAAAGCCCTCTCCCAGCCATATCCCCCTGCCTGCAAATATCCCTGCAGTTGGTGGCAGCCTCTCCACCTCCCTCTCCTCCTTCAAGCCCTCCACAAACACGCCTGGCTGCGAGTGAATAAGAAAGACTTTGCCCTCCTCCTGAGCGAGTTTCCCTTGGGGTGTGGCGCGCCACGGGAGGGTATGGAATGGCCGAATGCCACCAAGATGGGGGCTTACGTAAAGAATGTTTTGGAAGGTTTCAAGCGATTGGATCGAGTGGAACGAGGGGAGGAAGAGAGCGATGAAGGAAAGGGGACGGGGAAGGCGGGCGGGAGGAAAAGGCAAGGGGGGGGAGGAGAGGGGGGCGAAGGAAAGAGTCGGATGTCGTCGTCGTTCCTGGCCGGGGTGGGTAATCATCTTCCCAGCAGCAGTATCAACAGCATTGGCAACAACTTCAGCAAGAGCAATGGCAACAGTAACTTCAGCACTGCTGTTGCAGCTGCTTCTGCTGCTGCTGCTGCTGCTGCTGCTGCTGCTGCTGGGAAAATGCCGCTGACGGTGCGGACTTTTGTGAATGGGGCACCGGTTGTTGGAGGGGCAGGTTTATCTGCAGCCACCGCTGCCTTCTTCCTTCCCAAGAGTAAGTCTAGTTCTATCACTGCTGCTACCACTGCTACTGCTGCTGCTACTACTGCTGCTGTGGTCGGTGGTGGTGATAATGGTTGTGGTGGTGGAACAGGAGGAAAAGGAGGAGGAGAAGGAGGAGTTGTGCTAGAAAAAGGAGAAAGTCGGGGGGGGATGAAGACGACAGTCATTCCTCCCTCGCAGGAAGGACAGAAGGAAGTCGATATGGTCGAAGAAACAGAATCAGGTGTAGGAGCAGCAATTACATTACTACCTCCCCCTCCTCCTTCTCCGAGAGGCTCTTCTTCGTCCTCCTCTCCAGCCGAGAAACGCAAGCGTGATGACGATAAGGAAGAGGACAATGTGCAGGGGAAGGAGGGAGGGAGGAAGGAAGAGAGTTTGCCTGTGGCAAAAAAGCTGTCGGTTGGTATTGTAGACATGGTAGACTGCACCCAAAGCCAGGATGAGGAAGGGAAGGAGGGAGGGAGGGAAGGGAAGAAAGCCCCTCCGGATTCGCCGGTGGACGTGGTGATAGAGGAGGAGAAGCGGCACACCTCTCTTTCCTCCCCTTACAAAGAGAAGGAAAAGACTTTTGTAGAGACCTCCAGCAGCACCAGCAGCGCAGCCGTAGCAGCAGCAGCAGCTGGTGCTGCTCCTCCACCTCCCCCAGTCGCAGCAGCAGCAACGGCAGCAGCAGCAACGGCAGCAGCAACAACAGGGGTTGCAGGTCCATCTCCGGCAGTGGTGAAAAAGAAACAGTCCTCATTGATGCAATTTTTAATGAAGAAAACCCCCAAGGCCGCTGCTGCAACCCCTCCTCCTCCTGCTGCTGCTGCTCCCGCAGCGGCGGCGATGGCAGACAATACAGGCAGCAGGGAAGGAGTGAGTTCATCATGATTGTGATCATATGAACAGGTAGCGAGAGGAGGAGGCAGTGAGCTGATAGAGCGAAGAAGGAGATAAGTAGTGAGGACCGAAGGAAGTAAAATGCGAGAGCTTCGAGTAAGGAATGAGCGAGACCAGAAGGATGAGGTGAAGGGCAGAGGGACTATACAATAAAAGCAAACAAAGAGAGAACCAGAAGCAGGAGGGAAGGGGAATAGATGGAGGCATCGGGATTGAAGCGTGAGACACCGAGGAATGCAAGAGAAAACGAGAATGGGCGGGAAATCAGCTGTGGATTATCTACAGATTTGCTCACTTATGTTGGCGCTTTTAGACTAGAAATGATAGATAGGGAAGACAAATCGAAAACCATGACGAGGAAAAGAGGAGAGGAGGAGAAGAAAGGTGAACCACAGAGGATCGGCAATGAAGATGTTCAAAGCGCAGAGAAATAAGAAGAGGGAAAGATAGAAAAATTGAAAGACGTGTATGCGTGTTAGCCTGGAAGATGAGGAGAGAATGACCCCCCCCACATTCTCCTTCCCGCTTTTTAAAAAAGCATCGAACTGGCCGTTTCGCAGATATTGTGGGCTTGTGCGCTCAAACTATAGGAGAGTAATACATACACACACATACATATATATTCTTTCAACCGTAAGCGTACTGGAGAGACTAGGCGAAGAAAAAAAGTAAACATAACAATCACGAAACGACCAACAAAAGCCATGTGCTTGCCGTATGTGCAAATGCACTTTAAATACACACACACAGACAGAGACAGATACTGAGACATAACAACCTCTCCAGTCACAATCATCAAATAAGTAAATTCTTTGCTTTTACTTTCGATCTACGCAATCAACAGAAGGCATATGCCCGCATTCACCTAGATGTGTGTCACTCTCACTCACACCTTCCAATTATTCTTCCATCTTTTCCTCCCTTCCTAACCCCCCTACGACGCCTGCTGGAACGGCCCCTCAACCAAGCCCAACCGCCACGGCGGCCAGTACTTGCAAATTGCCTTGCCAATTATATTCTCCTTGGGCAAGAATCCCCAGATATGCGAATCAAGAGAATGATTCCGGTTATCTCCCAACACCATATACATGCCATCCGGCACTCGACTAGGCCCCCACACATAGGCCGGACCCTCCGCAATGTACTTCTCGTCTTGCGCCGCGCCATTGATATAGAGCAAGCCATCTTTTACCTCCACCACATCCCCTTCCTTCGCAATGATCCGCTTGATTAATGCCTCGTTGATCTTGCTCTTGTCTGTAATATAAGGGTCTTGGCTCACGTACTCTTGATACCCACGGGTCGGGTTGAAGACGACAACGTCCCCGCGCTCGTAATTCTTGTAGGTTTTCGTCACCTTTTCCACGGCCAATTGATCACCCACCAGGAAGGTTGGGTACATGCTCAGGGAAGGGATGTAGCGGGGCTCAACGATGAAGGCTCGGATGCCCAGGGAGACGAGGAAGGAGACTGCAAACAGCGTGGTGTCTTTGCGGTTCTCCGCGTCGGCAAAGAAGGCCTTGACCTTGTCAACCAAGCTGCCATCCTCCTCATTCTCCTCCCGCTCCTCATCCTCGCCCTCACCGCTGTTGCTGGAGGAAAAAAGCTGATGGAAGGCAAGGTAGGAAGGAGGAAGGGGCGGTCTTCTTCCGTTGCCGCTGCTGAGACCGCTGAGGCTGCTACTGCGGCGGTGGCCTAGTACAACCCAGGGTGAGGACGTTCGCATCGGTGCGTGAAAGGCCGACGTGAGGAAGGGGAGGAAGAGGGGGAGAAGAAAGAGAGAATAACGGTGCGCCATGGCTCTTGCTGACTGGTGGCTTGCTTGTCTGTCAAGCCGCAACAAGTCCGGTCCACCTATATGTGACGGGGTGGTTGGAGGAGGAGAGGAAGAGTAAGGCAGTTTTCTCAGGTCGCTCCTTCAGCTGATAAATTGGAATAGGATGTTATCGGGCTCCTCTTGCAATACTTGCTGCCGCTGTGCAGTGGTGGTGATGTGTTCAGGACACAGGAGCATGTGTAAGAAATACAACGCCATCAGGCCTCCAAATAATCCTGATATCTCCTTGGCGCGTTTTTTGATATATGAGATGCGGCATTCCTACAAGGGGGTCAGTTGCTTGTAGGCACTCCAAATTCCTGACTACATCGTCCAACGTACAACGCAATCGCAGGCCATAGTTTGGAACGCAGCAGCACCAGCAGCAGCCCAGCCATGGGGCCGACGTCGTCACCTCCGCAACAAGCAGACCTCGAGAAGCAAGCTTACTTCGCCCGGCACTCAGCCCTCACCCAACACCTTGCGCGCCTCGAGCACGACCTCCAGCGGCTCGTGCCGCCCAGCCTTACAACCACACTTGCAACCGAATCGTCTTACGAACATGTGCAAGCCCAAGTAGCATTTCGACGGAAGTTGGGCGGGCTGCAGAGTGCGCTGGCCAAGGCCCGCGCACGCATACGGTGCATAAGTGGCGACAAGAAGGAGCAGCACCACCACCATCTTAACTTCGAAAAAGGAGGACGAAGAGTAGAAGAAGAAAGAGGAGAAGCAGCAGCAACAGTTCCCGTGGCCAGTGACAAAATTGAGGTGTACCTAGCATCTGTGCAAGATGGGCTGCATGCTTTGGCCTTGGCCCATCGCCGGGAATTTGAGGCATTGCGCTGGCAAGAGAGGGTGCTGACCAAGGATATGGAGAAGGCAATGACCACAGCTGCTGCTGCTCCTGGAGAAAAGGATAATCGTGAAAAGAATTATAAAAAAAAGACTCTCAGCACTACCGGTAAGAGCAAGAGTGCCATAATCACGAGCAGTAAGATGAAAGCACAACAATCACAGGCTAGAGTGCGCGTGATGGAAATTCAATCAGCCATCGCGGCATTGGATGAAGAGATTCTTGCACATGGTGGTTTGACGGGTGGGTGGCAGGCGGAGGAACATGAAAAATTTCTGGCTTTGTGGCGGGATTTTCGAGGACATGCCCGACCGAGGGAGGAAGAGGAGGAAGAGGATGAGGAGGAGGAAGAGGAAGACGATGAAGACCCGGTGGCAGAAGTCAAGGGCAATTTGTTATTCTTGGATCGGGCGGTACGTGTTCTGTGGTCACGAAGTGAGGGGGAGGTGATGCGGCATGTAGAATGGTACGTCAAACATCGCCATCGCATCCGCGCTCGAGCACTGCGTGTCAGGCAGAGGAAGGAGGCCGAGGAGGAGGCAAGGAGGGAAGAAGAGGAGAAGGGGTGGAATTTGGACGAAGTGACGCGCAAACGTCGCCTCGTAGCGGAATGGCGAAGACGACGGCAGCTACAGGAGGAGGAAGAGGAGGAGGCACAAAAACTTCAGATGTGGGAAGCGCAGCAACGCAAGGCTGCACAGGAAAAACGAAGAGCAGCCTTGACGAGGAAGCAATTGGCAAGGCACCGGGAAGAGAAAGAGGAGAGAGAGCGACAGCGAACAGAAGAACAGGCTCGGCTGGAGGAGGAAATGGAAGAGGAGGCGGAATACAGGCGGCTAGTCCACGAAGGGAAGGGAGGGAGGGAGGACGAGAAAGAGAGTCCGAACGTCTTAAAATTAGTGTTGGAGCGAAGGGCGCGCTTGAGTCTAAGACATGCAAAGGAGAGAAGAGAACGAGCATGGGCCATGCGACCTATGAGGCAGGCTGAAGAGAGGTCGAGGCGACAACAGGCGGTCTTGCAGGAGGTGGCTTGGGAGGAGGCCATGAAGGGGAATGGGGATGATGTGATGAGCCAAGGAGGAGCAGGAGGAGAACGAATGGAGGAAGGAAAGACACGGCGATCATTGCCGCGTTTTGTATATCGGGATGTGGGGAGGCTGAATCAATCGACGGAGGCCTCGAGCAGGCGGGCGTATGACGGCGAGGAGTTGGATGCCAAGGACACAGCGCGCTTGTTTTGCTTGGCTCACGAACGGCCCTTACCACCTGGGTTTTAAGTGTGTGAAGGTGTTATTGGATAAAGTTGATAATGGAGGGGTGTCATAGAAAAGAACTATTACAGAGAGAACCGCGTGAGCCTCCGAATCGGAAAGGAGCAAGGACGACGACGCGCAAGGATGTGGCGTATGGCTGTTGTGGTGAGGAGGTTATTTTGAAACTGCATGCCTGTGATCGCGCTTCTTTCTCATAGCCAAAAAGCTAATGGATACACAGATTGCACGATGATTTACACGCCCACATCCGCCGACGACGGAGCACTTTGATACTCAATTACTCCCAAAATTCTTGGTAGCGAAAAAAAGACGTTGAAGCCGGACGGAAGAGCGGCGTTGCCGCAACGGCTGGAAAAGAGTTACAGTCGGGTAATGTCGCTTGATCACTCTGTCCCCAAAATGCCCATATATTGTGGTATCCTCGCTTTAACATTCAGTCATAGCAATTTAGCTTGCTTTGTCTCGGCTCAGCAAGTGCCCTCAGGCCTCTGCCTCCGCCTGCGGGCATTCTCACCCTTCCCAATTTGCTGGCTGGTTTACTGCGGCCGAATTGCTTGCTTGCATCTCGTCCGTCCAAGACTTACAAAATACGCGCACCAAACATAGGCATATTGCAAACCTACTCCATGGCTGCCTCGTCTACTTCCCTCGCCACGTCTCGGCATGGCATAACCACGGCGAGCGTAGCTCCGATTGGGATTGCATATGGCGCTCTTCTCGCTTCGTATTTGTTCCTCCACACGGATGACGCTAACGAGGATGGCACGGACCAGCACTCTGCCTTTCAACAGCAGCACACCCAGCAGCAGCATTCTTTTGCACTCCTACGTCACATCCTTCGTCCAGTGCCTGCAGACTGCTTCTTTTTTCAAAGAAAGAGCAGCAACCAGGACATAGACACTACCCCCAGCCCCACCAACATGCCCGAAGTCACCATCAATCCCGCGTCTTTTCACAGTATGTACGAAATCGGCCCCCCAATCGGCACCGGGGCTTTCGCCCCCGTCTATAAATGTACACAAAAAAATGACTCCGGGAGACCAGCAGCCGTCAAGGTGTTTGATTTGAGCAAGGTGCCGAAGGGGAAGCAGGCGACGGCAAGGGAGCGTATCTATAATGTAAGGCGAAGACAGTGAAAGTAGGAAATAAAGACGACTGGCGGGCGGAAAGCGGGAGGACATTATGTAGAATGAAGAGGTGGGGAAAAGGTAGCATGCTCGTTCTGGTTGATGTAATATTCTATTGTTTCATGTATTTGACAACCACAGGAGGTCGCCATCCTTCAATCCCTAAAGCATGACCGGATAGTTAAAGCCTATGATTTTTTCGAATCTTCCACAGATTCGTGCTCATACTTAGTCATGGAGTTTTGTCAGGGCGGGGAACTGTTTGAGCGGATAGTGGCCAAGACAACGTATAACGAGAAGGAGGCGCGGGATGTGATTAGGATGCTGTTGAGTGCCTTGGCCTTCTGCCACGACGAGGCTAAGGTGGTGCATCGCGATTTGAAGGTAGGCAGGCCCTTCCTCCCCTATCCTTCCTCCCTCGCTCCCTCTCTCCCTCCCTTCCTCAACTCTCTGATTACAATGAAACTTGGTCAACGCCTGGTGTCGTGCATTGGGATTTGGAAAAGAGGGAGGTAGGAAATGAGGGAGGGAAGGAGGTAAGAAGGGAGAGAGCAGCCACGATGTTTCTAATTGTCTGATCTCCGACAATGATGGATATTCTCCCGCGGGTGAAAGAAGAGGCTGAACGCCATACTGAACCCCTCCCCCCCCCCCCTCTCCCTCCCTTCCTCTCTTTCGCTTTCTGCCCTCGTAGCCCGAAAACCTCCTTCTTGAAAGCACGACATGCGACCTTCAGATCAAGCTGGCTGATTTTGGAACGGCCTCCCGCATCCAAACTCCTGACTCTCTCACGCGCTACTGCGGTACTCCTTCTTATACCGCTCCAGGTATCCCTTCCCTCTCTCTCTCTCTCCCACCCTCCCACCCTCCCTCCCTCCCTCCCTCCCTCCCTGCCTTCATAATATCGTTGGTTGTCTTAACCCACACTTCCCCTCCCTCCCTCCTTCCCCTCCTCCCTCTCCCAAGAAATCCTCTCCCGGAAGAAGTACGGCTGTAAGGTTGACATGTGGAGCGCGGGGATCATCGCTTACATTCTTCTGGGGGGCTACCCGCCTTTTGCGGACAACCAGGATCAGATTAAGAAGGTACTATGTAATGTAATGGTGGGGATCTTTTACTGGTGACATTGATTAGGAAGGCATTGTGTAGTGGTGGGGATGCATTACTGATAAGAATGACTTAGAATATAGGTAGTGGTGGGGATGCATTACTGATAAATATGACTTAGAATATATAGGTAGTGGTGGGGATGCATTACTGATAAATATGACTTAGAATATAGGTAGTGGTGGGGATGCATTACTGATAAATATGACTTAGAATATAGGTAGTGGTGGGGATGCATTACTGATAAATATGACTTAGAATATAGGTAGTGGTGGGGATGCATTACTGATAAGAATGACTTAGAATATAGGTAGTGGTGGGGATGCATTACTGATAAATATGACTTAGAATATATAGGTAAGCAGGAAGGAGTGCAGCAGTCGGACATTGAGACTGCCCTTTTCCCTTTATTTATTTTTCCTACAGCGGGGGGAAAGGGGGGTTGAATACCTCCACGTCTTCTTCTGGTCTCTAACGCGATTTTTAGTTTTTGATGCGCATGCTGTCCGCTCATTCCCTCTCTACTGCCCTTCCCTCGGTCACTTCCTCCTCCAGAAACACACTGTCCTCTTCCACTCCCCCGAATGGGACAAGGTCTCCCCCGAGGCCAAGAGCCTCATCTCCCACCTTCTCCTTGTCGACCCGCGCCGCCGGCTCTCAGCGACGGAAGCTCTCTCCCATAAATGGTTCTCGAAAGAGGAGGAGGAGCTGGAGGAGAGAGAGCTGAAGGAAGCAAGGGATGGGATCCGAAAGTTTAATGCGTTGAGGTAGGGAGGGAGGGAGGTAGGGAGGTAGGGAGGTAGGGAGGGAGGGAGGGGTGGCCGGCTTTCGCATGAGTGGTTTATTAGCAGAGGAGGTGTAGGTGCTGGATCGGAGAAATCTTTGCGGGGGACTTGGAGACAGTTGGCGGGAGGGAGGGAGGGAGGGAGGGAGGGAGGGAGGGAACGAGGGTTCTCGGCGCCCACGTTGTGTTACTTTTCTCTCCGAATCATTATGAAATGAGACCTTTCTCCTCTTAGCCTTCCCCCTTCTTCCTTTACTTTCCTTTCATCTTCTCCTCCTTCCCCATCAGAAAAATGCGAGTGGCCGTCCGGGCCGTCATGGCAACCAATAAGATTAGAAGCCTCGTGACACCGCCTATGGGGAAGGAGAATTAAGAGGGAGGGAAGGAGGGAGGGATCGAGGGAGGGAAGATGATGTGTACAGAGGAAGAAGAGTAGTGGTGCTCATTTTTGTATTTTGTCCTCCGACGTGCTTGGGAAATGTGCGACCGAGAGAGATGTTGAGAAGAGCGATTCTGTCGACAGGAAAGGCAGCAGCAGCAGCAACAGCAACAGTTACAGAAGAATAAGGAATATGAAGAAGAGGAAGAAAGAGATAAAGGAAAAGAAGGTGGAGAAGGAAAACTTACAGTCAAACAAAGAGTTTAAATATGATATAAATTGCCGGTGCTGCCGACCTCTCCTGAGCCACTCATTATTCTATCCCTTGTGAAGGCTTCTCCCGGACCATCAAGGGAAATGATGGGGAGAACGAATCCACCTTATTTTTAAAGGACATTCTAAACACGTAGAGTTCAACTTAAAAGGAGTGAAACCCGCCCCGCCATCATGGAATGGAAGAGTGAAGAAGAATGAAAAAGAGGTGAAATCGAATCGTAGTTGGCCATCTGCAGTGGCTACTACCTCATGCACCAATGTCGTATTCTCATTTCCAAACATCCTTCTAGATCATTTTCATTGGCTTGTCATGCTTCAGGGTAGACGAGCAGAGGGGAGGAGGGAGGGTGCGTGCAGAGTTCAAGTCATCGGATAGTGGGAAGTATTCATTTCAATAGAATCGATAAATTGTTTGACTCCTTCAACTTTCTTCTGCGTCCTTCCTGCCTCTCCCCCGTCTTTAGTTCTCGCACCTATCTCCCACGATGTCGTTTTTGGGCCATCTTGACGCGTGCAGCCATGACACCCGAAACAAGTGCCCTTCAGATAATGGTGTACTTCACTAATGCATATATATACAAACATTAATGAACGAGCAAACGAATCAAACTATCCATTTTAACGACAGAGAATAGCCTGGTCCAGCCCAACCACTTCATTTCTTTCTCCCTTCCTCCCTCCTTTTCATCCTTCCCCCCCTCTTCCCCTCCGACCCCCCCCCCCCCCCCCTCGTTCTACTGCATCATCCAGTCAGTGATGCGATCAGGCAAGAAATATGCGTTGAATGTCAGCAGGCCTGCGGGCACGGGCCCCACGGCCGCAACAGGGTATCGAGTGCGCGGGCGGGGATTAAAGAGAGAATCAAGAATCGCCGCAGTAGTCACCCGCGTGGACGCCGCCTGCTGAAGGAAGGCCTTGCCCTCGGCCTGTTTCTCGGGAGTGTACATGTGGGGGTAGGTCGTGGCGGAGGGGGAGGAATCGGAGGAGGAGGTGGCGGGGGAGCTGGAGGCGACTTTGTCGTGGATGGCCGAGACGACAATGCCGGGTTGGACGATGCTTGGGAGAGGGAGAGAGGGAGGAAGGAATGTGGATGGGACGGGAAAAGGATAGGAGGAGAGAGGGAGGGACGGAAGAAAGGAGTAGGGAGGACTGACATACCTGACGCTAACACCCAATGGCCTGAGCTCCCGTCGGAGGCCATCAGACAAAGATTCCATCGCGTGCTTGCTTGCGCTGTAGGCGCCCATGTCGGCGATGGTCAGTGCACCCAGGACCGAGGAGATGTTGATTATACGCCCCTTGTTTTTCCTTCGAGAAAGGAAAGGAAGGAAAGGTACGGGACGGGAGAGTGGAGCGTGAGTAAACCGAGGCGAAGCTTCACAAACACACTCTGCCCTCCTTCCCTCCCTCCCTCCCTCCCTCCGTTACCTGATTTCGGGCAGGAAAACCTGCGTCACCCTCAGCAGCCCAAATACATTCACATGGAATATCTTTTCAACTGCAGCCATGGCATGAAACTCCAACGGAGACCTCCCCGCAATGCCTGCATTGTTCACCACGGCCACAAGCGGCAGACCTGCTGCTGCTGCTCCTCCTCCTCCCTCCTTTCCTCCAACGTCTCCTTTGGAAGCCAGATCTTTCATGATTATTTTCTTCGCGGAATTGATGCTTCTCTCATTGGTCACGTCCAGAGTAACGGGCAGGAGATTCGGGATGTTCAGGCCTGAGATAGCCTTGGCGTCTTTGCCTGGCAAGAAAGTGCGTGGGAGGGAGGGAGGGAGGGAAGGAAGGGTGGGTTGAATCTCTTTAAATAGACGACTCTATTGAATGAATCAAACAAAGCATTCCTCCACATTTCATTGCCATTGTCCTTTATCTCCCCTTGCTTTTCATACCATTGCGCACGCCTGCATAGACCACAAAGCCCTTGTGCTTGATCGCCAACGCCACGGCCGCATCTCTCCCGATTCCAGTGCTTGCTCCAGTGATTAACACCCCCCCTTTCGTATGCACAGTGTACTGTTTTGTTGTGAGCCGATCAATAAGAAAGGGAATGTCAAGGAGGAAGGCCAGGGTGAGGAGGAGGGCAGTGTGCCAGACGCGAAACCGGTAGAGCTCCCCGACGGCCTCAGGCTTGGTAGTTTTGGTAGAGGAAGAGGAAGCGAAGAGGGCGGACGAACGAGCAGCAGGAGGAGAAGGAGTGACATAGGCTTGGGGCGCGGATTTGCTGGGTGTAGCATTAGCCATGTTGATACAACTGCCTGCTTGTGGCTATTGAAAAGGAGGGAGGGAGGAGGGAGGAGGCTAGAGTCAGGCATGGTAGGGCTTGTTGGAAGGCATCCAGTCTTCCCAGCAGGGGCACAGCTTCGTGAGACCCTTGTCAGAGAGATCATTTGGATTGCAGGTGCAAAACGGGCCTCGGGCACAGGGCAGCAGTGCTTGGAATAGCGGTCGAAGAAGGACATGAGCCGGTGCTGTTCGTGCGAGACGGCGAGCGATGTCGTGTCGTGCCGCAGGGCCGAGCAGATTCTACTGGCGCAATCACTTCCCTTTATACCAGGGCCCACCGGCAGTCCACTACAATGCACCACTGCATGCACGCGTGGCCGTGTTTGTGCGAGTGTGGACAAGCGTGCGTTTGTTTCCTGCCAGTGGTCAGAAGTTCCTCGAGGGTTGCTGGAGGGATTTGCGCGAGGTCATGCTCCCGTCACCACAGTTGCCCTCTTCTTGACCAAAAAGTCGCATCCTCATGTCCTCAAAACACTGCAGGACATCGTACCTTACATCGACATTTTTTGGCTGTTGATGTGCCTGTGGGGCATGCGGGATGCACGTGCATTAGAGGCCGAGATTTCTTCAAAACACCCGCATAATCCTTCTCAACGACCAAATCGTGGGAATCTCACTCTCCACCTCCGCACACTGCACCATACCCACAGGTTGAGAAGGGGGGAAAAGCTTCCGACGAGCGATATGAAACTCCTCTCCCGGCTTTCGAAGTCAACCACGGAGCGCCTTCGCAGCAGAAGCAAGAGCAAGGAGGGGGATGGCAGCGGGAGCGGGAGTGGCGTAAAGGAGGACATTTTGCAAGGTATGTCGTGCATGCGGAGACATGAGGCAGGCACGAATGAGTGTGTACATTTGTGCGAGTATGTGTGCGTGGAGAGGGGGAACGTGTGTTGCTGCTGTATGCTTTTGGGTAGCAAGCTCACGACAGGAAATGCGCGGCATGTGAAGGAGGGAAAAGTTTCAGCCTGCTGCAACGACGGTGCATCAAGCACACAGTGCCATTAGGCACAACGAATGAAATTCAGCACTACCTAAAGGCGTGCCGCTGAAACATCAACCATCCGACGTCACAGACATACGAGTCTTCCCCTGCGTGTGTCGCCCCACTTCCCTCCTTCCATCTTCTTTCTTCTCCGCGCAACGCCTCCGGCCCATCGTATGCATCCCTCCTCATCCACCTTACCCCTAATTCTCTACACAGGCAATGCGACAGCCTCAAACGATGATATCGCCCCCAACTCCCCTCCTCTCCTGCTACCAGGAGAGAGCGAGGGAGGGGGGCAGGACGAGCCACAGGGCATCACCAAGCTGGAGCAGACCATGAGTGATTTACAAGTACAGGAAGGGGAGGAGGGGGATGAGGGGATGCAGGAACAGGAAGGGCACAATTTCCCCCTGGCTCCACCGAAGGGAGAAGGCGTGGAAGGGAGGGAGGATGGGAAGGAGGACAGTCTCCTGAGGGGGATATCCGGGCTGGAGTTTGAGGGGAGCTTGAGCTATCTGGCTGCTGTTGGAGGGGGGTCCTTGTCCTCTTCCTCGTCATCGATGTTGATGATGGGGAGGGAAGGGGCAGGGCTGGAGAGGCCTGTGAGCGGGACGGGATCGGATGTGTCGAGTTTGGTGTTCAAAAGCTCGGGGGGGGAGAGTGTCTTCCATGTGGAGGGATTGATGGAGGGAGGGCGGGAGGGCGGGAAGGAGGAGCCAGGGGAGGAAGACTTAGGGCCCGGACTTCCTCCTCTGTTTACGAGCGATTCGTCGGTGAATGTTTATGTACCGACGAAGTTGCGGAGGGCGGGTTCGCACACTGCGCCCGGGGGAACGTATGCCGAGGGGACGAATCGGGTTAAGCAGGAGCAGGGGGGGAGTGGAGGGAGCGGAGGAGGAGCAGGAGACGGTGGGGGAAGAAAGCAGACTTTGTTGAGAGAGATGGTGGAATTGAGTGGGGATAGTCCGGAGGCAGGGGGAGGGAGGGAAGGAGGGAGCAGGCCTATGAGCCTGTCGACAACTGCAACGGGGGACGAACTCATTAATATGGACAATTTCAACAGCAACAATTCTAGCGTTTCCTCCGCGACCCTCTCTCAGCGAGTGCTTCCGGTGACGGGGGGCTCAGGGGGGAGGGCGTTTGACAGCGTGGGCTCGGGGGGGCCAGTCTTGGGCTTGTCCTCGATGGGGAGCGCCGGGACTGTGGGAGGAGGGGGAGGAGGAGGGGGGATGATGGCTTACAGGACAGGATCCAGCTCCTCCTCGCTCGGCATGGTAAGTCCACCGTCGAGTCTGGATGGGAGGTGCGTCGATGCGATCATGCAGCTCGGATCGAGTGGTGGGGATAGCTGCGACCCACAGCTACCGCAGCAGCAGCAGCAGCAGCAGCAGCAGCAGCAGCAGCAACAGCAGGTGGGAGGGGGCAAGAAGGAAGGGACTGAATTGCCACCTTTGTCGTCGCTGACGGGGGGAGGGAGGGAAGGAGGAGGACAGGCCGAAGGAGCGGGAGGCGTCCCCATCACGGTGGTGGAGGAGGTGAACGATCTGGACGTGAGTGTGGCGCTTGGGGTCGTTTCCCCAGTTTTTGCCCCCTTGGTGGCCTCCTCCTCCTCCTCCCTCCCTATTGTCCCATCAGTTGCTTCTTCTTCCACCTTGGGAAAAGGAGACAGGAGGAGCATGTTACCGCCAGTGCGGAGTATGATGGAGGGAGGGAGGGAGGAAGAGCCGATTGAGCTTCCGCGCCTATCGCAGAGAGAATTCTGCAGTAAGAGCAATGAGTGGTTCGCGGGAGGGCTGGCCCCTGGGGAGGGAGGGAAGGAGGGAGGGCGAGAAGGCGCACAGAGTTTTGTCAACGCTTTTAAGGACGATTTGGGATCAAGTGGAGGGAGGGGGGAGGGAAGGAGGGAAGGAAGTACGACGTCTGAACCACTAATAAGCACAGCGGATGAGGGGGTTGCTTCCTCCCCTTCTTCCCTCAGCACCCCATCAGTCTCCTCCCAGGCTACTTCTCTCCGCTCCCCTCCCCCTCCTCGTCCTCCCCATCGTTGGCAAGGTGGCGGAGGGTGCGGAGGCGGCGGTGGAGGGGGGGCCGTGCTACCTCCCCGCGGCTACCATCAGCAGCTACAGCAGGGGCAGTTTGTAATGCCGGTGGCCCTCCCTCAGGGCTTTGCTCCTCCTCCTCATTATGCGCCTGTCATGCCACCAGCTTCTTTACCATATCTATACGAGAGAGGGAGGGAAGGTGGCTATGGAGGGGTTCGCCAGATGCAGCAGCAGCAGCAGCAACAGCAGCAACAGCAACAGCAGCAACAGCAGCAACAGCAACAGCAGCAACAGCAGCAACAGCAACAGCAGCCAGGGATGACGGACATAGTGATGGAGGGAGGAGGGCGAGGAGGAGGGATGGAGGGAGGAAGGAGAGGAGGTGGAGAAGGAGGGGGCGAAGGAGGAAGAGGAGGGCGGTATAATGCCCGGGCTCCCTACGGAGGGAGCAGTGTCCTGACCGTTGGTCGTACTGAAGATGAATGGACGGAAGGGGAGGGGGCTAGGGAAGGGGGAGGAGTCCCTGGCAGTGCTGATAAGAAGGGTGGACGTTACAAATGCCGTTTTTGTGGCGAGATTAAACGGCAGCACATATGCCCGGCTCTAATCGACATCCCTAGGGCGAGCAGTGGAACGCAGGTTGACTTGGCGTTGACGGGAGGGTTTGGAGGGGTGCCTTTCATACCGCTTGAACTGCATGGATGTCACTTTTTAACGGTCAAGGGGTGCGGGGGAGGGGGGGGAGGGAGGGGTAGTGGGAGGGGAAGGAAGTGGGGCGGAGGTGACGAGAGAGCTCCCGTTGATGCCGTTGCCTTGTAATATGCAAACTCCTCAGCAGGGAGGGTTAGAGGAAGTGGGTTTTGAGGGACGGGGGGAGAGTTTGACAATGCAAATTCCGGTTGTGCCGCCGCTGGGAGTGCCCCCGATGATGCCGGGGTTTCAGTCGCAGCAGCTGCTGCAGCAGCAGCAGTATGATCCGCAGCTGTATGAGCAGCAGCAGCAGCAGCAGCAGCAGCAGCCACCGTATGCTTATATACCTGTCGACCACCAGCAGCAAGAAGGGCAACACCGATTGTAGAAAGGAATGAAAGAGTTAAGGGAAAAAAGGGGAAAACAGGGAAAAGGAGAGGTCGAGTGTAAAATTGTGGACGTTCGTGGGACGCAGGGCATGTATCACGACTGAGTGGAGTGATGTAGGCGATGTGCGTGTCTGGGTGTGTGTCTGAGAAAAAGAGGCCGGTCATCCTAGATGATTGCGGGTGATATAATTTTTGGGAGCATGTAATAAAGTATGGCTCAAGGCAGCGTCAAAAGAGAGTGAGTGATAAAAGAATGAACCAATTTGCTAAACATTGAAGAGGTGTGTGGATGCGTCAGAGCCTGAGTCGCCTTCATTGCGATCAATGCCTTAATCACTTTGTGACCCCGCACTCCCCCACGAGGCATGGGGGCATGTGGGTAGGAAGGTGTGACGACCACGATGTAGGGAGCAGCCTTCATTCACTCCGACATGGTCTTGTAATGCTCTAGCATTATCTTATATTACCGCAAGCCGTTTCAAATCCAACCTTGCGATGGCATTTAAATAATCATCTGTCCTTGGCAAAAAAGCGTGCAAGTTTTGAATCTATTAGGGAGAAGGGATATAGTTCGCGCAAAATTTTATTTGCGGCCATTCGGACTACATTCCCGTCACACCACTAACATACTGTTCTTGTGCATTTCTTGGGTAAGTTGCTTCGTTGACAACGTTTGCTTGCTTCTTTTCTTTATTCATTTGTTTTCAACCCTCTTCTCCTTCACTTGCCGTTCCCCGCTGTCATGCACGCACACAAGCCTCCTTTTTTCTTCCTCCGTCTTCCTCCTTCTGTTCACCCTCCCTCCCCCTCCTCCTTCTCCTTCTCCTTCTCACTGCGACACTTCTAGTACCGCGCCTGTGAATACATGTTCTAGAATCGCGCCTGTGAATACATGTTTTGAAAGGTCCGTCTCTTAGATACGTTGGCCTGGGAACCTCAGGGAGAACGAGGGGGTTTCCACACAGTGGGCAGAGGTGAGAAAACAGGAGGAACGTCGGCAGGTGTCGGCCATCACATAATTAGGATACCCAGCAACCATCTAGAGCAAACCCTGCCGAGCCAGGTCTTGGAAGGTCCGTCGATTCAACACGTTACCCTCCGAGTCCTCGAACTCCTCCTCCACCTCTGCATCGTAAACTTCGCCCTTCAGTTGCTCCTTGATCCGCCCGTACAGAGCCAAGGCGTCTTTAATGGTGGTGATATCGTGGAAGTGCTTCGTGTTGGGCACCATCAAACAACGCATCCCATGGGCATGACGCCATTCTTGGAAATGTCTGGTGGGACAGGAGGAAGAGAGAGAGGGAGGGAAGGAGAAAGGGAGGGATAGTGATAATGAGGAATACGATATGACTCTCTTCAACCAACGCGCCGTGTTACATTTCCAAAGCATCCTATGAGCATGGAAGGTAGGAAGGGGGGTTGGAAAGAGGGCGGAGCAGCGAACGAAACGAACCTGTCAAATGCTCGGCGGCCCCAATAAGAATGATTGCCACATATCTCACACTTGTACTCCACGCCCAGACCATGCAGTTTGTACAGCCAGTAAGGGATCGGTTTCCCGTCGTAGCCTAACGGCAAATTCAATGGATTGTAAATGGGCCCGTCCTCGTCCTCGTCCTCGTCCTCGTCCTCGTCTTCCCCCTCGCCCCTCATCTCTGGCAAGCCCCCTTCCGCCTCCTGCTTCAACTCAGCCTCCCTCTCCTCCTTCGTTCTTGTCTGTTTCTTCTCGACGAACTTTCTGGTCGCTTCGATCACCTCCCCCAAGACCTCCCCGACCAATAACCCTATCTTATATTCCACCCAAGCACACTGCTTCTTACTGCCCCCTCCCTCTTTTCCTCCCTCGTTACCTCCGTGTCCATTCCTACTCCCATTCGCTGCTGCTCCACTCCCCTCCTTCTTCCCTCCCTCCTTCCCTCCCTTCTTCACCCCTGCCCACAGCTTCTTATCGATATCCTCCTTTCTCTTCCCCTTTGTCGAGAACAACCTGGTCGCACGTTCCTTCAACGTTCCTCCGCACTTAAGGCCCAAAGCCACCAATCCCTCCTTCAACCTCTCCATCCCCAGCACCTCCACATCCTCAGCGGCTCGAAATTTGCTCAAGTCAACCGGCCGTGCTTCCTCCTTCCCTCCCTGCCCTTCCTCCCTCCCACCTTCGCCTGCTGTAGAGGGCTTGGGCCAGCCGCTCGGTAATTCTCCTGCTTGCCAAAGCGCCTCAAACGCTGCTTCGGCTTTACTTGATGCTGCTTCCTCCCCCCCACCCTCCCTCCCGCCCTCGCCGCCCACGACGTCCTCGATGTTGAGCAGTGGCTGGGTGCGTTGAATGAACGAAAAGAGATAGTCGTACAGGTTTTTGACGTATCTAAGAGGGAAAGTTGTAGAATCGATAGGTACGGAGGGAGGAATGGATGGGGGGTGAGTTTGTACCGTTCGCACCTATACTCAAGCCGGGTATCCTCACTCCTTTCTTCCTTCACTTCCCCCCCTCCCCCCTCACCTGGCCCATGCTGCGTTTTTCTTTCCGGAGGGAACGGCCGAAAAGTCAGTAAATTTTTCCAGGTACATTTGATAGTCCCATTTAGGCGTTTGGGGCATGGAATAGAATTCCATGTGCAATGCTTGGAGGTCGAGGTATTTCCCCCACACTTCCTCCCCGGAGAAAGACAGGCGAGGCTCCGCTTCTTCTTGGACAGCCGGATGGTGTTTGACGGGAAGGTTGGGATGTTTTTGGTGGTATTCTTTGGCAGCGTCCAGGCGGGAGTAGAAAGTGGGGAAAGCGTCCCGGCCTCTCAGGGAGGCGACTTCTTCTTTCATTACGCCGTGTTTGTCGAGGTAAATGTTCAAGAGGTCTTGGGAGCGGGCTTGGATTTGACCGATTAGGTTGGCAACGCGATTTTGTTGCCATATGCGTTCCTTGTTCTATTCCGGGTGGGTGGGGGAAGGAAGGGAGGGAGCACTTGGGAGGAGGCTTATGTTATGGACTGACAGTTCAGTCATAGAAGGCAAGACAGAAATGCGATAAGAGCAGTATATACTGCATACTCCAGTCCAACCTTTCTTTGTGGGACGGTGACGCTGTAAGGTACATGCTTGACACTTGTTTCTCACAAGACAGTCGACCTGGAGGCAAGCAAAGAGGCATGCGAAGAGGAGGGGGGGATAACAACACGTACCGTCCGTGGTTTGTCCTCCAAAATGGCAACGATGGCAGCCTCGTAGGCCTCAATGTCTTCGTGGCTGGCTCGTGCCCGTTCCAGAGTCATGCCCGACATGATGGTATGAATGAATGCGGGTGGTGCTGCCGGTCGAACGGGGCTGCGTGAGAAGAAATCCAAGGGGAGGAGGCGAAGAGGGGGAGGCGAAGTGGCGGATGGGGGTGGGTGGCTCAAAGAGGCCGCTTCTGCTTAACTTGAATTGGGTGGGTGGGGGGGGTGAGAGGGTGTGAGAGCACTATTGCATCGTGGCGTGTTGTGCTTTGTGGGTGAGTGCAGTGCAGTGCTCCATGTCGTTTTGATGTCTGTCTCACCATCGTCATCTCGGAGACGCCGACAAGCCAAGAACTCGCCAGCGTGCTCGCCCAGTTTGAGAATGGGCAAACAATCGAATTGTCCTACTGCCACACCTTATTTCAAAATTGCCAACACACAACAGTACACAGACACTGCGACAATGTAGTTTGCCAGATTAAATTTATTGTGCCGGCCTGATGGGGGGGTGGGTGGGTGCCCTTGCATCACGTCTTCTGGCCTCACTCCTTTCCCGCTTCTGCACGCCCATACATACGCACACACTCCCTTTACTATCATCCTCCTTCACCCATACACCTCACACTGTTCATGATCATCTGCTTCCTCGTGTTGCGATTGACTTGGCCTATCTCCCCTCCCCCCCGCGGCCCGCAGCAGGGCATGTACTGTAGCTTGGCATTTGAACACGACGGGGAGGCAGCACACACCCGCCCGCCTTCGCACACACACAAATACCTAAGCCCAACACTACCGCCCGACGCATATTCGCCAGCCTTATGCTCACCTGCCTTCCCCCGCGTCCCCCCGCCCCCCAAAAAACCAGCACAGGCCAGCCTCTCCCTTTCTCTTCCCATTCAAGCCCTACCAAAACCATGACGACCAGCCCCAGCAAAGCCGCGCAACATGCGACCAACACCAAGCATATCGCCTCGGTAGTAGGAGCCTACTGGCTCGTCTCCATCAGCATGGTCTATCTCAATAAGGTCTTGATGACGAACACGGAACTCTCCATCCCCGCCCCCCTTTTCGTCACCTGGTTCCAATGCCTCTTCACTACAGGTCTTTGCTACTTGTGCGGGGAGCTCGGCGAAGTCCAACGACGGAAAGGCAAGACTACAGGGTACTTTAATCAGTTCCCTGCCATGCGATACAACTGGACGGTGGCTCGTAAGATTGGGGTGTTGTCATTGGTCTTCGTGGGGATGGTGACCTTCAATAACCTCTGCTTGAAGTACGTGGAGGTCTCGTTCTATAACGTGGCCAGGTCCTTAACGATTGTCTTCAATGTCTTCTTATCGTTTGCGATCCTGAGGATGACTGTATCCGGGCCCACCTTGGCGTGTCTTGTGTTGGTTTTCCTCGGTTTCTGGGTCGGGGCGGACGGAGAGGCCAATTTCTCCCTTGTGGGCACTCTATCAGGGGTATGCTCCTCCCTCTTCGTGAGCTTAAACAGCATCTACACCAAGAAAGTCTTGCCTGTCGTGAACGACAATCAATGGGTGCTGACGTTCGTAAACAACATGAACGCCTGCCTTCTCTTCCTACCCCTCATCCTTTTCCTTGAACTTCCGACTCTTCTCGAGCACTGGTCGAAGTTTTTCTCTCCTCTCTTCTGGGCCGGCATGTCCCTCTCCGGCCTTCTCGGCTTCGCGATCGGGACTGTGACAGTGATGCAAATCAAGGCTACGTCCCCGTTGACTCATAACATCAGCGGTACGGCCAAGGCTGCCTTTCAATCGATCTTGGCCTTCTATTTGTGGGGGAACCCAGCCACGACGAAGAGTCTGGTGGGCATCGCCCTGGTCCTGGGAGGCTCCTCATGCTATACATACGTGGCGATGAAGGACGCCGAGAGAAAGCGGCGGGCGAGTGGAGTAAGTGGGATAGGACGAGAAGGAGGGGCTGGGGGAGGAGCGGCGGGAACGAGCCCGTTATTGCCCGTGAAAAGCCCGGCGGACGCGGGAGGAGTGATGGGGGTAGGCGTGAAGTTGATGGGGGCTTAGGGCGATCTGGGTCTCGCAAATGGTTAGGGGCCGTGGGAAATACACGATGCAGACCAAGACCGTGAGGAAGGGGTCTGAGGAGAGGGAGGAAAAAACGGAAGGGAGGGGAGGAGAGTAGATTGTATATTTCAAGAAGGAAGGAGAGAACATGAGGAGGAAAGGGATAGGGAACGAGGCAAGGGAAGAAAAAGTATCATTTCAGAGGCGAAGACTATAGTCGGAGAGAGAAGATGTCTTCCCTTTCATTTACTTTTCGAAGTTTTTTTCCCGTCTTTCTTTATTGCATGGATTGTCGCAAGTTCACCTTATCACTTGAGCTCGTTATGGCCAGGATAAGATAAGATAGTGTTATACGTGTGTGTACAGAGACCGAGAAGAGTCTTTCATATTTCACTCATTTTTTACATCAAATACATGCAGATGCTCTGCACACAGAGAATTCGGTCCCACGACACAACCTTTTCTGCCTGTCATACCCTCGTCCACCTGATGACGTTGCCGTTTTCTGTCTCTTTTACGCCCCTCCTTCCTCTCCTGCTCCTCCTGTTTTCTCATGAGCGACAGCCGCGACTCAAATGCTGTGAATCTCGAATTTCCCCGTTTACAGTTGCTTTCCTCTTCCTCCAATCCCTCCCCTTTCTCTTCTTCTACCCCACCCTCCTCCTACTCCTCCTCCATCTCCTCCAAATTTTCCTACCTCCTTCTCATCCTCTCCTCTGTATTGATCCTCCGCCTCCTGCTTTACGAGGAGAGCTCCTACGCTGCTGCTGCTGCTGCTGATGTTGAGGTTGACTTCCTTTACTGCCACTTCCCCCTCCTCCTCCCCCACCTCCCCCTCCCACCCTTTTTCCACCTCCCCTTCCTCCTCCTCCTCGCTCGAATCGCGGACTCTTTTCTGGAGAGGGCGCTCCTGCCTCACCCTCAGAATCCGAAATCACACCCTTCTCAAATCCCTCCTCCTCCCCTCGCTTCCTCCCTCCCTCCTCCTCATCCTCCTCTTCCTCGTCACTTGCGACCACTTCCTCCTCCGTGTATTCGCCTTCATCCACAGCGGACAGAGGACGGGCCGCAGCCACTGCTGTTGCAGCAGCAGCAGCAGCAGCGGGAATCTTTCTCCCTCTCCTCTCTTGGTTATTGCCACGGGGAGAGCTGCTTTTGTCATTGCTGCTGTTACTCCTCACCGTCGCAGCGGCAGCAGAAGCAGGAGCAGTAAGAGCTGCAGTAGGAGCAGGACCAGAGGCAGGAGCAGAGGGTGCAGAGAGTGAGTGTGGAATAGAAGACATTGGATACCCAACCAAGCCATCCATCCCTTCCTCCACTCCCTCCTCCTCCTCCTCATCGCCGTCATCGGGAATAAATTCGTGCTCGAACTCCCCCGCCTCCCCCTCCTCCCCCTCGTTTCCTTCTTTCTCCTCCTCCTGCCGGACAGGGAGAGAAAGAGGAAGAGGAACAAGAGTAGTGGAGGAGGAGGTGGAGGAGGATGTGAAGGGAGGGCGAGAGAGCTTTCGAGGAGAGATGCGACGCGCGGTCACCGCCGGTGAAGAGTCCTTGCTCTCTGTTGCTGCTCTTCTACCACCACTTCTTTTAAGCTGCTGCTGCTGCTGTTGCTGCTGTTGCTGCTGCTGTTGCAACTGCCGGCTAAAATTCAGCTCCTGAACAGAAGGGCCTGCAAACCCAGTGCCGTTCCTACTGCTACCGCTACCTCTTCCACCACCACTACCACCACCTCCACCTCCTCCTCCTCCCTCTCCTCCTCTTCCTCCAGCCGGCTGAGCTGGCAAGGGCGGGACTGGAGCAAAAGCCCCAACCGACTTATCTTTCCCTTCCTTCCCTCCTCCTCCTCTTCCTCCTCCTCCTCGACTTTTCGAACCACCCGCCCCTGGACGTGATGCGGAGGGAAACGAGGAGAAGGAGGAAGAAGGGAGGGAGGGAGGGCCACCAGCCATGAAGGACAGATTTCCAACATCCATGCCCAACGCAGTCTCCTCCATGTCTCCAAACCCAACTGAATACTTCCCCCCTCCTTCCTCCACCCCTTCCCCTCCTCCCGCCCCTTGCGAGATGGGAAACGACAGCCGAGAGGGCGACGAGTTGCTACTCTCGCCCCTGGGTCTCCGCCCCCACCCTCTCATCAAACTACCCTCCCCTCCTTCCCTCCTTGCCCCTTCTTCTCCCAGGCGCGTCACTTCCCCCCCCGGCGAGAAAGCAGGGAAGGACATACGTGTCTCGAAACCACCACTCTCTTCCACCGACACCAGCTGTCTCTTTTTCCCTCCCTCCTTCCCTCCCTCTTCCTCGTTATCATTCATTACCCCCCTTTCTACTACTGCTGCCGCTGCTATCGTTGCTGCTTGCCCCTTCTTTGTAATTCGAAGACGTTTCTGCTTTTTCTGCTGCTGCTGCTGCTGCTGCTCTGGGCCCGTCAAGATCAGTGGTGACCCTGGAGGCCCTCCACCACCACAACTTGCTAAGGCGGCAGCAGCAGCAGCAGCCGCCGCCTTCCTCTGCTTCTTTCTCGCATATTTTCTTTGGGCAGGTGTCATTTCCGCCTCCGTCAAATGCATCTTCCCTCCCACCCTCCCTCCTTCTCCCCCTGCTGCAGCTGCCGCCATTCGGGCAGCTGCATCCGCCGCTCGTTCTTCATCCGTCTTTTTTGGTCGACCTCTCTTTCTTTTGCCTGCCCCTCCTTCTGCTGCTGTCGCTGCTACTGCCCCCTCCCCCCCTCCTCCGCCTCCTCTTCGTGGCGAAAAAGGAGGAGGGAGAAATGGAAACGACTGCATACTGAAATCCATCTCCATTTCATCCCATCCCATTCTCGACTCTTCCGGCGCCATTCCAAACATTACTCCTCCCCCTTCCCCTCCTTCTCCTCCTCGCCCGCCCTTGTCCCTACCCTTCCTTCCCGCCATGTCCTCTTCTTCCACCACCTGCCCGCTGTACCTCATCATCCCCTCCACCCCCTCCACCACCCCCCCCCTCCCCTTCGCCGGCCGGCCCCTCTTCCCATTCGTAATCTTCAAAGGCTTCCCTCCAATCGCTGCCTTCCTCTCCTCGTACGCCCTCTCCAGCGTCTCTCTGGTCGGCGGCGACGCGAACTCAATCCTCCGCCACCTCATCATCAGGTCGTGCGGGAGGCGGTGAGGGAGGAGTGACCTGGCGATGTGGACCCATTTCCCACCTACCGCTCGTTGGCCCGTCCAAAGCAGCGCGTCTTCCTCGGGAGTGAAGGGGGGAGGTTGACCCGCCAGGGGGGCGCGGGAAAAGGTGAGTTTGAGAGAGGCAATGGCGGCTTGGCGCCAGCGGGCGGTATCGGGGTCTTGCTGTGTGGTGTGGTGGTACCAGGCAATTTCCGACGGGCTTCGACCGGCAAGCATGACGGAATGGATGAAGGGGTAGATATTGTGGGGGTACTGTTGCTGTTGCTGCTGTTGCTCCACGGGGGTGGTGGAGGAGGGAAAGGAGGAGGAAGGAAGGGGCGGGGTGTGTGGTGCTACCACCAGGCCTCGAATGAGGAGGCGCGTTTCTGAAGGAGTGAAGGAGTTGTAGGGGAGGGGAGGAAAGGGGGGAGGAGGACAGGGAGGGGCCAGCAACAAAGGCGGCATCTGTTGAAAAGCGGGAAGGGTCATGCAATGCACGGTTATCCCCCCCCCTTGCCACAGGGTATCTAAGGCACGCATGACGAAGGTGAGCTGGGGGAGCCCTCCTGCGGTAATTTCGCTACTCTCTCGACTGACGCCGTCAACCACACGGCCTAATCTGACGCAGACGAGCTCAGCAGCAGCCGCGATTCCTGGTACGTCCATAAGAGACTTTGATCGCCCTTCAATTCTCTGGGCAGCGCCACGGGTGAAGCGATGATCTCTCTTCCCTTGCTGCTGCAACTGCTGCTGCTGGAGGACGACCTGTTTCTGCTGTTCCTTTTTCTTCTTCGTCCCTCTGTTGCTCCCGCTCCCCCCCCCTCTATCCCTTCCTCCTCCTCCTCCTGCTCCATCACCAGTAGCAGTAGCAGCAGCAGTGCTGGTAGACACTAAACGCTCTCGATACGCACCTTTCCCGGTCGGTCCCGGCTCAAACCCGAAATAACGCCACGCCTTATCTCGCAATGTATGCACGTCCTTCACCATGGCCTGCACGTCCAGAAACGCCTCCTTCTCCTCTCTCTCTCCCTCCCCTTCTCCTCCTTGATTTAAGGCAAGATTATGGGCCATAACGGCGCCGTTTTGAACCAGTAACTGCAAGTGTCGGACCATTTGAGAGGCGAGTCGACCCCGTTCATCTTCCCTCACGCCGGTGTGCATGAGTGCCTGCCAGGTGCCGGGGGAGAGACCAAAGCGAGGACCAGGGTGGGAGGGCAGGAGGGGGACGAGTAGGCGGCCTTGGGCATTGCGTGTAGGTGCTGCTGTAGGGGCGTGGGCCTGGACGTGCTGTTGCGGGAGATTGGCGAGGTAGCTCATTGCACCTGTCTCGGCCAGCAGCTCCTCTACCTCTTGTAAAGGAATCGCATCGTCTTCATCGTCTTCAAAATCATCACCACTGCTGCTGCTGGTGCTACTGCTCCCACTATCCCTACTCGTACTATCGACATCGTCATCGTCGTCGCTCTCCTCCTCTTCCTCCTCTTCCTCCTCATTCGGGTCATACGTAGGGTCCCTCTCCTCCTCCTCGTCAGCGAACCAGTTTCCGTCCCCGTCTGCCACCAATGAATCCAAAAGAAATTGGTAATCAGGGTCACCAAACTCAGTTGGCGCCTTCTCCGACATGGCGAGATTCCCCCCCCCTTCCCCTTCACCAGCACCACCCACATACCCCCCTATCAGACTGTGTTGGGGAGAAGGAGGAGGAGACGCATGTGGACCTATGGCTGCGGATACTGTTGTTCTTCTTCTCCTTGTTGATGTTGCTGTTCTTACTTCTGTTGCCGATGGTGGTACTGGGGCTTGGGCTGACATGCGGCCGAGAAGCAAGTGTGGGGGCGGTGGAGTGGGGTCTACTTCTGAGCATGGAGTTGTGATGCTGGTGGTATTGTTGAAAGTGGTATTGGTCGTACCAAACGTGCCGCCTGCGCCACCACCATGGCCCCTACCACCACCGCCGCCACCGCTGCTGGTACTCGTAGGGGGCCAGGCCGACGAGGAAGCCTCAAATCGACTGGTGAACTGGCTGCTAAACAGTAAGGAAGGGGAAGGTGGAGACCCTAGCGAGGAGGCGAGCATGGATGCAGGTGGGGAAGACAGGGAGGGAGGCATGAATGACAGATGGCTGTTGCTGGAGGTGGCATGCCGGTGGTGGTCTACGAGGTTGCTACTGCATGAGGGGCCTCCCCCGCCACTAGGCAGCGGGGCCAGCAATGGTAGCAACGATGGTGGCTGAGCCGCAGTTACCGCAGCCGCAGCTGCTCCTGCCGCTGCCTCCTCTTGCCTCCTCTTTCGGTCTTGTTGCTTCTGGTAGAAGGACGGCATCGGACAGGAGGTGGGGGTCTTCAGGCCTCGAGGGATAACAGGTGGGTCATCATAACTAGGTTCGCGCGCGGCTAATTCTATCGTTGGTTTGCCAAGTCTGGTGCTGCCTGAGTGTGGATGTGTGTGCATGGATCGTGTTTGTGTTTAAATGATGTTTCGACTCATTCTAGCTGGTAGTGTCGGCGCTGATCGCATTCATGATGAGTTGTCTGCGGAAGACACAAACGGAGGCGAAAGAGGCGTTTTTTTACCCTCCAACTTTGGCTGCAATACGCACGGGAAACTTCTTTTGTACATGCTACCGCATTCGGAAATGGGGAAATTCTGCATTCCCCTCTCTATTTTTTAAAAGTCTCCGTTCAGGATGCCTTGGGCACCACAACCATAGACCAAAATCCTCCGCCCAATGCTCAGAATCCCGCCTCTTACCTGCTCAAAACACACTCGCCCTCTAGTACAAAGCCAATTTTAGAACAAAACCCAAGAGCGAAAAGCGAATCCCGAACTTGAGCCCTGTGAAAAGAGGGAACTATGAAGGAATGAATGTACAAGAAGTCAAGAAAATGAAAGAGGAAATATAAAAGACGGGCTGAGCAAGGATCGGCAGGGCTCAAGCATCGATGTCGCATTCGCGCTCGACAATAATGATATTTTGTCCCTTTGTCTTGTTGATTTTTAACATCCGTCGTCGATTTCAATAAATTAGATATTAGATATAGACACCGTGCTTGCCTCGAGCCCTCACTTGGATCCCGACATCCACTCACATATGGTACACTCCCTCCCTTCTCAACATCTAGAACTCCACCTCTTCGCGACAATCCTCCTCCTTCTCCTCATTCCCCAATCCAACGCCTCCCCCCGCCAGCTCCTTGTCCGACACCAAAAATTTCCGCCCTTCCCCCTCGCCTGCCCCCTCATACTCCCCCTCCTCTTCAAACCCCATCATATACCCCGCCGCCACACTTCCCTCAACCCATCCAAGGCCTACTACCCGCTTCTCACATGCATTCCAAGGATGCCGTCTTAGCGCTCGCTTCCGCTCCAGCAGCAAAGAGAAACGCGAACGCTCTCGTCGATCGACCACGATGTGCGAGACTCCTGCGTGGAGACTGGACGAGACCACGGCTCCGTGCAGCCGCAACAGGAGCATCGCCGCGTCCAGCGTCGTAAATGGCAACGGCTTGCGCCCCTCCTCCCCTCTGCCCTCACCGTCCAAAGGCCCACAATCCGAGTATCGATCGAGGTAGAAGACCTTCTTCCTCCCCCAAAACAAGTTTACCGCCGTCAGCACCATGCTTTCGTCCTTTGCGCTCCACCCCCCATCCTCCACCAACCGCTGCCAAGCCGCTTCTGGGGCAATTCCACGAGACGCAGCACAGGAGGTAGGAAGGGCGAACGGAAGGGCAGGCATGCGTTGCAACACCTTCATCAGCTCTTTAACGGTTCCGTTTGTGTCCGTCCACGGGTCGCCAAATATGTCCACAACCTGGTGCATCCTTTCCTCCGTCTCACGAGTCATGCCGATGTAGTGTTCAAAGCGTGGGGCGATTCGTCGACCGGCCTGGAGGCATTCCAGCAGCCACTCGAAGGAGAGGATGTCAATGCCACGGGTCAGCTTGGCGGCGGTAGTGCGCAGGCAGGGCTGTCCGGAGGGAACGATGAGAAAATCTTGCTCGTAGCTCTTGCACGGTTCCTTCTTCTTCTGTCGCTTTTTCTCTCTCTTCTTGGCTGTGCTCTTCCTCCCCTTCTCCTGTTGTTTTCGTTTCGTCTTGCGCCCGCCGATACCTTCCTCCTCCCTTCCCTCCACTTCCCCCTTCCCCTTCCCGTTCGCTTCCTGCCCACCGCTTTCCTCCTCCTCCCCTTCCTCTTCCTCCTCCTCATACATCTGTCGCATTGTCTTGCTTTCCTCCACCAGATTTGTGCTCGCCTCCCCCCCCTGCTCCTTCACCACCCGCATCACATCTGCCAACATAAACTCCACTCTCCCCCCTGCCGTCTCCCTTCCCTCCTTCATACCCATCAGCCCCCTTGCCCCCGGAAACGTCGTGACAAACGTGCTTCCATACAAGCATACATTCAACCCGAGAAACACCTTCCCCTTCACCTCCACCCCTCCCACCACCCCGGCCGCCCACCCTGGCGTCAACAAAGGCATGCTCCCCACCTTTCTCCTGCCTCTCCTCCCCCCTCCCTTCTCTGCTGCTCCCTCCACCCAAGGTGCCACTTGGCGTGGACGCGCGAAATGCATTCCCGGTGGTCGTTCCATCATCGCCTTCAATTCTTTCTCCGTCATCACCCCCTCCAAGCCCTTCTCCGGCCTCAGCCTCGTGATCCGGGGAAAGCGAACCGTCAACCCGACCGTTGAATACCGACTCTTCACCAGCTCCCCCCCCTTTACCGACACCACCTTGACAGGCGCGTTCTTGATGTCCAACCACACGGGCGGCACGTAGTCTTTCGCGGGTTTTGAGGGCACGACCCACGGAGGGGGCTTCTTCCCTACCCCTCCCTCCATCCAATGTCCCTTCAGCTGCTCCTGCAGCTCCTCCCTCTGCCTCGTCTTGAGCCCATTCGCAACTCTGGCGAACGTATGATACATCACCTCCCTCTCTCCTTCGTCCCCGTCCTCGTCCTCGTCCTCGTCTCCCAACCTCCCATTCGTAGCCCGCACCCCAAAGAGGAAACGGCTCGGGTAACCGCTCCAGAGCGCGCCCCCTCTATAGTATCCTCCCAGCATCACCACGTCCATCTCCTCCGTCGTCTCGGCGTAGTCAGGCTTCATCTTCACCCACCCGCCCTTCTCGCGGCTCACCACCTTCTCCCCCCCCAGCCCTCCCAGACCCATGTAGGTGCTGTCGAGTTTTTTGATCACCAAACCCTCCCATCCATTCTCCACGGCATGGTCGAAGTAAGTCGACAGGGTTTCCAACCGCTCTTGCTCCACACTACCCCCTCGTCCTTCCCCTCCTCCTCCTCCTCCTCCTCTTAAGCCGGGTCTACTGCTGCTGCTGCCGCCAACTTCCCTGTGTTCCACAATCTCCAACACTTTCTTCTCGGTGTTTGCAATCGCCGACAACAGCGCCCGTCGTTCCCTTAACGGCTTCTTCCCCACCTCCCACGCCCGACACGCCCTAACCCCTGCCTTACGAAACGCCTCCTCGCTTCCCCTCCCTCCCACATACACCACGTCAAACACCACATACATCAAGTTCCGCCCCTCCACCGCCCCCTGCCCTTCCTCCCTCACACCTATCCCCGCCGCCGCTTCCTGCGCTTGGGCAATGGCCACCGTTTTGTTGGATCCGAAACGCTCGTAATCACCTAGTTTATCGCTCCACGCCACCACCTCCCCGTCTAGAATAAGGTCTTCCACACTCTGGAGGCGCGCGAGGAACATCTCATTTAAGATCGTGTAGTACTCCGGCCGTGCGTCCTGAGGAGGGAGGAAGTGAGAGAGGTAGGGAGAAATGAAGGAATATGTCATTCAACACTTCATAGTACTCCAGCCGTGGACCCTGAGGAGAGGGGGAGGGACAAATCATTGAATACCTGTACTGAGGCGGAAGGAAAGAAGAAAGGAGGGAACGGAGCAAGCGAATCGATTGCCCTTCCTATTCACGCGTTTAGTAACCCTGCCGAAATGGGCTCCGTCTGCATACCTTGAGATTGCGCGAAAAGAATCGAAGCTGGTTTCCCCTTTTATGCAGCACATACCGCTCTCCATCCAGCTTCCGCTCCATCAGAAACGGCTGGCCCTCCATCTTGGAGAGTGCGGCGCTAGCGGAGTTGGCCCGGGCACACACGTGGACCTTGAAGGGTGTCATGAGCTGAACGCGGACATCGGAGTCGACGCTAGGGAGGAGAGGGGGAAGAAGGGGGGGAAAGAGGGAAAGAGGTTTAGTGCGATTAGACTCAGGATGACATGCCCTTCTTTCTTCCTTTCGTCCTTCCCCTCTCCTTCCCCCCCCCCCTCTCCCTCCTTCCTTCCATCCCATTCTTACTCCAAGATAGCCTCAGCTGGACTGGATCAGAATACCACGCCCGCCCTCCCTCCCGCCCTCCCTCCCTCCTTCCCGTGCTTACTTCAAGGCAGCTTCTGCACACAATGTCCGGAGGTCATGCACCGTCTCCAGTCGACTTGGGCCATCCTCCCCAAACACCTTTAGGACCGTATCGCTCTTCATCCCTGTCTTCATGTCTCCCAAAAGGAGGCGCACCTGTCAGGCGGCACGGAGGGAGAAAAAGAGAAAACGAAGGAGAGAGGGGGGAAGGGAGGGAGGGAGGAATGTGTATGGTCGCTTGGTGAAACCTCCCTCTTTCCGTTGGAAAACCCAAATTCACTTCGCCTCTCTTTCCAGACCTGCCCTTCCCCTTCCATCCCAACGACTTATTATATGCATCGCTTAAAAATGTATATATAAAACAAAAACTGGAGGCCGACGAAGTCGAGTCAAGTTGATGTTTCCTCATCAGACGGGCTCGGAAGACCATGCGAACCCCTCCTCCTCTCCCCCACCCCCTCGTCCTCGATACGCCAACTCCTCGCTCTCTTACCAGCCACTTTAATTCTCGGGGATTCATGCGCCCTGTGAGCCCAGAGAAGATCTTCAGCCTCTCAACCATTTTGGCCTTGCCATCCTCGTTTGATTTGGGATGGGCGATCTCTTCCAGCATGCTATCGATCTCCTTGAGCGTGAGCTTGGAGGGCTCCTGTGGGCAGATGGGCGGTAAGGCAGGCGGGAGGGAGGGAGGGAGGAAGGGAAGGAAGGAAAAAAGGTGAGTAAAGAGGGCGACACAGACCTCGGAAGGGATTAAATGAACGGAGAGAGGGAAGGGGGAGGGAAGGAAAGAGGGAGGGAGCCAGCCACGGGAAATGTGATTGGGGAGGGGAAGGACCCTTACTAGGTGAACATAATTTGAGTACAGAGGCATCGAAAAGTAACGAGGGGGGGGGGAAGGGAAGGAGGGAGGGAAGGAGGGAGGGAAGTATGGCCGCAATAACCTAGACACGCTACCGTTTGAATGCGTGTTGTCAAGACGGACTCGACTTTTGTCGCAAAATCTCCCGAGTAGTCTTGTTTAACATACGCGCTTCTCTTGCTGTGGTTGAAGAAAGTGTCGATAGATGAGGGGGGACAGTGAGGGAAAATAGAAATGACCATCGAGTTTATAACCCGCTACATGTATTTGCAACATCTGTAAACACGCATCAATACGTACAAATCACCCCCAGCCAAATTCGTGATGCGTTGAGCCGCGTCGGAATGTGCACTGAGTCCAAGAGCCTTAACGAGGGCCTCTCCTATGGTTTTAGGCCCCAACTTGTACTGCCCTTGGCGCGCGTCTTTCTCCGGCAGCAAAAACTTAATGATCGGATAGAGCGACACAGGCCCGTCCGATGCCTTCTTGAGCCAGTTGCACAGCTGGGAATCAAAGAACCACCGGCGTTTTGAATGACCGCTGGCCTTCTTCCTTTCAAGCATCTCAAGCTTGTCGCAGAAGAGGGCAAAGGGCAGGGCATTCGCAGCTGCTTCCAGCTTCACCAAGATCTCGCCTGGGACCTGATGCCGCTTGTCTTGCTGGCGCAAAAGGGTGTCGCGTCCAATGGTAAATGTATCGCATGGTAGGGTATGACCATCGTGACCCTGTTGCTGCTCCTGCTGCTGCATCACGGCCTGCTTGAGCGGGGAACTCGAGTCGTCGTAGTCCACATCCCGAACCGGCGGCGGTGGCATCAATTCATACGCCAACACACTCCAGCCGCGAGTTTTCTGTAGATTTGAGTGTGGATGGGGATAAGGGCGAGCTTGTGCGTCTGGTGCCTGCAATGCACACGTTGGTGCTTTTGTGTAGATGTTGCGATTGATTGATTAATTGGTTTATTCTTCCCCCACCGTTCTTTGGGGAGATTGATTGATTGCTTCTATCGTGAGATCGATAATAGCTCTTGTTAAGTCTCTGAATAATCCGAAGTATGTATTGGGCCGTCGATAACCAATAGCGTGTCGGATGGGGGAGACTGCATGAATTGCGAAGCCAGAAGGCGGCCAACCTCCTACCTCTTCAAGACCCTCTGCCTCGCCAACGTCCGACGAGGTTCTGAACCTGGACAGTCGGACGGGGAGACGGTGGGCACGTGCATTGTGCACCTGGAGTGCTCGAGAAAGACCTTTGTTATAACAAGTCAAGAAGAGTTTTTGGTTGATTCTCCACATAGTGGCTCTTCCCAGGATGCTACACACTTTCGGAAACTGAAAGATGATTTTTGGTTCATTTTCCATTTCCAAGCTAGTTCGAGCAAAGAGGTGCTGTAGCTCTCTCATGAACCTCACGTATGGGGAAAGGCACTTGTCTGTGCACCTGGACGCTCGTGTACCACTTTGCGGTTCATGCGCACGTGCCCAGTCCAGGTTGGACCTTTCCTCTCGCCCCTTACCATCCCCCCATCTAAACATGCCCCCACCCCCACCCCCCCGGCAGCTACCACAGTACAACCCCACGTACCATTAGGTTTTGCCACCCAACACCCATCCCCCTTTCCACATAACGATCCACAACAGGCAACACAGAACATCGGGCCCCTGCTCCACCCTCCCCTGCTCCTCTACATATATACATTGTCGGAGCTCCCTCCGCATCCAGCAAGACCATGATGTCCCACCACGATCACGATTACGACAAACCGTATTCCGGCAACCGGCGGCGCCTTAGCAGCCACCATTCCTCTTCTGCGGATGACAATAAAGCGGGTTGGGCTATATTGGGCAGCGCTACCATTGCGCACAAGCTGTGGAAAGCCATACGCATGAGCGGGAATTCACGAGTGGTCTGCGTAGCCTCCCGGGATTTTTGTCGGGCCCAGGATTTTATAGACGAGTGCCAAGCCCAAGTGCCCTTTCCGGACGCACCCGAGGCCGTGGAGGGGTACGCAGCGGCCTTGGCGCGGGACGATGTGGATGTGGTTTACATCCCTTTGCCTACTGCCCTGCGGAAGGAATGGGTGCTGAAGGCAGCGGCGTCGGGGAAGCATGTATTGGTGGAAAAGCCGGTAGGCCTCACGACAGAGGATGTGCAGGAGATGATCCAGGCTTGCATCAAGGTAACAATTGGGGTACAATAACGATTTGAGGGATTTAACGAAGGGGGTAGATGGAAAGGAGGGATGAAACACTTTTTTAAAAAGCGGGTTCTAGTACACACTCATGCCACCCTTCCCTTCCCTTCCTCCCTCCTCCCTTTTCTACCCCCAGCACAACGTCCACCTCATGGACGGGGTCATGTTTGTGCACTCCGCCCGCCTGCCCCTCCTCCACCACACCCTGCCCTCCCTCGGCGCCCTCAAGAGGATCAACACGGAGTTTTGCTTCAAGGCCGACGACGATTTCTTCAAAAGCAACATTCGTTGCTCTAGCGCCACAGAGCCTTTGGGATGCCTAGGGGATTTGGGGTAAGTCACTGAAGGATAGCAGAGTGGGGGATGACGGGTATGAAGACCTAAACCTCTTTGTTTCTGTGGCGGTGCTACGTCGAAGTAAATGATAGAAGAAAAGAGAAGTCTTGGTTTTCTAGCGCCTCTAATTCACACCCCCATATCCCCGGCCTCCTCCCCTTGCCTCCTCTACCCATCCTCTCTCCCTCCCACCTCTCCCTCCTCCTAGGTGGTACAACATTCTCTAGCGCCTCTAATTCACATCCCCATATCCCCGGGCTCCCCCCCTTGCCTCCTCCACCCATCCTCTCCCCCTCCCACCTCTCCCTTCTCCTAGGTGGTACAACATTCGCTTTACCCTCTGGGCACTCGATTGGCTCCTGCCCATCCGCGCCCGTGGGTGTATCCACGCGGCGAATGAGGAGGGAGTACCTTACGAGTTCTCCGCCGAGTTGATATTTGACTATGGGTGCTCGGCGACGTTCTTTTGCTCTTTCTTGACGCATGAGACACAGCTTGCGGTAGGTGTTGTTCAACACGGGTGGTGGATGTTTCCCTTGATTGTGTTCGTCCCTCTTCTCGCTCTTGATCTCAATCACTTACCGGACCACCCCCGCTTAACTTCCTCCCTCCATTCCCGTCCTCCACTCCCTAGGTTCTAAACGGCGAGAAGGCGTCGATCCAGCTGAAAGACTTTGTCTTGCCCGTCCCCGGCCGGTATCTTTCCTTCGATATCAATCGCCAATGCTTTAAACACGAGGGGCTCGACCAGGTAGGAATAGAGGGAGGGAGGGGGAAAGGAGTGAAGGAGGAAGGGAGGAAAGGCGGGATAAACTATACTTCGTCGCTGTATGACAGGATGAGGTAATCTCCTAAATAGCCCTCCCTCCATCCATTCATCCATCCCTCCCTCCATCCCTCCGTCCCTCCCTCAGGTCGTGCACTCGTACACCGAGAAGCTCCACGTTAGCGAGGCCTCGCACGGGCACCCGTCCTCTCAAGAAGCCTGCATGGTCCGCCTTCTTTCGAACCTGTCGAGGGAAGGCGGGGGGGAGACAACCAAGTGGCCAGAGCAGATGTTGAAGACTCAGATGGTGCTGGACGCGGTACTGATGAGTGCCAAGGAGAGGGACGGAGGGTGGGTGGAGATGGAGGGGGGAAAATAAAGGCAAGCAGGGATGGAGGGAGGGAGGGAGGAAGGGAGAGACGGGCGAGGACGAATATTTACAAGGAGAGAATCAATAAATTGATTGGTACAAGGGAGGAATGGGGACCGTAAGGACCGTTGGAACGAGGTGGAAATGACAAAAAATGAGAGATGGAGCCAACCCGTGCTCGCCTGTCTGCGGAGGACCTCTGATATTATGATGAAACATCACCTGCGAGGAGTCTGTTGATCAGGGCTCAACGCCGGTAAGGGAAGAAAGGGGCTTTACTTGACCGGTGCCGACACACGACATGTGATTGTATCTGCCTCTCCACCACGGTAGCTGCCAGGTCATGAATTTACAGTAGAGAGGAGAGAATGAGATTGAAAGAGAAGGAGAAAGAGAAAGAGAGGGAAACAGAGAGGAAATATGAGACGAATTGACTAGACCGACGAATTCTGCGCAGTCGAACACGAATACCCTTATCGTTCACACTCGCACCGACGATCAAACCATATACCACATAAAAGCAATAGCTATTGCCACCCGCCGTTCTTCCTTTCTTCCCCTTCATTCTTTCATCATTAATCCTCTCCTCTACCACTATTTTCTCAAACAAATACACACCCATCACCAATCACTCCTTTCCCTCCTCCCCCTCCCCTCTCTCCCTTAACCCCCCCCATCCAGATGTTGAAAACAGGTCCACACTCCCAAACAACTCAGTCAAAAACCGTCTCACTGGAACCTTAAACGCATACACGCCCATCACTTCCTGCACGCGTAAAAAGAACCGCAACGACTCAAATTTTTGCCGGTACCGACTTTTTCGCCGTAGCCGAATCAACCGATGTTGGGCGTCTTTTCGCGTGACGTAATTAGATAATTGAATTATCAGTGATAGAATTTCGTCTTCCACGCTGTCACTGCTCCCTTTCTCCCTTTCCCCCTCCCTTTCTCCTTTCTGTTCCTTGTTGGGAACGCATTCTATAATGACTGGCAGAGGGGCGGCACGACGCTGCGAGGACTGCTGCTGCTGCTGCTGCTGAAGAAGAAGGGGAAGGGGTAGAGGTGGAGAGACAGAGGGTGAAGTTCCGGCGATCCCCCCGTCCTCCCTTCCGACACCTTCCCCTCCCCCTTCTTCTCCTTCTTCCCTCCCTCCACGCACGACTGAATTCGGGGTGGGAGAAGACAAGTACCGAGACGGCGTTGGGAACGGAGAAGGACGGGATGGCACCGCCGGTGGAACACCCAAGCTCCGCGTCAAACTCGACGCCAAATCCTCCTCCTTTTCCCCTTCTCCCCCCTCCCGCACTCGGACCATCCTCCCCAAATCTTTCGGCAACGCCAGCCTTCCCCCGATCGCCCCCCTTCCTCTTTCTCCCCCTCCCTCCCACCCCCACTTGGCCAGCTCCCACCTACCCAGTTCCGAACCAGCCACGAGACCAAGCACACACACCCCCGTCCCTCGCACGGAGAGACGCGGGTGGGTCTCCGCAGTTGTGCACAGGAAGGCGACCGCTCGAGGAGCGAGACTGAGGACGAGGCGGAGGCCGGCGTCGGTTGAGCAGGTATGTCCAAGGGCCCACAGCAAGGCCTCTGTGGCTGCTGGGTTGGTAGACGAAGAGGGAGAAGGATACATCAGGTCCCTGTGCCCGCTCTTTCCTACAGCTGCTGCTGCTGCTGCTGCTGCTGCTGCGGCGGCGGCGGCTGTGTTTTGGAAGGGCACGTGATTACCTCCTTCCTCGACCGCAGGAACAGCAGTAGTAGAATTGTCACCATCATCACTATCATGGTGGCAATGCGCCAGCAACTGCGCAAGGAGTCCACTCTCCCTCAGGAAAAGACGGCCCATCTCCGTCTTCACTAACTCCCCGTATGCATGTACCGGCATGGGGGCCACCACACCTTCCCTCTCCCTCCCCTCCCTTCCCCCCTCCTTCCCTCCTTCCTTCTTCCCTTCTCTCTCGTTCTCCTCTTTCTCGCCTCCTTCTCGGTCATCCAACACGACAACAAACTCCACGGCCACCAACTGATGCACTTGCCCTCCCTCCCTCCCTCCTTCCATCCCTTCCTTTGGTGTTCTTTTTCCCCCTCCTTCCATGCCTCCCACCCCCTCTCTCCCTCCGTTATGGCTGCTAAGTGAATCCTCTTGCCCAGAAGAAAACGAGCGGTGCAGCTTCAAGCCAGGAGAGACCGAACCCTCTCCACCCTCCCTCTCTCCTTCTGCTGTTCCTGCCGCCCGTTCAACTGCCTCTGCCGGAACGGTTCCACCTGTAGGTGTTCCAACCACCCTTCCCTCCTTCCTTCCCTCCTTTCCTACTACTCCAACTCCCCCTTCCCGGGAGATAAAAGTCCACGTTCCCGGATCGTCTCTGGTGGTGACGTTGTAGAATACTGCCCCTCTTTCCCCCCCTTGTGCTTCGTGCGTATCGTGCTGCTGCTGCTGCTGTATGCGTTGCCAAGGGCGGCAGACGGACCAGTCGGCTTGGTGCTCGTCCTCTTCTGCGGCAGGGCCCAGGTAGGAGGTCGGGGAGGAAGCGAAGGAGGGAGGGGAGGAAGGACCGTTTATCATCATGTTACCGCAGGGGGACAAGTGCGATCTCTGCTGCTGATGATTCATGGCTACTGTGGGATCGGAGGAACAGCGATATAGGGATGGAGGGGGGGAGAGCTGGAGGGAGGAAGGGGAGGAGAGGGAGTCTCGTTGACCCTGTGAGTCGCTGCTGGTCCTATTGCTGGTGCTGGTGCCGGCGAGAAGACGTTCCTTTATCCGTTGAGAGAGAGGCGTGCCGGCACTGCCTCTTCTCTTCTTTTCTGCTGCTGCTGCTGCTGCTGCTGCTGTAGGAGTACCAGGGGCGTTGGAGTAGGAGCCAAGATGGGACATAGAGGCAGGAATGGATGAAGTGAGGGAGGAAGGGGGGGAGGGGTGGATGAGTTGCCCGTTGCGGTCCACGAACGAATTCCCGAGCCGGAGGCAGGCACGGAGGGAGTGAGCAGACGAGAGAGGAAAGGGGGTGGGCTTGCCGGTGGTAGGGTCGAGGAGCAGAGCGCGGATGCGGAAACGTGGGCTATTATTGTATTGGCTGCTGGTGGTGGTGGTGGTGGTGTTGTTGTCAATGTCCTGGTTGCCGTGAATGGTGGAGCAGGAAAGGGGGTAAACGCCTCCTGTAAGATCAACGGCAGTGTCCACCAGCAGCTCTACTGCATGACTTGCCGTCGCCAGCCCCATCAAGGCCCTCCCTCCGTCCCTCCCCCCCCCCCCTCCCTCCCCCGGCCACTAAGGGAGTCACGCTTTCGTTGAACGCCTGCACCTGAACGTTCCAGGGCAAAGATAGAAGAGTGCGGAGGTCAGTTGCTGTAGTGACAGGTCCTCCTCCCTCCCTTCTACCCCCCTCTCCTCGAGAGAAACTGGGAAGGAGACCAGGGGGGCACCTGAGGACGATTAAAGGGGGGGAGGGAGGGGAGGAGGACAAGGAGAGATGGCTCATCGCATTCACTGCCCGCAGGAGCTGCCGCTGCACTCGTGCAACATATCGATAAACCTCCCCTTCCCCTTGCCTCTGCGTGAAATTCCTTCCCCCCCCCCCCCCCCCCTCTCCCTCCCCCGGGGTTACAAGCGCCCAGCCCCCCATCCCTCCCTTCCCCCCTTCTTCCTGTGGAAGCATCATTTTATTGAGCCAACCGGATTTTTGGAGGAATGTTATCCCCGCCTCGCATCCCAGAAAGCGGAGGAAAAGAGGCTGCATCCTTCTGTAGTAATTGCTGTCACAGGTGTTTGTCGTACTGCTCCTGTCGTTCTTACTACTGCTGCTGCCGCTGCTTTTGCTTGTGGTAGTGGATGTGGCGGTAGCAGAGATGGTCTTTTCGCCTATTGCGGGTGCTGCTGCCACTACTACTGCCACGCCTCCTTCCTCCTTCGCCTCGCTCTGCCTCCGCGCCATGTTGGAGAGGGAAGGAGGGAAGGAGGGTGAGGACAAAGGGAAGTTGGATGCAATGAGAGGGAGGTAGAAGGAAGGTCGTCGTATAATCATTTCCTCCAAGACTAAGATAGCTGCCGCACAAGCAGCGTCATTCTCGGGGAAGGCATGTGCTAGCCCGACCAACAGTCCTATCGCCCATTCCTCAAACTCGCCTTCCCCTCCTTTCTCGTCCTCCTCTTCGACCCCATCCTCTCCCTGTACTTTCCCTCCCTCTTCCCCTTCATTTCTCGTCGGAGGGTCAAGAAGCAATACCCTCAGGATATTCACAGCCATCAATCGCAAGGACTGAAACGCCTCCCCCTCCCTCCCTCCCTCCCTCCCTCCCTCCTTTCCGATCCATCTCTCCAGCCATTCCCTTCCTACGCCCCTGAAACTTTTCTGCTGCTGCTGCTGCTGCTGCTGCTGCTGCTGCTGCTTTCTGGTCGTGGTGCCGCAGCTCTTCAGAAAGGCAGAAGGGGGAAACTGAAGGATGAGGACACGGGAAATGTAGGCCAAGTCAGGACGTTGACCGAGCTGGCGAAGAAGGGGAAAGAGGGATGGAAGGAGGGATGGAGGGAGGGATGGAAGGAGGGACAGGTATTCCCGGGTAAAGGTCCGGAGGCAGGAGACGGGATCGAGCAGGGAGAGGGTGGGGGGGTGGATGGAAGATGATGGGTAGGAGAGAAGAGGAGGAGGCGGAGGCAGAGGAGAAGGGGATTGGAGGTATAGAAGGGGTCGGCGCGAGGAGGAGGGTGAAGGAGGGATGGAGGGTGCGGATGGTGGGGGGAGGGGGTCCGGAGAATGGATAGGGCGGGCATGGGGGGGGAGGGAGGAAGAGGAGGGGGAGAGGAACTGCCGTTGGAGGGTGAGCTGTAGGAGCAAGATGAGCTCGTGAAGTGGCTTGAGGAGCCTTGCTTCAGTCTGAAGGAAGATCCTCCCTTCCGGATAGCGTGACAAGCAGCGATAGACGCCTGAGAGGAGAGAGAGGTACCGAGGGAGGGAGGGCAGGTCCCACGGTTGGTCCGGCAAGAAGCGCCCTTCACTTTCTTCCCCTGCTGCCCCTCCTGCTCCGGGGAGGAGACGAAAACTGTCCCCCAGGCGACGGAAGTAGAGTGGGTGGTGCTGGAGGGCGTGAAGGAGGAAGGGTCGATGGGGGAGGATGTCGTGGAGGAGGAGGTGGATGGGCTCCCATTCCCAGAGTTGCGCGTTCTGCGTGTCAAGGACACGGCTTCGGGTGAGACAAATCTCGTACATTGACTGGTCTGGGGGGGAATCGAGGAAGGGAAAGATAAGGAGGATGGAGTCTTCCGCGGTTGCCTCCTCGTCATCCTCCTCGTCCCACTGACGGCGGCGGCCTTGGTGGTGGGAGGTAAGAGGAAAGGAGGACGAGAACTGCTGGTGCTGCTGCTGGTGCTGGTGCTGCCGACGAAGCCGAGCCCGTACTCCCCACATTTCCTCTCGCACAGTGCCTAGGACACAATACGCTTGCTGCTGCTGCTGCTGCTGCTGCTGCTGCTGCTGCTGAGAGGAGATATATCTGCTACTGCCCTTGCCGCCGTCGACTAAGTGGGGGAGAGGAGAAAGAGAGGAGGCGGTGGAGACTCCGTGGGAAGAAGTACATGCCCTTGGCACGAAGGAGGAAGGAAGGGAAGACGGACAAATGGAGGAAGGAAAGGAGGAGGAGGTAGGGGACATAGAGGAGGAGGAACTCAAGCGCCTCAGTAATTCGGAAGCACGCATGGAGAGAAGACGGGCATCGATACTGGAGAGCGTCGAGAAATTCCGTACCCCTCGTATTCTTCCCCTTTTCTCTCCTCCCCCTTCGCCCATGTCTTTTCCTGATGCTCCAACTTCCCCTGCGAAAGCCACGTCAGGAGCAGCTGTAGCGGCGTCGCACATCTTCACCAAAGAAGGCATAGCTTGATGAGCGAGGGCGAGGTGCCCAGGGAGGACAAGGGAGAGGACACGCATAATCTCTACGAGAAGGGCAGTCGCTCTTCCTTGAGAAAGATCTTCGGTAGGACCGCTTACACAGAGGCTGGTAAGCGCCTCGAGGATGTTACATTGGAGGAGGAGGGAGAGGAGGACGGAGAGGTAGGGGTCCAGCAAGTTGAGCGGGGGACTGCAAGAGGGAATGAAGGAGGGGGGAGCAGGAGATGGTAGTCGATGAGGAGGAGGAGGAGCGAAGCCGTTCCCACGCCTGTGCCCCTGCTGGCCATGGATCACCCTTTTGTCACTCTCACTATCCATGCCTCTGTCACCCCCTTTTGACTTCATTTCCGAAAGTGATCGGCCCGTCCACCCGCCCTTCCTCTCTCTTCCGGTATCCTCCATCACTCCCTCAACTCCTCCCCCTCCTCTTTCTCCTCCTCCTCCCCCCCCCCCCTTCCCTCCCTTCCTTACTCCCCTTAATAAAGGCAACAGCACATCTTCCAGGACTTCAAACAACGCGTATCTCAACAGGGGGTCCACAGATCCATCGCCCAGCACTCCTTCAATCAACGCCCCTATACCCTTCCCCCTCTCTGAAGCCAATACACACATGCCTGCCCATGTCCGCAACAGGAGTCGCAGGGCCCGCTGGCTGCAACGGAGGATGGGAGGGAGGACGGGAGGGAGGGAGGAAGAGGAGGAGGAGGGGAAATTGTCCAGGTTGGTGAAGGGGGAGAGGAGGAGTTGGAGGTCGAGGAAGGAATGGAGGAAGCGGCGACTGGAAGGGTTGTCGATGAGGTGGAGGAGGGTGAGGAGGATGGGCTCGGCAAGGGAGGAAGCGAGGGAGGGAGCGAGGACAGCTTCGATGAGGGGTCGGATACCGTCACAAATGACAACGAGCTCGGTGTGGGTGAGGGCGATGTTTCGCAGGGTTTCTAGAGCAAGACGGCGGAAGAAATCTTCCTCCTCCTCCTCCTCCTCCTCCTCCTCCTCCAGATGCTGCTGCTGCTTGCGTACGGTAGCGCTTTCCTTGTGCCCACAGACAGCGACCAGAGACATGAGTAGCGTGTAGACAGCAGATACGGCTGGGCTGTGATCGGAGGAGGAGACACGGGGATACCTTCCTTGGTGGTGGAGGGCAAAGATCGCATGTGTCACTTTAAGGGCTTCGAGCCTCTCGAACGCAGTGAGCTTTTCGCCACTCTCTTCGTGGTTGACATCCTCATCGTGATGATGGTACTGATAGTGAAACCGTGTAGCAGGGCTTCTTTTCCCTCCTTCCCTCCTTCTCTCCCTTCCTCGTCCCCCTCCTCCTCGCTCCAAAGAACGCATGACCAAGACATCTAATCGGAGCCGATCAAAGCATTCCAACCTATGCAAAGCCGCTGCTGGCCCCCTTGCTGCCGTTAAAAGAATGTACCGCGTCGCCCGCAGAGCCAGCGCTCGGAGCCTGGCCCCGTCATTGCCACTGCTGCTGTTGCTGTTGTTGGCAATGCTATTGTTGGATCTGCGGTAGCAAGTCCAGGACAAAGCCAGGAGAGCCCGCATGCTTTCCAGAAGCACGGATACATCCACTGCTACCATTATTTTAGTGCTGCTGTCGCTGCTACTGTCGGGAGTGGTGCTTATGGTGGTGGAGAAGGAGGGGGAGGTGGACAAAGAAAGGAGGGCCTTGGTGAGCGCACCTAGCCCCTCTAAAACCGTGCGCAGCTCGCCCGAGTCCCGGTCGTGCGCCTCGCGTGGCGGCTTCGACAGTTTTTGGAGGTATATATTTTGTGCAGTGGCAGTGTCATCGGGGACGACGAGGAAGAGGGCATTGAGCTCCGCCTTGCTCATGATTAAATTAAGGGTCGGGTTGGGAGTGTCGGGCTCCTGCTGCCGCTGCTCCATCACCAACACAGGCGGGGTACAAGGTGAGCTTACTCGCTCGTCCAGGTCCTCCTCTGCATCTTCGTGCTCTTCGGGATAAATGATGGGCAGGGGAATGGTGACGGCTGGGGGCGGAAGGACAGGGACGGAGGCAGGCGCACGGTGATAATTATTATTAGCACGCGCACGATGATAGTTATTGGCAGCACCGTCGCTGCGGCCGTCGCCGCCGCCGCGGGAGAAAAGACCATTGATAGGCATCGGGACTGGCCGCTCGCTAGGGTCTTATCATGTGTATCAGTGTCCTGTGGCGTGGGTGCTGGTGCTGGTGCGGGTGAGTATTTAGTCTGGGGTTTGGATGATGGGTGCATTCTACGCACGACTTTGTCGAGAGCGTTTCTACGACCCGCTTTCGGCCAGGGGCACTTGGCAATGATTGAGCCGGTTCCCGATCCGCAACAAACAAAAAAGAAAACTAGCTAGAGTGCCTGTCAACATTCACTTGCTGTAACGCAACCAGATAGCAGAAGTTGGCGATGGCACGATCGCTGTGGTATAGTAATATTGACCATATATGGGCCCAGTGATTTCCATTTACCATTCCTAGGGAAAACCCCACTCTTTTTTTCTTTCTAATTGTATGAATATTTTTCGGGCTGTGTTCTTTCCACCTTCATCCTTGATTGCATTCTTGTCAAGTCCAGCATAGTCCCGGCGTCTATCAAAATATCTAAGTTGGGGGGGGGGGGAGGAGGAGAATCGATTACATCTATTCTCTTTGGTGCTCTTCACGTTTGCAACTCGAATACATCAATTTAAGAAGTTGTCGTAGCATAAACATAAAACTGTTTCGGTATATGTAGCGGCACTGATATTTTCTTTTTTTCTCTCTTGCATCATCGACAATTTCCTGGGTTTCTTTGGGGTGCTACGGCTGTAAAAAAATATGTAATCCGTTCCAACGCCTTAATACCTTATCTATGTGTTTCCATTGTCCGTAAAGAGCTAAAAAGATTTCATTGTGTCGCTTTGTTTGAGATGTTAAGCACCTCTGTCCCGCCCTCCTCAGGCACACTATTTACATTACAAATCAAAGCGTGCGGACCTCTTCTATTCTTCTTCTGCTTCCATTTATTCTCCTCCAATAAATACACAATCTCATGTCGCTCGCCTTCCGGCGTCACTCCCTTATTTTGACATTTGCTCTCCACTCCATCAACAAGAAATCCTCTTCTAACTTACAATCCAGCATCTATCCTCTCTTCCTCTTCCTCCTCCTCCTCTCAGTCTTCCACCACATGCGCCCCCCCCTTCTCCCGCCTATGACTGGCTCTCGCAGTATTAACATAATCGCTCACCATGCTCCGGAGGGTAAATGATGGGATATAGAAAGGGGCCATCGGCGCATTTGTCATGGGCGAGCGCAGCGGCTTCCGCTCCCGCCTATTTCGGAGAATCCAGGTGTCCAGCGCCTCCCTCTGGTAGGAATATCCATCCCCCGCCACGACGGCACGGGTCATCAGCTGCAAGGAAATGGGACACACGAAGGCGTTTGGCGCGTCTTGGAGAAGTAGGTCCTCATCCTCCAGGTCGACGGAGATGCCGACGGAGGAGGCATGAGGGGTAGAGCGAGGGGCCATGGAGGAGGAAGCAGGCGAGATCGCTGCAGCTGCTGCACGCGTGGCAGCAGTAATGGTGCTTGTAGTACTTTCCTGGGGAGGGGACTGGTCCTCCCCGTGCAAGGAGGGAGAGGACGGAGGGCAGGACAAGGAGACTAAGACGAGGGAGATACCCGTCTCTTCCTCAGCAGCGGAAGCAGAGGCACTGGCCGTGTTAGAGAAAGATAGGGACTCGTTGGCATGCCAGGACACAGTATTTTGCTGGAAACGCATCGCTTGAGGCTCCATCTCCCGGGACACCACCGGATTTAATTGCACACGCCGCACCGGCTCTTCTTCCTCCTCCCTTCTCAAAGGGCGGGGCCGGGTGTGAGTGGCCGTCGCGTTCGGCTGCAGTTGCTGATGCTGCCGTTGTTGCTCGCACGGATGTTCTTGCTGCTGAGCCATTGTTATCGCATGCGCGGACTGAGTACGGGGCGAGGACGAAATAGAAGAAGAGGGAAAACAAATGGAGGGAAAAGAGGATGCGGTTCCACTGCTGCCACTGCTACTGCTACTGCTACTGCTACTATTGCTACTATCCATGGGATGAGGCGTTTCGGCCATCATCATCTCCGCATGTCCATCAATCTCTTTCCGGGCTTCTGCCCATGCTTCACGTACCAGCTCGAGACCCAAGGCAGAAATAAGGATTTGCTGCACTTGTTGGTGCGAGAGCTTTGTGCGAACCTTGAAGAAGCGAAAGACGGCTTGGATGTGGGTTTTGCACTTGGGGGCCAGGCGGAGAAGGGCGCGGTAGAGGGCCTGGATCGGAAGGGAGAAGGAAAGAGGGTGTGAGCATGTACCATGCGGCCCGTATTGATGCGGCACGTATTGCCCGCCAACATGCGAGGGCTCTTCACGGACAAGAGCGCCCGTACAGATCCACCAGGTCATTCGTGAGAAGAGTGAATAAGGAGGAGAAAGTGAAACATAATGAGTCCCCCACGGTTGACCGCATTACGAACGAGAGGCGGCGGGTGGCTTTTAAGGCCGCGGCGTTGAATCTTGCGCCGCACAAGGACAACTGTGCTAGAGGGAGGAGGAATAGACAGGAGCGGCTACTTGCAGTAAGACTGCAGCTCTATACATGCATGTGAGTAGGATAGAGGCATATGCAATTGCTGGGAAAGCCTCCGAGACACCTATACACGTCGTTGCGTTCTGTTTGAGACGAGCTACCGATTCCCCGCCTGATAGAGGGCCCACCTCCCCATTAAATTGTCTCAAACAGAGCTTACCTCCGAAAAAGACTTGCGGCCTGAATGCGCAGGACGGATTAGAAGGGGGCAGTGCGTGGTTGCGGTCGGAAGGCTGACAGAGGCCGTCGGGACGAGGGGCGCATTTCCACCTCGATCGGTGCCATGGGCCAGTCCACTAATGCCCCCTCCTTGGGACACAACAGAACACGTGTTGCGGGAATAGCTTGACATGGTGAAGGGTGGCGCTGGGCGCGGGTTGGGTTGTCGTTGACAAGATTCCTGTGGAGAAAGTGGCGATGCATGCGACTTGGCGTGAATGGCTTCGTTCAGGGAGGCGGCAAATGAAAATCGTAGTGATCAATTGCGCGTTCTCTCTGCATTTTAGCGTGTTCTGTTTTCTGTGGGCGCGGAGATTGCGGACAGCCGACGGCTCGCTGCGAGCCATGTGGCATGTCCCAACCGTCAAGCAAAGGCATCAAGCGAAGTCCAAACCTTGCAGATACAATCAGAGACATGAATGATAGGAATTAGAAGAGTTTACGGATGCGGCGGCACTCGAGTTTCCAGCGCGGTTTTTTGGCAATGGATTAAGTGCGACGGGCAGAGAGACTTGAGGTTGGGAATTATGTTTGTTGATGTGGGAGCCGTAGATTTATTCCATTCTTGGGCGTCACATCTGCGAAATGCTTGATCTATAGTACGCGGAGATAAAAATCAAGTTCTGGTCGCTATGTGTGAGGGCCTCAGGAGGGTGGGATTGACAGAATGACCCGTACGTGTGTTAAGGCCGACTTTTTCGCTTTTTCGATAAGAGCCGGCATGGGGTCAAGACGGTCATCATTTATTGAAGGGGCTTCTTTTTTTTTTTTTTTTTTTTTTTATTTATTGAAGGGGCCTCTTCTATATTTCTCTTCGCCTGAGCAATAGCCTTGTGCTTATGTACCAGTATGTTGAGGCGAGATAGATATCAATTAGCCGGTTGACCGGGCCTCGTTTCGTACAGTAGCTTGACCGTAAAAGCTTTGAACTCTTTGCCATCGTTCATACACCTCACATTGTTTGTTGCACATTTTCAGCGCGTTCGCTTCCCCCTTCCTCCAGGCGCTGATATGCGTCTGGTATATGCGACAGCGTAGAGCATGCACTCCTCGAAAATATGTAGGGAAAAACTTGTCATTAGAATTCTGTCGTGCGAAAAGAAGTGGGTAATTTATTGGAATTTTGGCAATGGCGTCACTACTGATGGGTACGAGGGAACGAGCGCCGACGGCCCTCCTTCCCCTCTCGTGCGTTCCGGGTCACATTTCACCGAGCTTCGACTGTAGACCCCACCGCTCGAGGCCAGATAAGCTCAATGACCTTTCGTATGCAACAGACCTTTTCATTCTTTCACTTGATTTCAACACCACAACACTTCTACTTATCCCCCCACCCCTTTCGACTTTTTACGTGATCACTGTTGGTGCCGTCCGGCCCGTAAACTCTTCCAATCGTGCCAATTTGATAGCCAAATCTGCCAATGGTTTCAATACCTCCGAGCTCGGTAAGCCCTGTTTGGTTACGTCCGGTTCGTACTTCTCCAAGTACATCCTCACTGTCGCTCCCGTTGACCCCGTGCCTGACAAACGGAATACAGCCCTGGTCCCATCCCCAAATATCAACCTCACCCCCTGCTTCGTCGCCTGGCTCCCATCCACTGGGTCTGTGTACGCAAAATCGTCCACCTCTGTCAAGGTAAAACCATTTATAGTCATCCCGGGCATGAAATCCGGGGCCCGCAAATGGGCCATCATGGCATTGGCGGCGTCGGCGTCCACAGTCTCGTAGTCGTACCGGCAGTAGTAGTTCCTAAAAGGGAGTGAGGGAGGAAAGGAGGGCAAGAGGGTAGAAAGGGTAAGTCAAAAGGCGAAAGAGCAAAAGGTCGAGGGAGAGGAGCATGAAGAGAGAGTGCATCAAACATGCAACAATTACACGCAGCCCCCCACACTCCACCGTCCATGCAACACAAGAAACCTCCCCCAGCCGCTTCCCCTCTCTCCCTCCATGACCAACCTTCCATACGCCGCCCAGTGCTCCTGCACAATGGCACTGACCGGCTTCAGCGGCGCGTCTCCCTCGGGGTTATGATGGGCCAAGACCGACAACCACGCCAGCACCGCCCACAAGCCATCCTTCTCCCGCACGTGGTTACTGCCTGTCCCAAAACTCTCCTCCCCGCACAGAATAGGGTTGTATTCCTCCTTTCCCCCCAGGGCCAAGGCGTCCATCAAATTCCCAAAATACTTCCAGCCCGTGGGTGTCTCCACGCAGTTCAAACCCTTCGCCTTCGCCACCCTATCCACCGCCTGACTCGTGGGCATGGATCTCGCCACCGTTTTCAAACCCCCCTGGTCCCTAAAAAAAGGGATCGCCTCCGCGTTTGCGGCGATCAGGGCCAGGGAGTCCGACGGGGTCACAAAAAACCTCTTACCCAATATCATGTTCCGATCCGCATCACCATCAGCAGCTGCCCCCAGGTCGGGTACATCCTCACTGTCTGCCGAGGGAGGGACAGGTGCACCAGAGGGTAACAAGCCCATCGTCTTAACCAGATCAGAGGCATAGGCTAAATTGGGGTCCGGATGGAGACCGCCAAAGTCTTCCTTGGAATCGGGATGGAGGAAGGAAGAGGGAGGGCATCCAAGTTCTTGCCCCAGGACGACTTGAGCGTAAGGGGCTGCCACACCGTGCATGGCGTCAAAGACGAGTTTGAATCCTCCGGGCCGAGCAATGAAGGCCTTAAGTAGGTCAAAATCAAAGGCCTCTTTTAGGACGGCCAAGTAATCTTGCACGGGATCGATCACCTCCACCACCATATCCCCCACCCTTGTCACACCCAGCTTGTCCAAGTTTACCTTTGGGCAATTTGTAAGCACTTGAACCTCCTCAATGTTCAGTGTCGCCGCATAAACAGCATCCGTGAAAGCCTCCAATGCCGGTTCGCCATTTCCCATATTGTACTTAATCCCAAAATCCTCCTCCGGCCCCCCCGGATTATGACTAGCCGTCAGGATGATCCCTCCAACCGCCACCCCACCTTCTCTTTCACGAATGACAGCGGAAACGGCAGGGGTGGACATGATGCCGCCTTTACCGATCCATAAACGGCCCACGCCGTTGGCTGCGGCGATCTCGATGATGATCTGGATGGCCTCGCGGTTATAGTACCGTCCGTCCCCCGAGACCACCATGGTAGCACCCTTCTTCTCGTGTGGTGGCAAAGTATCGAAAAGCGCTTGGACAAAATTGTGCAGGTACAAGCCGTCGCGCACCACCTTGACCTTTTTCCGCAGACCGGACGTGCCTGGCTTCATTCCTTCCACCGGTGTAGTCTCCAAGGCCGTGATCTTGTTCAGCCCCGGCGGGGCTAGCGGCGAGGATGAGGAAAGGGGGGACACCCCCCCCCGAACAGGACGTAGCCAGCCCCACGAATGCGATGTCGAAGTCGTGGTGGTCGTTGGACTGGGGCGGACAGTGTAGGATAGGGGAGGGGAGGCGATGGTAAAGGCTATTATGCCATCCCACCAACAGGCTGTGATGGAGATAAGCGCCCCCGTCAACAAGGAACGCATCTTCTTAAACATCTGGCAGTGTTTGATATGAAAGGTGTATTGTGGGTATGATTTTGTGTGTGTGTGTGTGTGTGTGTGTGTGTGTGTGTGTGTGTGTGTGTGTGTGTGTGTGTGTGTGTGTGTGTGTTGTGTGAGTGAAGCTTCAACCCCAGGTCGGTCCGGCTCGCTCGCGGATTCGAGAAGCTGGTCGGAGATCGCCCGAAGGGCCTTCAATCGCTTGACCATGCAGGCCAGCGGCTATTCGCGTGCGCGCCATGCACGACCTGCTGGATACATTCAAGATTGTCGAAGCAGGATTCAAGGCCCTGGCGTAGCGACAGGGCAAACACATCTAGGGAGGTTGAACAAGAAAAGCGGAGGTAAACGGTCCCGTGTTTGCCCCACAACGCTTGTTCCATGTTACATTTATTTGGAAGCAGGGAGTGGGTGTTTGTGTCTGTTCAACGAATATGTATATACGTGAGCAGCTTAACTTTTTTGTAGTAGAATAAGCAAACAACGGTGACATGTGGAAAGGTTTTGGCTCCCAGTTATAATAGGCCGTGTGGAGAAGACACAAACAAGTATGTGGAGAGTGTGGGGAAAACCGAGCATCTGCTCAAGGTCCATTTTTAACATCAGGAACTGCTTCTGAGAGTCCTCTCGTCATTCGCATTATCCCTCAATGATGCTTCGATCACATTTTGAATTTCATTTCTCTCTTACTCTACACCTTGTCGCCCACCTTGTCGCCCTTTTCATTTTTCATATGGCGTCCGCAAGACATACCGAGACATTGCCCCCGCCGTGTTATTGAGTTTAATCCTCACATTAGTCCTCATTCCCTGCTCATCAAAATTGCACCGAGCCCGGGCCCCGTGGTGCTCACGAGCGGCGGCATCATACAACAAAGCAGCCGTTTCCGGGTTTGAATGGTACCCAAGATTGTACACACGGCCTGCAACCTGAATCTGGGCGTGCCACTTTTGCATTTCCTTGGACCAGGAGAGGCCTCGATAGTCGACGTCCCCGGGTGTGTTACTGCTACTGCTACTGCCACTGCCATTGCCACTGCTACTGCTACAGTTTCTGGTACTGGTGTTGGTGTTGGTGGTGTTGCTGCTTGTATCCACGCGCGTGACACGGTTCTTGGGGTCGAGAAATACCCCGTTGTGATCGAAATTGACCAAGGCTTCCTCACCGTGGTACCTGTATGAACGAAGGAGTGAATGAAAGAATTCATGGAGCGTGCCGCAGGCGTGAGTCCCTTTTGCCATCCCCCTCCTTATCCCTCCCATCAACATTCCTTCCCTCCTCCTTCCCTCCGAGTGTACCTGCGCGCATATTGGTCATACACTCGTGCCGCCTCCTCCTCCATCTCCTCCTTGAATGTCCTAGACAATACCCGAATCCCCTCATGATGCAATCTTGCCATCCACCTCTTGTGATGAGTGTCCCACGATAGGCCCAGAAACCGGCTTTGTTTGGGGGCGGCCGCCATGCCTCCTCTCCCGACGGGCGCAGTCTTCTCTTTGATTGCTGCTAATGCTTGGCTTTTGGTGGGAAAGAGGCCAAGGAGGAGGGGACGGCCGTGTTGTTTAATGACGGCTTTGTATTTGCTCAGGGCTTGCACAAACGAGACGCCGGCATTAGCATTGTGGGATGGGATATTGCTGTTGCTGTTGCTGGTGCTGTTGGTGCCGCCCATGTCATCCATTTCTTTCTCATCTGTCGGCATGGCGAACGCTTGCCGTGGGTCGAGGAACACGCCGGTGGCTTTGTGAAAGTTGGTCAAGATGGCCTCCCCAAAAATTTGTCTCAGCATATCATCCACGGCCAAAGCAGCTTCTCTCTCATCTACAAAGGACTTGTAGAGGACGCGCGTGCCCTGATGCCGGACTTCGGCGATCCACCGCTTGTTAGCGCGGTGCCAGTGCACACCCATGTAGGGCGAGTGGCGCGTGGATTTGTCTTGATTTTGTCGGGGTTGTGAAGTCGAAGCGGACGAGAGGAAGGCAGATGTGGCGGGGCGAAGACGACGACAGCGGCCACAGTAAGACAGCAGCATCGGCCGGAGAAGCAATGAAGTTTGCTGCATCAATGTTAAGGGTAAGCTGTTGGTAAAATGCGAGGCGGCCGTGTGTGAGATGGAAGGATGAATTCAACATCTCAAATGCGCTTTGGTATATCCTCTCTCACAAATATATTTCACCATGACACTGAACATGCTTATCGATGTGTCCACCCTTGAAGACAGCTCCTCTTTTCTTCAAAGTACCCCCCATCTTCACATTCGCCATAGAAGCAATACGGCCCCCGCTGCCTTCGCATTCACAACTGTGTCTTGACCCACATAAGCATGTTTTCTTATTCAGTTTGGAGGCGTTCCTATTCCTCTGATGCAATTAGAGGACCCGCACTTTACGCCGTACGTGCTTAGCGGGTGAGCTACTCCCTCCGAGTCTTGAGTTCTCCGATTCTCACACACGGGGCGTATTCAACTGCATGCCATGGCAGCAACTTGAGTCCTATTGTATCGTCATTTGAAAAGGCACGCCGACTCTTATCCAATAAAGCATGCTCATACATTCACCAAATCACATAGAAGGCACGCTCCTACCTCTTACCTACCCACATGACCATCGGGCTCTTATGTACCACCCTAAACGTTCGCTCCGTGGCAACGAACTGGTAAGTGATGAACGATATTCATATAACGCGCTCACACTCTTGTCAAATGCGCTTTCGAGCCGAGGTACACGCACGCAACTCTCATCTCATTAACAAATCCCTTATATTTCTAATAGGACAGAAGCAGACAAGGAGGAGTTCCTCACTCAAGTTAAGAAGAATGGCTTGGATGACCTTGAGGCCCTCGCGGATGATATAGGGACGAAGTCCGAGCAGGAGCTTGACTTCTTCCTTTCCTTGCTTCACGAACACCTTGGTAGGCAATATCTCCAAGCCTTCGCGAACGCGCAACTTGCCCATGAACCAAGGGCGAAGCGGAACAAAATCATGGCAAAGGTTTTAGAGACGGTGATGAACGGGACTTTCGAAGGCCACATGCGCAGAATTTTGACGTATGCCACATCAACCGACTCGGATATGCTGTTTACCAAAGACGCAGCGGGAACAGGAGGAGCGGAAGCAGGAAAGATGGGGGGCGTTGGGCGGCGTCAGGTGACAGCGCCGGCTCCCAAGAAGGGTTATACGAAGAGGAAGATGAAGGAAGAGACGAAGAAGAAAAAATATTCCACCAAGAAATACAAGGCGAAAGCGCCCACCCCAAAGAACGAGCAGGAGGTGGAGGAGAAAGCTGAGGAAGACAGTACGCTGGAAAAGCAGCCATCTGCCCCAACCCCGAAGGAACCCACATTTGCAAGCGCTTTCGTGATAGTCGAGCAGGAGGGGCTGATTAAGGGTGGGGTCGACGACGTGGAAGAGGATGTTGTGGATGCTGGTATGTATGAGGAGAACGTGGATGACTGGGAGCCTGCTGCGCGAGTAGCGGAAAACACAGAGCAAAAGATGGAGGGATAAGGGCAGGATGCGTACATGGAGTAACACTTTGAAGAGAATGCTACGGGGGAAGGAGAAATATTAGGAGCGTCAGGAAGACATGTTTGCCTTTGCAGTGCTATCCAATGAAAAAAACGTTGAGACTGAAAGAGGCAAGAAGAAAAGAGACCCAGGAGCATGTATGTTTCTGGGGTGCAATCGAATGAAGCAGTCAAGACGAAGAGGGCACGAACAGGACAAAAGAATGGTAGAAAAACTTGACCAATCCCATCACCCTCCACAGGACTATGGCTCCATTGCTTCAAGTGATGTACAATTAATAATTTGATTAAATTCCCCCTTACTCGCTACATTTTGAACTACATTTTGAAGACTCTGCGTAGTCAATTCAATACCAGGAACGCGCCTCCGCATCGTCCAACACAGGCGTCTATTCCCTCTCCATTTCATACTCTGGTTCTCGTTGCTGCTGCTGCGGCTGCTGCTCAAACCTCATTTCTCTTGACATATTATCGACTGTGTAGCTGTTTTCAAAAACCGATGCGCAAACTGCCTGTCCTGTCCTCACCATCACCACCACCCACAACATGTTAAAATTATCATTATTTCTCCTTCCTATGCTCTAGTCACTCTCACTGCTCCTGCCACTTTTCTACCCCTGCTGTCCTTGTTGTCGTTTTTATTGTTTTTGGATGAACGCCAATTGCCTCGGCACTCATTCAAGTCTCAGTCAGTGTCTCCATGCCTCCCGCTGTTCCCACCACCATCACCAAGAGTGATATACTTCCCATGTTTTCATCCATCTTTTCAATGCTTCCCCCTCTTTTCGCCTTGCCTCCCTTCCTCCATTCCTACCACCTCCACTTCCCCGTGCTCCGTCGGGTGAGGCTCGTCGACGTCCATCTCCAAGCCTAGCTCGATCCCTTCTGGACCCACCGTCATCACCTCGCCCAGATACCCCTCCAACCATCCCTCCTCCCCTCCCTGCCTCAAGCCCGGCACGATCAAATGTGAAGCCATATCCGGGTATTTTGCGATCATCGCAAGACTCTTGGGGTCAAGCCCTACCAGGGTGACATGTTTCCCGACCTCACCATAGCTTTTCCCTGCTTCATTTAATGCCGTGATTCCCGACAGATCCATGATACCCCCGTGAGAGACGCTTAAATCAACCACCACATCATCAGGATCTTCCAAATAATTGAACACCCGAAGCATCGGCCGCGTCGACCCAAAGAACAAGGGAGCATTTACCTTGTACAACTTCCGCAGCCCCCCTCCCTTTCCCTTCATTGAGCCGTTTTCTTTCCCGACCTCCTCCCCTCCCTCTTTCCTTCCCTCCTTCAACATCCCCCTATTCTTTTCTCCAGTAGCGGCAACAGCAGCAGCAGCTGCAGGAGCAGCACCGATCCCGACCAGCGCCGAGGCTGTCATGAGGTTTCCGCTTTCCCACACATGCCACATACTCGCCACCGCCACGCCAATCGCGATACCCACGGCCAGATTTGTTACCACCGACACCACGGTCACCAGGACGATAATGAAGGCATCCGCCCTGGGCACCTTGTGCAGGTGTCTCAGGTTTTTCCACTGAAAAGTGTGGACCGCCACCGTCCAGATAATGCCCGTCAAGACCGCGATGGGCAACAGGCGCACCAATGGCGCCAAGCCCAGCATAATGAACAGCATGGTGATACCCGCTGTGGTGCCAGACAAACGTCCTCGTGCCCCGTGGAGAACATTGATGACTGTCTCGCCTACCAGCGCCGAGCCACCCATCCCTCCAAATAAACCCGTCAGGAAGTTGGCAATGCCTTGGACGGAGCACTCTTGGATCGCGTCGAAGGAGGAAGGAGGTTCTTTCAACAGGGAGTTCACGACTGTGTGGAAGGAGGTTGATAGAGGAAGGAGGGAAGAAGGAGGGAGGGTGAGAGAGCAAGGAGGGTGAGTGCAATTATTTGACCCTTGCAAACTGTCCTCCTTTCCTCCCCCACTCCCTCTCTTACTCAGTCTTTCCGTCCCTCCATCCCTCTCTCGCCTCCTTTCCTGCGGCATCACCATCTCCATCTCCCATCGACAACAAGCTCCTCGCATGCACCGGTCTGTCTTCAGACAGGTCCTCCCTCCCTCACTCCCCCCCGTCCACCTACCCTCATGCGTCATGACAGTCTCCACACCCCCCACAAGGGTCAAGCTGATTGCATACATCCAAATGGACCCCCAATTTGCTCCCTCAGGCAGCACCGGGAAATGAAAGCCCGGTAAGCCCGCCTCCAGCATGGCCGTCTCACCCACTGTCCTCGTGCCTCCCCCCTGGTCTAAAAGTACCGTGCGGAATATGCCCCACTCGATGGCCGTCCCCACTACAATCGCCGCAAGGGAGGCAGGGATGATGTGACCGATTCCGAACCTTTTTATCTTGGGGAGACCCCACATGATGAAGAGGGTGACGAGGATCAAGGCTAGCGTGGTCCAGGTCTGGACGTCGCTGGCGTGGAGCCAGACATGATTTTTCATGGGGCAGTCGTTGAAGGTGGTGTCGGCGAGGGAGCATATTTTGAAGCTCTCGGATTGCCTGGATAGTCAAAGAGGGGCAAGGGACGGAAAGGATAAAGAGCAGATTCTACTCCCTACTGACATACATGTGGGTGTCGGTGTCCCCCCCACACTGCCCCACCCCTCTTTCCTTTCTTCCCTTCCTCTCTTTCCTCTTACCCTATGAAGAGAATCAGCGCCAACGCATTCATAAACCCAATCATTGCGGACTGCGGGATGATCTTGACAAAGGCACACAGGAATGGCCCACACAAGAATTCCAACGCGCCAATCAGCAAAATACACATCATGAGGTGCTCCACCCGCTCTTCCCGCGTGAAGTCCCTCAATGGCCCATCTTCCCTTGTCAGATTTCCCATCACCACCGCCATGGCTCCGGCCGCCCCACTGATCATCGCGGGCCTTCCCCCAAAAAAGCCCGTTAGTGTCCCCATCCACACCACACTGGCCATGCCATACGAAGGGCCCAAGCCCGCCATAAACGCGAAGGCGATCGACTCCGGTACTTCGATCAAGGCAAGGGTGATGCCACTCAAGATTTCTTTCCTCAACGCGGACGGATGGGCTTTGTAAAAAGCAAAGGAGGAGTACATGAACTCCTTCGCAGAGAAACCTCGGAGGACTGTGAGGCAGCCTGGTTCCATGACCCTGTTTTCGATGAAGTTGCAATTTCGGGGAGTAGGGGGAAAAGTGATGAAGGCTTGAGTGAGGGAGTAAGTGTGTGGCGTGTCCTACATACAAACAATGCCTTGAGTTTTAGTAGAGCCCAGGAGCGTATGCACTCCCCCACTCTCACCCTGTCCTACGAGAAACGAACCTGAGGTCTTCCTCAGTGGAATGAATGAGATCCTCCCCGTCCTCTCCCTTTGCCCACAACAAGGGCGCGTCGGGGGCTGCGGATTGTATCGCTTCCGCTGTTGCTCCGGCGCCTATCGGTTGCGATGCATCGGCCATGGCTGCGGGGATTGCAGTGTTTTGTCCCGCCGGGTGAAGAGGCCTGTGTGGCGTGCGTAGGAGGGAAAGGGAAGAGGGAGGGCGGGGAGAGGAATTCAAAGAAAGACTACAAGAAGCTGTCATACGGTCATGCAAGGACGCAGCTGATTTCCACAACCACGAATCATCACGACTTAAACAGAGAGGATGGGGTATGTTGCGTGGCCCCCTGGGATGAGTTCTAGATAAATCGCGGAATCAAAATATTTCAAAAGATGTGTACGCATGTTTGTATGTCCCAAGCCAACCACCCCATGCACCTCCAAATCAACAAGTGACATATAATGTACCGGAAGCGGAATAAGCAACACTTCATGCATGGTAACCCAGTATACATACATTGAGGAGGCGGGGGGGGGGAGAAGGCGCGAAACTCGGAGCTCTTATCTCAGACACGAGTGTTTTTTGTGCCACACCAGCTCCTCTCATGCTATGTACAACATTATTAGTAATCCACTCCACAATTGTAAGCGTACATTATAAATATAAGGATACGAGCGGCCATTCATGACGCACAGCGCTCATGGCGCCTTACAAGGTGCGCGAACGAAGCAATATACCGGGGAGGTTGGCGTGCACGGAGGATGGTCCAGCTTCATGCCACAGCCTTCTACGTCTATAACTTTCGGTCTAAAAAAATCTTGGACTGAATTAGCTTATTGGTCTGGAATATGATTTTTTGTGCTGGCGCCTGGCAAAATGGCTACTGCATGACACTGAATTGGGAAAGAGCACGTCCTCATGGGCCATGTGTAAATTGGTAAGATTACCTCGAATAACAGAAGGTACCATGAGCAAAAAAGCGCTGCCTGGCTTTCCATCTTCATAAACAATCCAATAGCCAACAGCTGCATGGTTGTGATGGCCTTGCTTTGGAATAGATGCTGCGTGGCATGCTCCGTGTGACCGCGGGCTTGGTTCTAAATGTTCCTAAGTCAAGCGCATGATTATTTCGGTCATACATATGGGTGCATAACAGACCATTTATTGGACAAAGGCTAAAACTTTGAGAGTGTTTCAATGCTTGCTCAAAGGCGACCAAATAAATGCCCCATAATTTCGCTTACCCCATTCCGTAACAAAGTTGCTGTCAATTTGGTTCGCCAGTGTCACCTTGCGATTCCAAGGACTACGAGGAAATTGTCCAAAATTATGATATCTCGTGCGTTATTTGTTGGGGGTAAAGGACGCTGTCGTCCCCACCGGTACCTTTTCCTCTTTATATTGATTATTCCAGCAAAGCCTTGGTATGGTCCATCTTGGCGTCCGAGGCGAGGAATTTAAGGGAGTTGAAGGAAGTGAAGAAGTGGCGGGCGTGGCCTTCATATGAGCTTTGGTTCCATCGGGGCTATTGGGTTGGACCCAGATGGGGGAGGGAAGTGATGTATGAGATTGTGTGTGTGGCTTGCCCATGTATCCTGGAGAAACGACGAACACCGTGTGATCGAGTGCATCCAGGAGGCTCGCCACGATCCGTACGTGGTGACAGTGTGGCGTGTGGCAGTGGGCTCCCACTAGGGAGGCCAGGCCTTCAGAGACCACTTGTATGCAAATTTCCTTGAAAAATATGTAGACACAAGGAAACATGCCGGCAGTGAAAGCATAAAACGCGGTCAACTTGAGTGTCTTTCTATGAGCAGCCTGCTGAGAGCGAAAAAGGGGGGAGCCGCTATTCACGCGATCGCTTTCAGCCATCCTCACTCCCTCACTTCTCAAACTCCATCGTCAATCACTCATTACGAAGCATTTGAACACATGGGGCTAGCCGCGAGGCTCTTGGATTTCAAGCTGTCCCGGCGCTCGCAACATCAGCGGGCCATACAAACGTCTGTTGCAAATTAGTGGTAGCCTCACGCCAATCCACCCCACACCTTTCCATCCTACAGCATATTATTTGGTAGCAGAGTAGCTCTGCGTGTGCAGGCTGTCGGTACTCGGATACCTGCAGGCTTCCGCATAAATCGAGCCGCACGGCTCGAACGCTGCTGCTCGGAATCTCGGCCCGAAGCACTAGTGCACTCATATTACCACTGATACGACCATGAATAACGAGGAGATGAAAACGAATGCCACCAGCAGCCCGGCAGTAATCAGCAGCATCGGTAGCAACCATGTCAGCAGCAGTGTAGCGGCCGCCGCCAAATCTGCGGCCGCCATGGTAGCGACATCGAAAGCCTTGGCTGCTCGAGAGGTGAGGGAATGATGGAGGAGGGGGAGGGATGGAGGGGCAGAGGGCCAAGCTCAAAACATGTTTGTGTCAGCATGATATCCCAGATGACATGTTTGGATGTTACTTTGTCCGGCACTCATTTTCTGCCTCTACTTTTTTTTCTGGACCAACAAAACAGCTCTTGCGCCTAGCTCAGCAGATTGTTGCGGGAAGCGGCACGGAGCTCCGAGCACTGCTGGAGGAGGAAACGCGGGCCTACGACAACAGCAGCAGTAGCAACAGTAGCAACAGTAGCGGCAGTACATGTTCCAGCAGGAGCAGCACTCCTACCTGCAGCAGCAGCAGTGGCAGCGACAGTACCAGCGGCGGTTGCTCGGCTGAGATTGATGGGCTTGTAAACTCGCTTTGTGGCTTGCTGGTCGAGCCAGGGGAAGGTGGAGGGGGAGAAGAAGGAGATGGAACTGGAGGAGATATTCGAATGGGTGGCGAGAAAGACTTAATGACGACGATGACGGCCATGGACAGTGGTAATTGCATGCCTTCTCTCTCGTCTTCGTGCCATCAAACGCATCGTCCGGCTGGCGGAAACGGGATAGAGATGAAGGCCCAGGAGGGAAGAGGATCCGAATACTGTTCCTTCCCTCCCCTCATCTTCCCGCGCAGCTGCAGTCATCATAGCAGCAGGTTTAGGGGTCTGATTCCAGGTCCCGCGGGAGATGGAGGGGGAGGGCTCTGCAGTAGCGGCAGCGTCTACAGCTGTAGTGCAGTGCCGACGATGGCGATGACAGGAGTAAGGGGGGAAGGAGGGGGATTAAGCGCAGAATCGGTGGTGCTGCACGATAGTGCCTTAATGCAAGAGGTGTGGCACTATGTGGTGGAGGGGAGGGCGGGAGGGAGAGTTCAATTGGGAGTCCTGGCGTTGGTGAGCAAGGGTTGGAAAGAAATGGCGGCAAGTGATGCCTTCTGGCGGCCGATCAGCATCGACTTGTTTCCGGCTTTGCCTGGAGCGGGGGTTGCGTGGTTGGGGGGGGGGGGGGGGGGAAAAGGGGGGAGGAGGAGGAAGGTGGGGAGGCGGAGGGGCGGCGGGATGGGTGGGGTTCCGGGCGGGAGCGTTGCAGGGGGGGGAAGGGATGGGTGTGTTGCCGTCGTCACAGTGGTTGTCGCAGTTGGAGGAGAGGACTACCAGTAGTAATGGTACCGATTATACTTCCCCCTTGTCCCCTTCTTCTCCGGCGTCTGCCTCTTCTTCCTTCTTGTCCCACGCCGCCCGTGCTCCTGCTGCTGCTACTACAGCTGCTGCCGCAGCGGCGGCGGCTGCAGCGAGTCCGTCTGCAGCCTCCACCGCCTTCCTCCGCGTCGATTGTCGCTCCCAAATCATGACGTTCGGGAAAGCTTTGGGTGAGCCTCGCTATCGCACGACCAGTGCTTGGCAAGAGGGCTTGAGCATGGTGTACGAGATCACCGACGCGATGGACAACCGTCGCTTGTTCTATGGAACTGGCCCCATCCATGTGGCGGTTGGTCAGAACGTCATCTTGCGTCTTGCGGGGCCTCAACGTCACGAAGTGAGCGAGCCTTTCTCTGCTGCCGACCGTGATCCAGGCCTGGAGAGGTTTGGAAGTGTGAGGGATTTTTTCAAGGGGTGTCATGGAGGGCAATACCCGACAAACCTGCGTGTGAGGGTGGTGATTTGCGACCACCGGACGGGACGTATGGCACTGCTTTATCACTCGGGAAAGACGGCGAAACGACACGCCAAGGTACGTCTTTCTTCCCCTTCCGTCTTTCCAACTCTCCCTCCCTCCCTCCCTCCTTTCATCGTGCACACGTCATATGCCACATATACTTATTCACCTACCTTTCCTTTCCCCCCTCCCTCCCTCCCTGCCTCAGGTACCCAACGCCTCCTATTGGCAAGACTTTCTCCCGGAAGAGTCTCTCTATATCTGGGATCCAGACGCGGTGTTCTTCGGGACTGAGGGGCAGGTTAAATTAGCAGCGGCCTTCTACGTGGTAGCATGCGATGATAGCGGCGCTGCTGCTCCACCAGGAGGAGGAGGAGAAGCATCAGATGCAGGTGTAGACGCAGGAGCGGTTGGAGGGGAGGAACAAGGGGTGGAAGGAGGGGTGGAAGGAGGGATGGAAGGAGGGGTGGAGGGAGGGGTGGAAGGTGGGGTGGAGGAGAAGCAGAAGATGTACCGGGTCGCGGGCGGGGATACTGAGCGGTATGCAAGTCATTCGTCATTCGTGAGTTTAGATTTCACCACCACAGATGGGGAGGCAGTGGGACGATTCATCAAGGGCTTATTGGCGCCGTAGGAGGGATGAGGGAGGGAAGGAGGGAGGGGGGCAGGGAGGGAGGCGTTACAGGAGATGAAATGTCGACGTATCGAGAGAAACGTTTGGCGTTTTGTGTTTCTTGGGTGGTGTATGAGAGATGAGTTAGATAGAAAGAGAGAAGGAGAAAGAATTTTGTCAAACTAGAAAAAGTGAAAGAGATGTGCAGAGAAGGAAAGCGGAGGGAGGTATGAGGAGAAAAAATGAAGATTGTGTTTCTCACCCTCCCCTTTGTCGCCTCTACATCGCCTGTGAAGCATAATCACTCGCAGCTGCTGCAGAAGCAGCGCGTGGGAGAAGGACAATGCGTACGAAAAAATGGAACCAGAAATATCTCACCTAAATTCAATAACCAAGTCAGCTAGAGAGAGGAAGAGAAAGAATGAGAGAGATGGAGAGAGAGAGGGAGAGGTAGACAAGGAAGAGTGAGAGTCCGAGATTGGGAGACAATAAACGAGGGAGACAAGAAAGAGGCAAAAATGGACGACAGATGTGCACAAGTGAGTTTGAAAATTGCAATCGAGCAAAACCACTATGTATCATCCACCTACATCCACCTAAACCCACACCCACGCACATACCAATCCGCCACCCATACACACGTGTATTCGAAAGCACGCATGCCACCAAGCACGTGAAAACATCCCCAAAACACTCCCTCCCCCCCCAAAACAAAGAACTGCAGAAAAAAAATGGGGATCCTAGAGAGAGTCCAAAGCAGCACAGGCAATAAGAGACGAGTCGAAAATACATCTATAACAGCCACACCAATTGGCAGCAAAGCTTCCTCCGAGTGATCGTCTCACCTGTATTTACTATGTCTGTAATCACCAAGAGCACGCGCAGCGTAGAATGCGAGAAAAGGCAAAAGGCGGTTCGGGTTTACATCAATTTACCATTTTCGTTCTTTCGGGGTTGTATTATATAATGGGCTACTTTCTGTGTATGGGTTCAAAAGTGTATGCACGCGAATGTAATAACGAACGAGGCGAGATAGGACAGGAGGAGAGCGCTGTGTTGAAAGGGACGCCAAGCGGAAGGACGACACAGGAAAGGACAACGGCAGCCCGCAACCATCGACCGAGCTGAGCCACAAAATTCATCGCGAAATATTAACGTTATTTGTCCTTGAACACTTGTTCGCCAGCGATTTGGTACATTGCATGCTTTCTTTTCTAAATGTCACTCCTATATCCCTTCTTCCACACTGTGTGGCCTTCCCTCCCTCCATCCTTTCCTCCTTGCCTCACTCCTTAATCCTTGCTTATCACTGCCCAAAACGCCTCTTGACTCAATGACACTTTTCCCACCATCTTGGCTCTCTTCTTTCCTTGTTTCTGCTTCTCTAGCAACTTCTTCTTCCGGGTCACATCCCCCCCTCCCACATTCTTTCCTGCCTTGGTCACCAGCACGTCTTTCCGGTACGGTGCCACACGTTCCCGTGCCACAACCTTCCTTCCTACCTTCGCCTGGATGTTGATTTCAAAATTCTGACGGTCAATCACAGTCTTCAATTTGAGCGCCACCCTCCTCCCCTCCCTCTCGGCCTTGGCCCGATGACAAACGAATGATAGCGCATCCACCTCATCTCCATTCAATGCCAATTCAACCTTCACCAAATCGTCGGACGCATAGCCCGCCTCGCGATAATTGAGGCTAGCATACCCAGCACTGACATTCTTCACGACATCATGCAAATCCGTTACCACCTCCTGCCACGGCAAGCGATACTTAAGCACCACATTCTTGTCATCCAAATATTTGATGTCCTCCTGAACGCCCCTCCGCTCTTTCAAACACGTCGTTATCGCCCCCAGGCACTTCACAGGCGTCAACACCGTGGCCTCCACCACTGGCTCCTCGATCTTCAAATCCCTATAATTAGGCGTAGTCGCCGGATCCGGCCAATCAGCCAAGGTATGAATTATCCTCTCCGTCACTTCCCCAACCCTCCCTCCCTCCCCCTCAGGCGAGGGTTGTACGATTTTATACGGTACTGTAGGGGAGGTGAGGAGGACAGCAGTCCCGAACTCATCGCGGAGGCGTTGGTTGAAGACCTCCATATGAAGTAGGCCCAGAAAGCCACAACGAAGCCCCGAGCCGAGAGAGGTGTTGCTCCCTTCCCTCTGCACCGTGACGGATGCGTCGTTAAGTGTGAGTTTGTTCACGGCTAACTCCAATGAATCGAAGTCTTGGGTGTCCAATGGGTAGATGCTCGCAAACAACATGGACTTGGCTTTTTCGAACCCAGGAAGGGGGGTGAGCATGGTAGCCTCCGCTGCCTCCCCCCCTCTCTTGTGATGATGGAACAAGGTGTCCCCCATCAATGCTTGGCGGGTCGACCGCATGCCAGCAATGACATACCCGACTTGTCCTGTCAATAGGCGCCCAGTCCGGAGCTGGTAGGGACATAAAACACCCACCTCTTGAACCGAGAAGCTCTCTGACGGCCCCAGGGAGAAAGCGGAGATCCGGTCGTTTTCTTTGATCAATCCGTCCACAACTTGGACTAAGCATACAACTCCCCTTGTTTCGTCGTACCAGGAATCGACGAGCCGGGCACGCAAGGGCGCGTCAGGCACGCCTGTGGGGGGCGGAATCCGATCAATGACGGCAGGGAGGATCGTGTCCACGCCGAGGCCGCTCTTGGCGGACGTGACCAGCGCGTCTTCGAGTTCTATTTCCAATGTGGTGGCCATTTGAAGGATGACATCATCGGTTTGAGCGTGGGGGAGGTCGGCTTTCGTGATGACCGGGATGATTTTTAAGTTAGCCTCTTGGGCGCGGGTGTGGGTGGAAATGGTTTGCGCTTGGATGCCTTGAGTGGAGTCGACGAGGAGGAGGGCGCCTTGGCACGCGGAGAGGGAACGGGAGACTTCGTAGGCGAAGTCAACATGGCCGGGGGTATCGACAAGATTGAGGAGGTAATCCAAATTGTCTTTTGGGTGCCGGAAGATCATGGAAGCAGTCTGCGCCTTGACGGTAATGCCACGTTCGCGTTCCACTTGAAGGGTGTCGGTGTTTTGGGGCTTGGCTTTTTTCTCGGCGGCAGTGATATTGCCTATTCAACGAAGAACGAGATTGGAGGGTGGGAACAAGGGGGGGACTGATGTGAGACATAGGGCCGAGGGGGCTTTTTGGGCGGGTCCTCAAGCACCCTCTCTTGGCCGGCCGTGTGACTTGCCTGTGAGTTCGAGGAGGCAGTCGGACAAGGTGCTCTTCCCGTGGTCAATATGAGCAATGACTGAGAAATTTCGTGTGCGGCTTTGGGGAATGCAGGTGAGGCCGTCCGTGCTTTGGGCGACGAGCTCCTTGAGGGTAGGGCCTTTTGCAGGTGGTGCTGGTGATGATCGAGGTGCTGCGTAGCTGGAAGGGGGGGGGGTTGTGGAGGAGGAGGAAAGGAAGTAGGTAGAAGTGTCAACCCAAGGTGGTGGCCGTGCTTTTGGTCGCAGAAGCTTGAGATGACGCGTATGCAGGTGGCGCAGCATTTTAGAAATTATGGGGTGGTTGCGTCGGGATGGTGGGGAGGTTTTATGCTGCAAAACCTGGAAGGAGGGCACGCGTCACTGGGTGCGAGGCAGCGCCTCGACTTCCTGTGATTGTGTTTTGTGGTGGGCGTGGCGGTTGTGGGGAAGCTACATGGGGATGTAAGAGAATGGGGCACAAAAAAGGAGAGCTCGAGAGTGGAGTGTACTGGCGACCCATCTAGCCGACATCCAAGTGACCAAATCACACAAACCTCAGAAAATATACGTACCCACAGTGCCGCATATTATCGCGACACCTAGAGCGTACCCTACGATGTCATCTGGCTGTCGCCCTGCCCGGTCGCGGCCATGCCGTAGGGAGGGCTCTACGAGACCGACAATCATCCGCTCATCCGCATCATCACAACAACAACATCGCACCGGTCCTTTGCCCTCGCCCTCACGCCCCCATACCTTCCTCCACCCCACATCTCACAAACGCAGTCATCACGCAGCGTCTGCATTCTACGCCCCCTCCCGCTCCTGCAGCCCTCCAACAAGTCGCACCAGCAGCATGGAGCAGATCCTCCGCTGCCCTAACCCGGACTGCCGAGGCATTGACCTTGAGTACAGCGAACCCGACGGAGCTACTATCTGCATGGCCTGCCACACCATCGTAGAAGAAAATGCCATAGTCTCCTCTGTGGAATTCAATGAGAACAGCGCGGGAGGTGCCTCCACAGTGGTCGGACAGTTCGTCGGACCTGAAATGACTAAGGCCTACAGCTCGGCCGGACGGGGTCGTCGTCGCTTTTATGCACGGGATTCCCGCGACACCACCTTAAACAATGGCCGCCGTGCCATCCAGCAGGTCGTCTCGCAGCTTAGACTCCGTCAAGCATTCGTTGACCGTGCCTGTCGCTTGTTCCGCACGGCAGTGGAACGGAATTTCGTTCAAGGTCGCAAAACGCTGTGTGTGGTGGCGGTATGCTTGTATATGGTTTGCCGCGAAGACAACTCTCCACATATGCTCATCGACTTTTCTGACGCCGTTCAAATCAATGTCTACGTCCTCGGGCATGCCTTCCTTAAATTCAAGCAGCTCACCGGCCTTAACCTGGCCGTCATCGACCCTTCCATCTACATCCATCGATTCGCCGCCCGCCTCGAACTCGGCTCCGAACAAGAACAAACCACAGTGTCCCAGCTTGCGCTGCGCCTAGTGGCATCCATGCAACGTGATTGGATCCAAGCCGGTCGTCGTCCCTCCGGTATCTGTGGCGCGGCCCTCTACCTCTCGGCGATATACCACGAGAAGCCACGGACCTACAAGGACGTGGGAAGAATAGTCCGAGTCTCGCCCGACACAATCAAAAAACGAGTGGATGAATTTGAAAAAACACCAATATCAGGGATGATGAGTAGAGACGAGCTTGCAAATATGGCGCTGTCAGAGTTTGATATCTCGCCGCGGATGGGAGGGGGGGAGGGAGGGAGGGAGGGAGCACCTCGCTTGGTGGGGGAGGCGGACCCGCCTTCGTTCACAAGGGCTGTGAAGATGAAGGCAGCGGAGGCGTTAAGAAAGGCACAAGCGCTGAGGGATGAAGGAAAAGACGCAAAGGGGAGGGGAGAGAGTGGGAAAGAAGAGGAAGAGGTGACGTCGGTGAATGGGCGGGAATCGTCCACGTCCTCGTCCTCGTCTGCTGCTGCGACTGCGAACAGTAGCAGGGAGAGAGGTGGTAGCATGGCTGGGGCTCGGAGCAGGAAGAGATCAAGAAGAGGGGGAGAGGGTGAGGGGGAAGAGGAGGAAAGGGGAAAGGAGGACGTGGGGCCGTTAATTCGGGAGGAGAGTGAGGGAGGGACGGAGGAAGTGGGGTTATACAAGGAGTTGATGGACCAGCTTTTGGATGAAGAGGAGGAGCAAGCAAATAATAGGGCTGTGGCAGCAGATACAGAACGAGCAGCAGCTCAGGTGGGGATCAATGGAAGAATAAATAGAGGAGGAGCAGCAGGAGGAGGAGCAGTAGTGACGATTGCAGCACCTGTGGTGCTTGGGGCAGCAGCAGTCGAGGAAATAGAGGAGAAAGAGGATGAGGAGGTGGCGGCAGTGGTGGTGGCGGAGGAGGAGAAGGAAGAAGAAGAGGAGGTTGATGACACGGCGCAGTATATCCGCTCGGAGGAGGAGGTGGAAAAATTGAGCAAAGTCTGGCATGAAGTCCACAGAGGCTACCTGGAAAAGCAAGCGAGGAAGAAAGCCGAAGAAGAAGCAGCCAAGAAGCGTGCAGAGGAAGATTTCAATTACCGTCAACCGGGCCAAAGCAACCACCAGAAGAAGAAGGCGGCTGCAGCAGTGGCTGCTGCGGCGGCGGCCGCCTCGGTAGTGGGGGCCGGGGGGAGTCGAGCAGCGGGAGGAATGGGGGGAGGAGGGCCAGCGCGGTCGCCTGCCGAGATTGCTGTATCAAACCATTTGGCCAAGAAGCGAATTTCAAAGAAGATTAATTATGAGGCGGTCAAGATGTTGGGGAATGATGATGATATGGATGCATTGCCGCCTGAATTGGAGGCGATTTTGACACAAGGGAGGGATTAGGGGGGGCCCGGGGAAAGCAGGTAGTGAGGATGGGGTGTACTTTAGTATATACTGCATGATAAAAGAATTAAAAAAGTAGCGGTCAATCATACTGGTGGGCTAGAGATGCGAAAGTAACATTTTTCAATGTATGACGTACCCACATCCTTCCGCGAAGCCCTTGAATCGGACGGGCGGGCCTAAAAAAACTAATCATTTTATTGCTTTGCTTGATTTTGAATGGACGTAGATGAATAGAGGCATTATTGATGAAAAAAGAAGAAAGTACCTTAACCTAGTATGAACTCGCCGTGGATCTTGCACAAGCTTTGGTACGCTTGCTCACTGCTCGGATAAAAACGCCACGTTCACAGTTATCGCACCACATATCCTCGTATACGCTACAGAAGAACGACGGCCAAGTAACCATCGTGGTGAATGCCGGTCCTCCTTCCTCCCGAGCCTGTACCTCATATCTCTAGTGAGGACAGATACGCGGCCCTCCCTTTCCTGACTGATGAAGACATCCTCCCTCTTCTACGCTCCGCTTTCAAAGCCAAGCGAGGCTCTGGCACCTCGCAGACCACGGATTTTGGGCAGATTTTCACCGATCTTTTAACGAGACGACAGCCAGCTCTGCTCGAGCGCACGCGGCGATTTGCCAATCATGCGGCCTCTAATACTATTGCTGCTCACTTGCCTGGTTTATCCCCTACTTCCCAGGGAGGGAGGGAAGGAGGGAAAGTGGGCAGAATGGTCAGACCTCACGACAACTGGAAACGCTTTCTGTACGTTATGCAGCATGAGTGGGCGGTTGTAGCGCCGGGCGAGGGGATTGATTACATCGCGAGCGACGAGGCAACGACGTGTCATTTGGTTGGCATAAGAGAGCGTGGTGGGACTGGCGTGGTAGGCCTGGCGCATGTCGATTCCCCCGAGACGGTCGCTGATTTGTGTGCAATGGAAACAGCCGTGGAAGACAAAGTTCGAGCTTTAAGAGGTGATGATAGCGCCGCCGGCGACACACCCTTGGACTTGGACATCTTCATCGTGGGAGGGTACGATGGGGACAGCGAGGCGGGCCTCTTAACGGCGGTTGTCCTGCGTCACTTCGCATCGGAGTCTCCAAGGACGTATAACTTGCAGCTTGCCCTTGTTTCATCGCTGAATACACGCGTGCAGCCATTGTCCCCTGCCCTCTCGTCGGCGAGTGCCTTTGCTGCTGCGCCCACTTGTCGCTCTCTGGGATTTGTCCTCGCCTCCGCCGGCGAGAGAGGGGAAAGAAGGGATGAAAGAGGGACTCTCGATCCCTCTAAAGCATGTATTGGAGTATTTACGGGTGATATCCCAAAAAACCTGCGTGGCCCCAGGCACACCTTACGTGCACTCCGTCTGTGGGGATGGGGCAGTAGGAGCCTCACGCACGTCCAAGTCAAGCATAAAAAACATATGAAGAGGAGAATAGAAGCAGAGCTATCCACACCCCAACATTATAATCTCCGTATTGCCAAAGCTTCCAACGATATCTCTAAAGAGCACTCCTCTTCCTCCTCGTCGTCCTTCTCTTCTTCCTTTTCCTCCTCTTCGACATCAGTAGCTGCAGCAGCAGTAGTCGGAGAGGGAGAAGGAGGAGACGAAGTTTTCATTTCCATCGCCCCCTTCCGCTTTAAACGCTCCAAAAACATCCACGCCCTCTCCCTTCTCTCCGACGACGATCTGGTCCAAGAAACGTCCACCAGCCCTGCCATCGAGCGTCCCTCGTTTGTGCAGGACATACGGAGAGTCTTATCCCTCCTCTCAACTGCAACGCCAGAGGATTTTTTTGGGCCGTCAGGGATGCAGGCATTGACAGTGCCCTTGCCGCGTGTGGATTTAGTCAAAGTTGTAAGGGAGGGGGAGGAGAGAGAGGATGAGGAGGGGAGAGAGAAAAGGCGGGCTTTGCCATGATTGGTTTGGAAGCCATGTACAAGGAGTCATAGATCAGAAAGTGGTGTCAACACTCAAATGAAAATAATTTACAAGCGTCACGTGTCTACACATCTTTCCTTCATTTGCTCCTTACAACTCTTCTCTACGCTGCCCTGTCTCCCTCCTTTTCTTCCTCCCTCACCGCCTGGCTAGCCCGTACTTATCGGCAATCGCATTCCTCATCGCGGCCTTCTCCCTCTTCTTGGCCAGCAATGCTTCCTTCTCCTGTCTCTCTACTAACATCATCCTCTCCTGCATTTCCCTCTGCCTCCTCTCCTCTTCCACTCTTTTTTTCAATCCCTTCATTTGAGGTAGATGCTTTGCTGCTTCTCTGATCGCGCATACCCACGCTTGCCTTTGGCCTGGCCCACTCGTCTCAAACTTAAACCTGCTGCCAGCCGTAGTGAGGAGGATGAAAGAGAGAGAAGCTTCTTCGGAGACGCCGCCAATGTCAAGCAAAGGGAGAGATTTGATGATTTTCCGCGGTTGGGAGGGAGGGAGGGAGGGAGGGAGGGGGGGAAGGTCAACGACTTGGAGGGTATCAAGGTCGGGGGAGAGGAGAAGAGTGACAGGATGTCGTTTGCCAAGAACGCCTCTGGGCATGGTTACTTCAAGGCCTTTAAGAAGGGCGTGGAGGTGAACATCGATAAAGTCGTTTTCTTTAAGAACTTCACTCCCGCAGCGAAGGCAAACCCGAACGGGGTCTGTCAGCATGTAGAGAAGGACGGGCCGCTCTCGAGAGGTGCAGGCAGCGCAGAAGATGTTTCGACACCGACGACAGTGGTGACGCCGATGGACGAAGTCAAATGCAACGGCGCACCCGAAGCATCGCTGTGATATTTTGGCAGGAGGGATGGAGGGAGGGAGGGAGGGAGGGAGAGAAAGAAGAGTGGGGAAAAAATCAAACATGAAGACGCGACTTATGAAGGATAAAAAAACTGTGGCAGCCTCCCTACCTCGATTTCCTCGTCCATCACATAACGAGGCAATGCTATGGCAGGGTGCACAGGTGTTGCCGACGAGTCAGAGGCAGAAATAGCGGCTCCGCCTCCTTTGTTGCTTTTGGGGAAGGAGAGAATGCTCATGCTGCCGTAGGAGACGTCGGTTGTTGATTTAAATGTGGTGGTGGCAACGGTGTCATATCCTTGTTCTTGCTGACCTCGGAATCTGAAGCCAAAGCAAGGGCAGACCCTGCCCAGGGCTTTCCTCATGGTTGCTGCTGCCAGGGGGCAGGTGGCATGAACGCAACCCCCAGGCACCGGTTCTGTAGCTGCCTAAGATGGTTATGGAGGTGGAAAGGGCGGTGTTAAAGTGAGAACGAGGCACTATTTCGCAATCAAGAGCGAGCTTTGAGCATGTTATAGGCGGCTTGCGTACATCAAAGTTGGCTTCAAGTGGAGTTGCGTCGCAACGTTCGCCGTTCAACGCCGTTCGCTTTGCTATAGAAGCGAGGCAGTCTCGCTCGTCTCGTCTCACCACTACCACCCTGAAGCTCCCACACTGACATCAAGAACACACACATAGAGCAGGCTCTTGTCTGCCGCACCTTCCTGGGGTTGCAGCAGCGCCGAGGTCGCAGGGTGTCTTGCATGCAGCGGTCAAGCCAGCGAGCATTCACCCTCCCCTCCCAATGCTTACTCAGAGGCTCACCTTTACATTGCATCAAAGGTCCTTAAGCTACTTTAGCTCGCCAGTCAAAGTAAACCTGTGTCGTCACGCGTGTCACGGCCCCTTGCAAGTCGCATCGGGAAGCCGTCGGGTCCTTCAAATGCGTCGTCATCTTCATCCGCCAGTTGCCTCTCACAACCAATCCTGTACATCCCCTCTCATACCAAAAAGGATGGGCGCCATGTGCTGCTGCGCAAGTGGTGGCGGGGCCGACGCGTTGGGTGGCGATGTGCGTGCGGAGCATGTGGTCGCACTTAGCGCTGACGAGAAGGAGACGCTGAGAGCACGGCGGGCAGCGGCGGCGGAAGCGAGAAGAAGTGATTTCAGGCAAGGTGGGGCTGGAGTAGACCGGTCATCAAAGCAGTGATAAAATGGACCGATGAAGGCTGGGATAAGTGTGTGTGGGTGGGTGGGATACGAATGTGTAAAACGAAAAATTAAGAACGAGAAGAAGAAAGCACACGAGACTGTGTGGTATGTGACAGTGTTAGCATTGCAGCACGGCTGAAGATTTTTACGATAGCTCTTTATTTGTATCCCTTGGACACCATTAGTCTCCCTTTATTATACCCATTCGTTCTATTTTTGTTGTTGTTACATAATTAAAGATGGTTAAACAGGGCTCGAGGGTTAAAACTGTACACACGAGCAAGCCGACAACGGCATGTTATCCCCCTCTACATTTCGCGCTCTTATCCCCTTGTCCCTTGGCTCTATCGACAGAAATACTTAGGGGCCTATGACATGCTCTCCGTCCCTTCTCCTCTTCCTCCTCCTCATCCTCATCCTCATCCTCATCATCCCCCCCCCCCCCGAGTCCTCTTCCCCACCCCCTTCACCATCATATCTTCCCTCGTAGTCAGCGAACACATTATTGTCTCCGTTTCTGCTGCTGCTACTGCTGCTTCTGCTTCTATTATCATTATCATTGCCACCATCCACACCCTTCTCCTCTCCTTCCCCCTTACCATTCTATTTCGCTTATTCCTTTGTCTTTCCATTTTCTCACCCCCTCTCCTTCTTCCCCTCTTTCCTCCTTTACCTCCCTCACCCTCTGTTGGAACATGTCCACATCCCTCAAGGACTCATACCGAACCGTCCTATGTCGCTTCCTTACCTTCTCCTCCTCTCCTTCCTCCCTCCTCCCTCCTTTCCTCATCTTTTCCTCGACCTCCTCCCACCAGGCAGGCAGGTCGTTAAAGCCCATCAAGCAGTCCTCCCCTCCAACTCCCTCCCCTTCGTCCTCCTCCTTTTTCTCCTCATTTTCATTCTCAATTCCCTCCTTCTCCAAAGACATCAGTACTGCCAATTCGTACTCATTGCGAGCACACGCCTTGTCCATCGCATCTTTGGTCAACAAGTGACGCTGCACACAAACCTCCTCTTCCATCGCCACCTCCCCTTCCTCTCTCCCTCCCTCCATCCCCTTTCTTCTCTCCTCCTCTACATGAGTCACCCTCGATCCTCTCATCGCACACTCCATCTCCATCAACGACTGGAGTACCTTCCGAGCATCCTCCTCCTCCTCCTCCTCCTCCTCCTCCTCCCCCTCTTCCTCCTCCCCCTTATTCCCTCTCCTGATCCTCCTCTTATTCCCTCCTTTCCTCCCTCCCTCCCTCCCCCAAGTAAACATTCCCGCACCAATTACCCTCGCCTCCCTCCTCAACTTCGACTGCGCCACCTTCTGGATATGTTCTTCCACACTCATCACCCCTCCCCCCCCGGGGCCGACGGAAACAAGGCGCAGCACGAGGACGTCCTGGGTTTGTCCAATGCGGTGGCAGCGGGCCATGGCCTGGAGGTCATTCTGGGGGTTCCAATCCGAGTCGAAGATAATCACGGTGTCGGCCCCCTGTGAGGACCAGAGGCAAGGCCAGTTAATCCAACGAGGGGGGATGAAGAGACAAATATGAAAAGGCATGAAGAAAATAAAGACGTGCATGGATGCAACGCAGAGATGTATAGAACTATGCATAGACACAAGTAGAAAAGTACATATGATGTAAATAAATCAAATAATTATTCAAACAATCAGCAAATGAATCAAAAACGCACCTTTTGTAAATTCAGCCCCAAGCCTCCCGCGCGCGTCGAGATGAGGAAGCAGGAAACGTCCGAGGCGTTACGGTTGAACGCATCGATAATCCTTTCCCTGTCTCCGGCGGGGGTGCTCCCATCGAGTCGGCAGTACGGCAGGGACGGTAAATGCTTTATGAGGAAGTCTTCGATTACGTCCAATGTGGACGTAAATTGAGAGAAGATTAATGGGCGATGACCCAGGAATGAAAGGCGACGGAGGATGGCCGATAGGACGAGCAGTTTGCCAGAGGAAGGAAGGAAGGAGGGAGAGGAGGAGGAATGGGGGGAGGACGAGAGAGGTAGGGGAGAGAACGAGGAGAGCTGCCAGTAGGGTTTTGCGGTGTGTTTGAAATGCTGGTCGAGGAGGAGGAAAGGGTGGTTGCAGACCTTGCGGAGTTGGATGAGGAGATTGGCAGTGGAGAGACGACTGGAGAACGGGATGGAGGCCAAGGAAGGGGAGGCCGAGGAGGAAGCACGGGAGGCGTCTTGAAGGAGATGATAGAGGCGGATTTGGATTGCAGAGAGCGGGCAGGGGATGAGGCGTTCTTCTTTCTTGGGGAGGGAGGCAAGGACCTGGCGCTTGGTCCGGCGGAGGAGGAAGGGGCGGAGGACACCGTGGAGCTGCGAGAGAACCAGCTCTTCGTCTTCCTTGGAGAGGACGATTCTGCGTCGTTCCTTGTCCCCTTGTCCTCCTCCTCCTCCTCCTCCTCCTCCTCCTCCTCCTCCTCCTCCTCCTCCTCCTCCTTCATCCCCTCCTCCGATGGTATTCTCCATGTTGCTGCTGTTGCTGCCATTGCTGCCCTTTCCCCTACTTCCATCGAAGGGCTGATCGAACCACTCCTCCAAGCTGGCCGCCTTCGAACCAAAAAGTTTGGGCTGGACAAACCTCAGAAGGGTAAACAGTTCCTTCAGGTCGTTTTGTAACGGTGTTCCTGTTAAGAGTAACCGTCGCTTGACGTTTAATTTTCTCAAAATATGAAGGAGTTTGGATTTAGCATTTTTCAGCCGATGGCCCTCATCAATTATGAGAAAGTGCCAGGGAGGGAGGGAGGACGAGAGGGAGGAGAGGCGGAGGGTGGAGTCGTCCTGAAGGAGGATTTCGTACGTGGTAAGGACGACGAGGGGCGAGGAAGGGGAAGAATGGGAGGAGGAGGGGGAGGAAGCGGCATCATCGACCTCTCCAATTCTTCCTCCTCTTCCTCCTCCTCCTCCTCCTTTCCCACCACTAGCCCGACCAAAGCACTCCTGCATGACCCGGTGGAAGGCTGTTTTCCTCACGCCCTTCTCCCCTCTATGCGTGTACACTCTGATCGACGGCGCGTATCGCCTCAGCTCGTCTTCCCAACCACTCAGCACCGACAGAGGGAGGACGATAAGGTGAGGCCCACGGATGCCTTGTTGGAGGTGGAGGTGGAGGAGGAGGGCAATGACTTGAATCGTCTTGCCCAACCCCTAAGGTGGGAGGAAGGGAGGGAAGGAAGGAAGGAAGGAAGAAATTCGCTTGGTGAGCAGTCGTCCATAAGACATGCCCTCCCCCCCTCCCTCCCTCCCTCCCTCCTCCACTTCAACGACCCACCCACCATCTCATCGGCCAAGATACCATTGAGCTGATTCTTGTGCAACGACAGCAACCACGACAAACCCATCTTCTGGTAGTTCCTCAACACCCTCCCCTCCAACACCACATCCGGCAGTGCCTTCCCCCCTCCCTCCCCTCCACCCTCCCCTTCGACACCCTCAGCAGGGAGGAGGGAGGCGATCCCCTTCTCCAGCCGAGTGCGCATCGCCGCTGTCCTCTCCACCAGTAGCTGCAACCTCCTCGCCTTCCTTGCCTCCATCTCCCGCTCGCTCTCCAATGGCCTCAGGGCCGACAATGCCCTCCCTCCATCCCCCGGCCTTTCCCCTCGCCTCCACGAAGGTATACCAGCATCCACACCAGCAGCGGAAGGGTAGGAGGTTGGCCCATATCGGATCGTGGTGCCTGACCGCGTCGTTGGCCCTTCCATAGCCTCCTCCTCCTCCTCCTCCCCCCTCCTACCCCCCCAATGACCCACCACACCCTCGTCGTCACTATCGCTGTCATCGTCACTCTCCTCCTCCTCCTCCTCCTCCTCCTCCTTTTCCTTCTCCTCGTCTGACCAAGACAACCGTACCCGCTTCTTCTTCTCCTTCTCCTCTTTCATCTTCCTCTCCCTCCCCCTCCCCCCTCTCCTCCCTCCGGCCACGTTCCTCATCACCGCCTTGCCAGCCCTCGAAAACGGCAACAGTAACTTCCCGTCCTCATCGGAATTCCGAACCCTCGCAAATACCCTCCTCCTCATCTCCTCCTCCTCATCCTCCCCCCCCCTCTCCTTCTTCTCCTCCTCCTCTCCCTCCATCTCCCTCGCTTGCAACGTCAGGGCGAGCTGTGCATCTGCTTGGAGACGCAGTGCCCGCAGGCCTTCTTCATTCTCCAGCGTCAACTCGCCCTGGAACTCATCAATGTGGTCCCTGACAAAATGCATGGTCTAGTATGTCAACGCGTGTGTATTCGCATGAGTCAATTACCAACATAGCACTCTTCAGCGTTTCGTTCTCCGTCCCTCCGTCCCTCCGTCCCTCCGCCCCTCCGTCTCTCCCCCTCCTTTACACTCACCATGATCCGTCTAGTACTATGCATTTTCCCGCAACATAAACACGTTAGCCTAGGATTACCACCTTTGACATCACCACTTGCGCTACTGTTGCTACTGCTACTGCTGGTAAGTCCTGCGCCCCATACTTCATCGGAAGTGACGAACTCATTGAAAAGGGACAAGGCGAACGCCTCCCGAGCCCGTAAATGGTTGTCGTCCTCGTTGTCGTCGTCGTCTTCCTCCTTCCTCCATGCTGCTGCTTCCCGCATTATTTTGCTGGTGCTGATGCGGAGGGGTTGTGACGTAGTCGAGACTGAGAAGGAGGGGGAGGAGGAGGTGGAGATGGGGGGAGAAGGAGGAGAAGGAGGGGCGGGGGCCGGCATCTTTCGGTCTTCGTACACCAAGTCAGTGAGGTCACTGTTGCCCTTCTCCTCGTTCTCCATATCCTGTGCATATCTCCACCTCTTGGATTTCTCATCGTCCTTGTCTTTGCCCCTTTTGTGGTCCTTATTCTTCTTCCACCTCCTTTTCTTCTCCCCGCAGGCTTTGCACCGCTTCTCCGCAGCGGGATTCAGTAGCGTGCAGGTACTACAGCCCCAAGGGGTAGCAGAACGAGGTGTCTCGCACATATCACAACACGCCGAAACACTGTCGTCCGCTTGCACATTGACAAACGTACACACCGGGCACGCCCACCTTTTCGTGGCTCGAGCTGCGGCGTGTGCCGGTGCTCCCCCCCCTCTTCCGCCCCCTCTATCTTCCATGGCCATCAGATGAACCTGCCTCCTTTCCTCGCCGACCTCGTTTGTTTCTAGACAGCCTCCGACATGGAGCTAGCTCAAGAACAGTCTGTCTGCGTCAAACTCTTCCTGAATGGCGCAAGTGGATGGGGTGGTATTGGTATGAGGTAGGCTCAAAACTGGGTCGAACCCAAGCCTGAGGGGCCTCCACAGGCTGACAAAGCCTAGGACATTCAAAGATTCGTTGTTCGTGCTTTATCTCTGGTTTTCTTTCAATTTTGGGCCCGCGCAAGGGAGTTTACCGACGATAGAGCGAGGCGGCGAGGTGCTGGCAAGCAAGGTGTGAATCATCACACGGACGTATTTCTCAACAACCCTTTGTTAAAGCCCCGTCCGTCTTAAGACGGCTCTTAAAGACTCTCACACTTACACAGAATACACTGTCTTGCCTGTGCAAGACCCATTGCCAGTGCTTGCAGTATAACCTGCAAGTCATAGCCTCGTCTTATAATGTTGCTTTTTCTTCTTATCCTCTCTTGCTCTTACACACGCACCACAGAAGCAACTAACAAGCGAGGACGCGTCTAGAATGAAGGGAGCATTTGCTGTTACCGCCTTGGTCTTAGCCACGGCGTCCTTCCAGGGTGCCGATGCCTTTGTGGGCTCCAGTTTTAAAGGTGCGTTTGGCTGCGGGTGGATTGGGGTTGGGTTTTGGTCGTGCGTGTGTGATTAGAGCCCCTTCGTGTAGTCCTATCCGCGAGGTATGTCCCAGAGACCCTTCCCCCATCCGCCCACACATTCACGTCTTCGTCTTTTAATGAAGGACCCTGTCAAAGCATGTACATCGCCAGCCAGCGTATGGCCTTGTCAACCTGACCACCGCCTCTCACCTGCATCTACTCTTTTTCTCCCCACCACCCACAGCCCGCAGACATGCTCTGCCAAGGCTGCACGCCCGAAAGCCCGACCAGGTTTTCAACACCAAGGAGTCTTTCGCCCCCATCATACCTGGCTTATCCGTTTCCCCCGACCTGCTAGACGTGAAGGAAATGGCCAAAGCCACTGCTTTCATGGCTCCGTTGGTATTGGGGGCGTCGGATGCCATGGCCAAGGGGGGGGAGTACGGCGTGTTGGAGGGACGAACGTTCGCCTTCGTCCACCCGACGGTGATGGGCATTTTGTTTTTGACGACTGCGTACACGGGGTATTTGGGGTGGCAGTGGCGCTCGATTCGTACTCTTGCGGGGGATATCAACGCCTTGAAGGAGGCCCTGCCGAAGCTCTCGGATGGCAGTAAAGTGACCATGCCGGTCGCCAAGCAGATTGCTTCGGTGGAAGGGGTATTGAAGAGCATGGGTGAGGGAGACGAAGAAGCAGCGCAGCTTAAGGCTGATTTGAGTGTGTTGCGCTCGGCGACTGTCAAGGAGATCGATGCTCAAGTGGCGGAGTTGAGCGAGAGACGCAAGGCCCTTTTGTCCGGTGACTTCCGGGACCGACATTATAACACCGCATCGACGCTACTGGGTCTTGGTGTCTTCACTTCCATCCTGGGTGGGTTCAACACGTTTTTCCGTGCTGGGAAGTTGTTCCCCGGGCCCCACCTGTACGCTGGTGCGGGGATCACGGCTCTGTGGGCGGCGGCTGCTGCGCTGGTACCGGCGATGCAGAAGGGGAATGACACGGCGAGATCTTTGCACATCGGTCTCAACGCCCTGAACATGGCGTTGTTTGCATGGCAGGTGGGTACGGGGTTGGAGATTGCGATTAAAGTTTGGGGGTTCACGAAGTGGCCGTAGAGAGGAGTGGAGGAAGGGACGGTACAGATGGCGGGGGCTGACGGGGTAGGTGGGATACAAGAATGAACGGACACACGGCACACTACCTTTTCTTGAGGGTTGGCTATTGTGTGGTAGCGAGTGATTGATTGAGTGAAGGAAGGAAGGAGCGCAGATGTAGTTGAGATGTGATTGGGGGATGAGTATCGCTCCATACACGATTGAAGGCACAGCGACAACCATGACAATGACCTTTAGAGATAAGCAATCCGTGACTGCTTAAGACGTGGAAAGAGGATTCATAGAGATGATGGGGAGCTGAACACAAAAAGAAAACAGTTGTTCACAACAACAATTATAAAAATCCAATGGAAAAACGACACACTCCGTCAGAGCATCATCCCCCTCTCCTCCCTCCATCTTACATGCGCCCGGTTTGTTTCCTTACCTTCTCCCTTCCTCCTTTCTTTGGGATGTCAAAAAACGAATTTCATTGGTACAATTTGATCAGTTCATCCGACACGGCTGCAGGGGTCAGGATACCTAAATCCGTAAACAACAGACTGATGTACGTCGCCGGAGTGTAGTCACAGCTTGGATTCTGCGTCGTCACCATTGCCGCGACCCCCGCCACACTCCCACTCTCGAACCCAACATTACCCCCATCTCCTACCACTACCGATGAACGCAAGGCGCTACTACTGTTGCTACTGCTACAACTGCTACTACTACTGCTACTAGTGCCGCTACTGTCGCTCTGCATGGGGGGAACCAACGGCCGGTTTAAATCGTTATCGATATTCTCCTCCAAATCCGCCTGGGTCAATGGATAAAGCCTGGCAAATTTATAGCTCTCCGCCGCGACATACAACGGTTTATTGTACAACTTGGCCACCATGGCTATTTGGCATGTCCCAATCTTATTCACGATCCCCCCGCTCTCCACCACCCCCTCAGCGCCCAACAATACAATGTCAACCCTCTCCATAAAGTACCCAGCGGCCGAGTCCAATATCACCGTCACGGGGATCCCAACTTCAGTCAATCGCTCCGCTGCCTTGAATCCAGAACCCTCCGGGCGACCTTCCGTGATCATCACAGTGAAATTTTTATTATTCTGCGCGGCACGGGTCAGGACGCCGGTCACCACTTCAGAGCGGCCGTGCATTAAGATCACCATTCCATCTTGCACGAAATTGTGCCCAAGCTCAGCAATCACTTCGCGGCTTTTCAATGCATTCGCAACAAAACGATTCCCCCGCGTGATAAATAATTGATTAAGGGCATTAAAATCTGGGACGTCGTCGTTGTTGCGCGTGGCATAGCGGAAGAACAGCTCGACCCCCGCCCGAAAGGAGATGGAGGCCCGGCCTCGACTCATTTGTCGTTCGTAGTCTATCAACTTCTTGGTGGCTTCTTGCAAGTCGTTCTGAATGCCCATGATGGTGACGGCACGGCTATTGCTCATGACATGCAACAGCGTTTGGACACCCGCTATGGGTACAGGGACCTCGGCTTTCAGCTTGGCCCGGAAAATGGCTATGAGGGGGTCGTCGGTGGAGGGAGGGGAGATAGGAGGGACGGCAGGGGCGGTAGGAGCAGATGGAGGGACTGGTGGTGACTGGCCGGCTTCCATGATTGTTCCTGTGGTTGTAGATGTGCTGCTCCTGGTGTTGCAGTCTGTATAATGGTGTGTGTGTTTGTGTGTGGTTGGCGTGGGACAAGCCAGGCATCATCCAAGTTGCTGCAAGCATCATCCGCAAGCAGAACGCACTTGCTTCTCCACTCCCCACGCAGACACCAAGACGCATTGGTACGTTTCTGACTACACGCATGCATACATACATCAAGCATAAATAGGACCGTATTCACTCCTAGCCGGGGCACTTTGCACAAAACATCCACAGGAGCCAAGCCGACCCTCCAGCCGCCGTCAACCGTCCCAGCACAGCAGCAACACTCACTGCAATGCGCTGCCTCCTTGTCCCCGTGCTCGGGGCCTTACTCGCCCTCAACCACGACAACGGCGCGTTCGCCTTCCTCATCTCTGTCCCAGCGTCGTCGTCGGCACGCCTCGGTACGTATTTGGCCCGTGCATGGTATGTGCGTCAAACGTCAGCAGCCCTTTTTATCCCCCTGCAACCCTCCCCACCTCATCCACTCACAGCCTCCCGTGCTGCCACGTCCCTCCTTCCATCTACCTCTATCTACCACGCCTTCTATCAACGATATATCTCATTCAACTCCCTGCTTGCTGCCGCCTCTGACGGTGCCGGTGCCTCCATGAATGACGACGACGACGAGGAGGCCATTCCGGGCAAGATGAAAGTAGGTGAGATCAAGGCCGAGTTGGACTTGCGTGGCGTCACCTATGCCGGCGTTTTTGAACGATCAGATCTAGAAATACTACTGCTTAAGGCACGGATGGAGGGGAAGGCGCGCCCGGAGATTTTAGACACGTTCAACCAGCAACGGTGGGAATGATGGGAGGGAGGGGAGAGGGGAGAAGAATGCATGGTGTGGGTTCGTCGGAGTAGGAGAGGGAGAACTCATGGCAGTATATTTGTGGCATTCTTCTTATATTTATTTCTACAATCCCTCATATAATCCTACAGCGAGGATGAGGAAAAACGGGCGGGACGGGCGACACCGGACTTCGACTGGGACGCGGCCAAGGCAGGCGATGGAAACTTGCCCGGTGGCGTCGACCCAGAGGCGCTTCAGAAATTGACAAGCAGTCAGGAAATGATGGAGATAATGAGTAATCCTCGCTTGCAGGTACGCTTGCCTGGGAAAAGCAAGTAAAATGTGCCGGCTTGTGACAGAATAACCTCATTTTCTCCTGTCAGTTTTATAGTAGTGGTTGGCTTCAGATACATTAATCCCACATTCCAATTCTTACAGGAGCTCATGAAAGCCGTCATGTCCAAGGATAATGAAACCATGCAGAAATATATGGCCGATGCTGAGATACTCCAGTTGATGGCTCGATTTCAAAAGCTTTCCCAAGAGGCAGGTATTGACCCCAGCATGTTCCCGCCCCCGCCAGGGATGAGTGATCGGGCGTGAGCAAGGGAGGGTAAAAGAAGGGATTACGTTTGGTGCACGTTACAGCGCAAAAGAAAGGGAAGTAGAAGTCAAGTGAAAGAATAACAAAGTGCTTTCACTAAGTAATGAAGAGGGAACGTACGTCTTGGTACAGAAACCAGCAGGGCACTTGTCGCTCGCTCATCGCGACAAACCTGTTGACAGCTCGCTCACATGTTCCTCGTTCGTAATTGGGGAAGTGCCCTGCGCTTTTTGGCCTTCACACACAACACTTATCATACTCAAACACTCGCATTGTACATACACCGGCGGCTGCTTTAAAAGTCTCATAGCTCGCGCTCCCTTGATGATCCAACCCCTCCTTCCCGTACAGTGCGCCAACCATGGCATCTTCACCTCTGTCTCCAGAGCTCCTCCAGGGAATATGCATGGGTGTTGTCTTCACCGTAGTCCTTGCCTTTTTCTTTTACCAAGTCCTCCTCCTCGCATTTCGCAAACGCTTCCCCATCCCGGCCAAGGGCGGGGCCATTGTCATCACCGGCGCCAGCACTGGGATTGGCAACCACGCCGCGCAGCACCTGGCCAAGCAAGGTTACATCGTCTACTGCACTGTGCGTAAACCCGCCGATGCCACTGCCCTCGAAGCTTTAGGTCTCAAGAACCTTCGACCCATAATCATGGACATGGCCAGCCCCTCCACAATCGATACCGGCACCAAACAAATCCTTACCGAGCTTGCCTCCTCTCAAACCCCGCTCGTCGGCCTTGTAAACAACGCAGGGATCGCTCAGAAATTCCCACTCGAATTCCACCCCCTCCCCGCGCTTCGGAGCATGTTCGATGTTCATGTCCATGGCCCCCTCGAGTTGACCCAGCGCCTCCTCCCTGCCCTGCGCGCCAACAAAGGCCGTATTGTCAATCTGTCGTCGATCACAGCCCTCGTCGTCTTGCCTACCGGAGCGGCGTATGGCGCGAGCAAATTGGCATTGGAAGGGATAAGTGACGGGCTTCGACGAGAGCTCTCTCCATTCGGGTGTTCGGTTTCTATCGTCCAACCGGCCTTCGTCAACACTGCCATCTTCGGCAAAGTCACTGAGAGCATAAATACACACGTGGAGGCCTCTGAAGAAATCATGTCGGTGTACGGGTACTTCTTTCGCCCCGACAAGCGACGCAAGGACCTGAAGCAGGTCAAGAAGGCGAGCCCGCCCAGTGTGACGACCGAGGCGATCACTCATGCCTTGACGGCGCCCTACCCCAAAACAAGATATATTGTGGCAAATGTGAGTGGGATTTCGGCATTTTGGTTGGGGTGGCTGGTGTGGTTTTGTCCCGATCGGCTTGCTGACTTTATCATGACATTCTTCAGTTAGAGGAGGGAGGGGAGGAGAGGGACAGGGAGGTTATGTCGTGGCAAATGCAGCAGCCGCAGCGGCAACATCAGCAGCAGCAGCAGCTTTAGGAGTAGCAGCAGCAGCAGAGTTGGGATCTCCTCCGATCTACAGGCAGAAATGGAGAACAGGAACAACCAATCTTCCATCCCCCAAAACGAAGCAGCAGCAAAAAAAGGATGTGTATAGAGGAATCAAGTGAAATCACACACACATACACGGAGGGAGACACACTCTAAGAAGCCGAAACCTCTCCTCTTGCTGGTATTTTGCTTTTATTCCATTACTTGGTTGCTCATGATGCGCATTTTCTGTTTTTGCCTCTCCTCCCCTTTTCCTTGTCCTGGTTTTCCTCTTCTTTTTCCTTTTCTTCTTCTTTTTCTTCTCCCTTTATTTCCACTACTTACTATTGTCTGCCACTTTTCTTCGTTCGCGCCATTCTCCTTGTCCCTCTACTGCTACATCTACTACTCCTCCTCCTCCTGCTCCCCATCCTCCCTTTTCTCCTTCGTCATCGTCGTCTTTCCTGCTACTACAGCTCCTGGTACTGCCCCCCCTCGTCCGTACACACGGGATGCTTTCTTAGCTTGCTATCCCGGCAGTCGTGATTGCTGTCATATTTCCAATCACTCCCGTCCCTCCATTCTTTCGATCCCACCAAATGTTTCGCTCGTCTTCACTCTGGCCGGATGCACGCACTGGCACAGTACATCTCTTTCTCTCTCTCTCTCTCTCACACACAGACACACTCACAGATCAATCTACCTCCTTTCCTGCCTTTGTTCTCTCAGCTCAATTTTAATTTAAAGACGGCTTTACAAGCGTAGGAGCCAGCCGTTTCTTCGCCGGTTTCCCTCCCGCTGTTGCTACCGCTCGATGGGTAGGAGCAGCAGAAGAAAGAGCAACAGCTGAGGCACTATTACTGCGCTCATCCATCCCACTCATCTTTATCTCGTTCTGTTCTCTTCCTTCTTCTCCTCCTATTATTTCTCCACCACCAACGACAGCACCAGAAGCAGCAGCAGCAGCAAAGGCATCTTCAGCGGCACTCCCCGCCCCTCGTACAGGAGTAGGACGGATACGCTTCTTTTTCTGTGCGCTGTTGCTGACAGCATTGTTGCTGGTACTGTTGACGACGATGGTAGCAGCAGCAGCAGTAGGAGTATTGAGAGTGACCGTAGGGCTTGGGCTCCGGCTGCAATTTCTGCTGCTACTGTTGCTGCTGCTCGATGTCGCCACCCTCAATGTCTTGGCCGGCGTCGTCGCCTTCTGTTGCTTCTTTTCCTCCTCACCCTGCCCTTCATCTTCCTTTAGTCCCTCCACCTCCTCCTCCTCCTCCTCCTCCATGTCCGCACTTTTGCGCTTGGTGCTGCTACTGTCCTTCTTGTTCTTCTGTTTCCCGTCCTTCTTCCCCTTCTCCCGCATCCCAATCCTCTTCCCCTTCCCCTTCGTGTTCGCGTTGGCTGCCCCTGCGGTAGCTACAGTCCCGTCCCATTCATCAGCACTCTCATCTTCCTCTTTCTCCATCTCTTCCCCTTCCTCTTTCCTTCCCTCTTTCTTCCCTCTTGAGACATCGGCCGAAAAGGCACAAACTTTTTTCGCCTTCTCCCCCTTCTGCTTCCCCCCCCCCTCGTCCTCCTCTTTCTCCTCTGCGTCTTCTTCGTCCTCCTCCTCCTCCTCCTCCTCGCTCTCCTCCTCGCTGTGCAAAGACTCTCCATCCGAGTCCATCGCCGCCACCTTTATGTCCTTCACCCCTCCCTCCCTCCCTTCCTTCTTCCCACCCGACACAGCCCTGGCCGTAGTGTTTGAGCACCCATTTCCTCCCTTCTTCCCTCCCACTTCATCATCCGAATCACTCACACAGATAATGTTGTCCTTCCCCTTATGCTCTCGTTCCTCCCTCTGCTTCTTCCCCTCCACCTCCCAATCTCTCCTCCTCCTCTCCCTCTCCTCCCCCTCCCTCTTCGCCACCTCTACAGCAGCCGCCTTCCTCTCCCTCCTCTCCTTCTCCTCCCTCTCCTCCTCCTCCTCCTCCTCCCCCCCTCGTTTCCTTTCCAACCCTTCATAATGAGCCTCCCACATCCTCCGTACCTCCCCCGGCACCTCCTCCAAAGCAAGCGCCTTCCCTATCTCCCCCTCTGGGAAACAAACCACCGTCACATAGCCATCCATACTGGTCGCAATCAACGCCGATCCATCGGCAACCCACGCTGCGTCCGTCAAGGGCGCATAATGCGAGTTCTTGATGACGGCAAGAGGGAAATGATGCTGGGTATCGTAAACCAAGATGGCATTGACCGTCAGCACAGCAAAGACCATTCGGTACGGTAGATCCGTCAGGGAGGAGGAGGAAGGGAGGGAGGATGAGTTGGGTTCTTTTTCTTCGGAAGACGAAGAAGAGGAGGAAAGAGGGAGAGAGGGCTGGTGTTTGGATTCCCGCGTGGAGAGGGCGAAGAGCTGAGGGCAGAAACGGACGACGACGGATGCCTTGTTCCCCGGGTGAGGGAGCTCTAGGGCAGGGCGCGCGAAAGCGCCACGGACGTAGACATGGGTGGCGAATTCGGTTTTGCTGCTGGGACCATTACTATTGTTGTTCTTGTCCTCCTTGTTGTTGTTGCTGCTGCTGTTGTTGTTGTTGTTGTTGTTGCTGCTGTTGTTGTTGTTGTGGCTGCTGCTGCTGCTGCAGCCATCGGGGAGGGACGGGCGGCGGTAGAGTCCGGTGGGGGTGAGCAGGAGGCAGCCGTCTGGCGACCAGGCCGGACGACGAAAAAAAGAGGGCACAGTTTCATCGGCAAAAAGGTTAGGACGAGGAGCGCGCTTGGTCTTGCTGGCTGCAGTAGCAGCAGCAGCACCACCACCAGAAGCGGTGGCAGCATCGGCTGCAGCAACGGCAGCGGGGGCGGCCGCGAGCGCCCTGGTGCCTTTCTTGACACCCACCACCTCGATTTCATCCCCCTCTTCCTCCTCTTTCTCACTCTCCTCCTCCTTCCCCACCTCTCCCTTCGGCTCCTTCTCTTCAGCAGCGGAAGGAGAAGCAGCAGCGGCAGGCGCAGCAGCGGCAGGCGCAGCAGCAGCATCAGCCGCGTCCTGCATGTTCGTCACCATCACCTCTTGCGCCTTCCCTCCTTCCCCCCCTTCATTCTTCCCATCCATATCTGCCGCATCGTCAACAGCAGCGGAAGCAGTGGGCAACACGGCCCCTCCTCCCTCCTTCCCTCCCCCTCCTCCCACGACCATCGCCACTGGTGTGGAGCTCATCACCGGTACGATCATCGACAACTCCCCCTCGTCCTCGCCTTCCTCCTCCCCCTCCTCCTCCTCCTCCTTCCCCTCTCCTCCCACTCCCTCCCTGTGCCCCAACTTTAACTGTACATGCTCCACCCACGACGTCGCCACCTTCTTCACCTTTTCCTCCCCCCCTCCCTCCCCCTCCTTCTTCTTATTCTTCTTCTTCTTCCCCCCTCCCACTGCTTTCCTCGTATACATCCGACAGCTCCGATCGTTGCTCTGAGATACCACATACTCGTCCCGGGGATCCCAGCACACACCCTGCACATAATTTGAATGGCTGGTAAACGTGTTAACCAACGGACTTTTCTCGCCCGTCACGTCCCAAACACACACTTTGTTATCCACGGACACTGAACACAGCTCCTCGGAGGTAGGTGCCCAAGCCATATCATATATGTCGCTCTGTGTCGTCCGAATCAATCGGCAGATCACCAGTCGTTGGCATTTAGGCTGTCGCCAGATCCGGGTCGGTCGGCCGGGGGGGAGGAGGTAGACGAAGATGACCCCACCATCACTGGCCGTGGCGAGGGCACGGCCGTTGGGGGAGAAACGGACACTGTTGACCGAGCGTTGGTGGTTTTCGAAATTGTACAGGTAATCCTGGAATTTGCTCTCTTCGTTTTCATCCAAATGGAGAAGCCAGAGCTGTGGTGGGGACAGAAGGGCGGGAGGGAAGAGAGAATGGGTGAGAGAAGTACTTTTCGGTTGCAATTGACAAAAGATTTGTTGCTGCGAATGGAGGCTGAGTTGTACAAAGTGGGAGATTCTGTTCATACTCCCACGGCACATGAAAGGCATGGTGAGGAATAGGGAATTGGCAAAGTTGGAGAATGATGCCGCACCGCAAAAAGAGAGGTCCAGGCACGCGCAGACAAATGGAAAGAAGGCGTCCCCGTGTCACAATAGTAAGTGAAAATGTTGCTCATGGATAAGGCACTCGACATTGCGTGCCCCGCTCTGGTTCATGGCCGCACAGCATCGCTTTCTTTGCTTCCTCCCCCCTTCCCTCCTTGCTTCCCCTCTTTTCCGCGCGGACACTTACCCGCACTTCTGCATCGGCGCCGCCCGTCGCCAGCACGCCACAAGGATGTACGTCCGCGCTTAATACTGGGTCATTCTTGCCCGCCTCACCGCCATGCCACGTGATTTGTGGCGTGGTAATCTTCATTGTTTTAGGCGGCGTGGAAGAGGGGGAGGAGGAAGGAAAGTCGTGTAGAGAAGCTGTTGAAGCGGAGGGGCGTCAATGGCAGCGGCGGGTTTGCGTGCGGTTCTCCCTTTTTCTCCTCCCTATGTGTACGGAGCATGGGCAAATGAGGAGAGGTGTAAGCTTACATTGTGCGTGGTAGGGTGCGCGTGGAAAGCCCGCAATGCGCAACACTTTTCTTGGCGAGCGTGTCCCTCCCGCGCCTTTTTGACGCAGCGGCACTGACTGGGGTTGCCTCCCTTCACGCCTACCGCAACTATCTTGAGGGTGCCACTGCAATTGAACCACACGACAAGCCGGACACCTTTTGCTTGGAAAAAAGCGATTGCTTGACACAACCAATGCATGCACCTAGATGCTTCTTCACAGTAAATGTTCAATTCCCCTTCCACACGTACACACAGTAAATCTCAACCATGAGCCGCACCGCCCCCCTCTCTTTCATCCGGTCCATCGCCCTGCTCCTTGGGCTTCTCGTCTTCCTCTTTGTGACCCCCTCTACGGACGCCCTGTTTAGCAAGCTGGCCAAAAAAAGGACACCTGTACAAGAGGAGCAGGCGCCGGAGCAGAAACCGGAATACACGGGCAAAGAGAGTGCAAATATGGGACTTCAGGCCTTCCAGGACCTTTGTACGTAACGATGATTGATGATGAGATTTATTTGTCTTGTGCATGATCGATCCTTGTAATGTGACGGGCGAAGGTGACGGTTACGAATGTGTGTATAATGTGCAGATAACGACTCATGGAGTGCTTTGCGCAAGAAGAAGTTTGATGCTTGTCCCTTGATCTGTGATGGAGCCATCGCATCCACAACTTTTCCTACTTCCCACACTCCATCCATGCTGCCTCCTGTCTCCAATCCGGCCCTGAAAAATGCGCGCTGCTGTGACCCCTATGCTTACCTCTCTTCCTCCATTCCTCCCTCCCTATCTTTCTGTTCCTCGCAGTCAACAACCCCAACGCCATGAAAGAGCTGTTGAAGTTGCAGGAAGACCCGGAGTTTATGCATGAGGTGGAAGAGCTGATGGATGACCCTGAATTCCAGCAACAAGTCGACGAGTAAGTCCTCCCTTTCCCTACTTCCTTCCTTGTCCTCGTTTCCTCCCTTTTGCCTTGCTTCTTCTTCCCTCCTCCCTGCCCTCTCTCCCTCCTTTCCTGCCCCTCCCTCCCTCCTTCCCTGCCCCTCCTTTCCTCTAGCCCCCCCCCTTCCCAAGGTTTTTGAAAAATCCGTCGACAAAGATGCCACTGGGTACTTTGACATGCGTGCGTCATTGAGTCGCTCAACCCCTCTTCCCTTCCCTCCCTTCCTCCCTCCCCCCCGAAGGTACTTGAAGAACCCGTCCACAAAAATGGGGCTGGGCACCCTGGCCTCGGCCATGTCAAATCCCGCGGATGTGCTGGAGACCATGGACATGCTCAATGACCCGGAGTTTGCAAAGGAGGTGGAGGAGCTGGTACGTGTGTGGGGGGGGATTGGCGTGTATGAGACAAGATAATTGTGGGAGATGACTGTGAAGGTATAATCGCATTACCGTGAGGGATTGGCGCGTGTACTGGGATTAGTGTGTGAGATGAGTGTGTGGGATTACCGCCTGGGATAACCGAGTGTGACGGGACTGGGGTGTGTGTGTGCAATCACATGTGGGGATAACGTGTGTGACCGATGTCCATCCGTCTGTCTGTCTGATCCAACTAATTACTCTTTCCATTTTCCTCCTTTAACACCACCAACCCCCACTCCTTCCCTCTTCTACTCCCTCCTTCCTTTCCTCCCTCCTCAGATGGCCGACCCCTCGTTTCAGGAGGAAATGAAGAAGATGGCCGAGACGCCTCTATTCGCCGAAGTCATTGAAAAGGCCAAAATCATGGCGGTAGGCCCTCCCTCCTTTCCTCGCTCCCTTCCTCCCTTCCTCCCTCTTTCCATCGATTGTACGGCTTACCCCTCCCTCCTTCCCCCCCCCCCCCCCCCCTCCTCAAACAAAAGGAACATCTTCCTCACGGACATGCATGAGGCTGCAACAACAAACCGCCTCTCACCCCCTCCTCTCTCCCCCCCTCCCTAAACCAGGACGAGCTTCAAAAAGACCCGGCGGAGGTGGAGAAGTTCTTGCAGAACGTAAGGGAAGAGATGGGCAAGTCACCTGAGTCGGCAGAGGGGCTGCTGGCGGGCGGCGGGAAAGACGAGCTTTAGAGAAGAAATGGAGGGATGGAGGGAGGGAAGGAGGGAAGAGCTTTAGAGAAGGAGGAGGGCGGGAGGGCGGGAGGGCGGGAGGGCGGGAGGGCGGGAGGGAGGGATGGGATGGTTGTTGGCGAGCAAGAGCTAGTAAAAAGCTGAAGGGGGACGATGGGTGAGGAGGAGCGGGAAGGGTGTGTGTGCAGGACAAGTGGTCACGTTGGTTTCCACTGACCCGTCCACACGGACAGGGATAGATGGTAGAATGAGTACGAGACGGGCAGGTAAAGGAACGGCAAGAATTGTCGCAGGCTATAAAAACGGCAGAACGCATCGAAGAAGGGTCGTCCATGGCATGACTATCAGACACAAGGTGCTTTCAATAGTGGAAAGGAAATATAAATGAAGCCAGGTAGTGTAAGGGGAGGGGGGTTGACGTGGAGGCACACGCACACTCACACACTTACACTTACAAAGCAACCAGAAGAAAAAGATACGGTGAAGAAGGAAGCAAAATACTGCTAGACAGCCAGTAGACAAAGACTCTCAACTCTCTTCCTTTCGCTCTCCCTGGTGTGTTATTTCTTTTCCACGTTATGTTGTCGTTGTTATATTCAAAACCATCCTTCTTCGTCTCACCTTCCCTCCCTCCTTTCCCCGTTCAGCTCTTTGCTCCTGCTCCTCCTGCTCGTCTACCTCCCCGTGATGTACACCCCTTTACCCCTCCCTTTCACCAAACTCTCCACTCTCCCTCTTCTTCCTCTTCTTATTTTGTTTTTCTCCTTCCTCCTCCCCCTCCTCATTCTCCCCCTCCTCCTGTCTGTAATCCAGCTGTAATCCATCGAAACAATGAATAATTTGGGGGAAAGCCTGGTGTTGCAATAGCTACTGCTGCTACTGCCGTTGCTTGCCACAACAACGAAAATTTCTCCATCTCCCCCTATCAACAATTACCCCTTCCTCCTGCCCTCCCTCCCTCCCTCAACAACAACCCCTCTTCGTCGCCTTTGGCGCAATAATAGGGAACGCTTCCCTCTCTACCGGTACCACTGCCTTGGGCAGCCTCTTGGCGATCTCCACAAACAACGCCTTGACATTCTGCGCGTCCTTGGCACTCGTCTCAAGGTGCAACAAACCATTCTCCGCTGCGTATTCCTGGGCCTCCTTTAATTCCACCTTCCGCCTACTGCTCGCTAAATCTGCTTTGTTGCCGGCCAAGGCAATGATCACGCTCGGGTCCCCCCGGCGTTGAAGCTCTTTCACCCAGCTCTTTGCGCCTGCGGTTGGGACAACGGAAAGAATGAAAGAGGGTGGGGGGGGGGGAAGGATCAGTACGTACGTCAAACAGAGGAATAGTGACCAAGTTTCAGATTAGATTAGATTTAGTGACAGTGCGGAGACCACAATAAGGCCGGTCAGTAACTTGAGAAATTTCATTTTCATTCGTCGTCGTTATTCTTCTTGCCTCTCCTCCGTCACATCTTACCTTTGAAACTCTCGGCATTGGTGATATCGTACACCACAATCGCCGCGGACGCCCCCCGATAGTACATAGGGGCGAGGGAACGATAGCGCTCTTGGCCTGCAGTGTCCCAAATCTCGAACTTGACGGTGCTGTCCTCCAAGACGACGGCTTGCGTGAGAAAGGCGGCGCCGATGGTAGGTTCCTGGAGAGGTAACGATGGGAGTTGAAAAGGGCAAGTGAGAGAGGAGAAGGTGGAATGACAAAGGTTGGAAGGGAGAGGAAGGGCGACACGAAATCAAACGGCAGATCTTACGCACTTAAAGAGGCCCTACCGCCTCAAATGTTGTCAGCATCCTAGAAAGGTGCAAAGTGCTGCGAACATGACCGCGGTAGCGATCATGGCGGGACGAGTCCCTTACACAGGCTGATCCATCATCACCCCCTTACGCACCCCGATGACGAACCTACTCCGCGGTCATCCCATCACAAAACCAAGCACAGATTCATATGCAGGCTCCCCTCTTTAAGCGATCTCTTTTCTCCCTCCTTTCCCTCTCACTTACCTGGTACTCAAAGAACTCGTCGCGGACAAACCTGACGACCAGGCATGACTTCCCCACCGCCGTGTCCCCCAGAAGGACCAGCTTGAAATGACAGACCCGGTTGTTGTTGCTGCCGCCACCACCGCCGCTCATGATACTTTAGTAAAAGCTGTTACTGTGCCTGTGGCTGTGCCTGCACTTGTGGCTGTGCAGCGCATGGAGGAGGGTGGAGGGTGAAATATAGCGCTGTGGTGCATAAATTAAAGAAGCAGACACCGCTTCGCTCCTCGCAGTCCGGGGAAGCAGCTAATGCCGCGCGCACTCGTGTCTTTCAGGCTCTGATACATGGCTCGGGGAGCTAGGGAAGCTAGCGATGTGTGGCAGGGTGCATGCCAGCGTGTGCTGGTGTTGTTGTGAGTGCGGTCTTGGGGAAAGCAAAGCCAACTTGGCTTTGAACGGCGCCACCATCGCCAAAATGGCCAGCAGGCCCTCCGGGAGCCCGATACTTCTCCTTGCCTCGACTTTGACGCCCCAGTCCACCCTACGCAGGTCAAGCACAACGAAACGAAGCAGTCCAAGACGACCACGGCTATAATTCCGAGGACATAGACGGTGCAATGGGGGGCAATCCCTTTCTGCACGAGCTCTTGGCGGGTAAGTAAAGCTTATGTGTACAATTTCCCGACGTGAAGATCGATGTACTGTTATCCCACGAGTGTGTGGATAGAAATGTGCTATTATGCAAATCAAGTTATCACAAGCCTGGCAGACATGAGGATTTTCTTTCTTGTCCCAAAGGTGACGTAAGCTCTCGTCCCTTGTACTTTTCTGTAAAGACCCGTCTCCCCCACACCCTTCGCCCACTCCCTTACTCACTACCAAGGTACGGTGGGCGGTGTCTTTGGCATCACCTTGATCTTCCCCCTCGACACTGCCAAGGTCCGGCAACAAGCTTATCCGCATTACAAAGGCCCGCTGGACGTGATACGCTCCATGGTCCGCGAGGGAGGCATCGGCTCGCTCTATCGTGGTCTTCTTAGCCCTCAAGCCGGGTTTGGGGTGACGTTCGCCATCTCCTTTGCCGGTTATGGGCAAGGGACGCGGTTCTTCCGCGAAGGAAACACGGAGCGGGATTTAACTTTGGGGGAAATGACTGCGGCAGGGGCTTGGGCTGGTTTGTTGCAGAGTCCTTCGAGACAGGTGTTTGAGCGAGTCAAGTCGGTGATGCAAGTTCAAAAGGGAGGAGGAGGGGGGGATAAAGCCCCTTATAAATGGTCGGGGGAATGCGTAGTTCAGCTGGTTAAGAAGGAAGGGCTCTACAACGGCTTATTTCGGGGGTTGGATGCCACGGTGTTGAGAGAGTTGCCGCAATTTGCTGTGTATTACCCGATTGTAAGATGTTGAAAAAGGGTGAAGGGAGGGCTGGGGGGAGACCGAAGAGAGGATATACGACTCGTCCTCTTCCACCTGGGAGCATTTAGCTTACCTACCATTCCATTTTTTGTTTTCCCTCCCACCCTGTCTATACCAGTACGAACTCTCCGTCCGCGCTCTCAAGGAATTCCACGACACCTCCTCCTCCAGCACCCGGAAGCGGTCCTCCTCGACCCCCCTCCCTCCCCACCTCCTCCTCCTTGCCGGTGGCATTGCCGGGACTCTCCAATGGCTTCCACCCTTCTATTGCATCGATGTGTTGAAGAGCAGAATGCAGAGTGCCTTGCCTGGAGTGTATTCGTCCGTCTGGGATTGCGCTAAAAAGTCCTACCAAACTGAGGGGATCGGTGTCTTTTTCCGGGGGCTGCCTGTGGCGCTGATAAGGGCATTTCCGCTGCATGCCTGCATCTTCTTCGGATACGAGGTGACCTTGGCTGCTCTGCATGATGAGGAGTTAGGAAGCATTTTGCCGCCGCCGGAGTAGGGATGAACGGAGAAAGGGGGGGGCAAGAAAGAGGACATGTAAATACATATAAAAGAACTAACACTTGGAGCAGGGAAAGGTCTCACAAGCCGTAATTATGCGGGCTGTCACCAGCACACTCTTTCTCTACTTTGCCAAATAAATCAAAACACAGATTCTTTCTTTTCTCGCTCTTTCTTTTATCTTTCGCTCATCGCACGAGCCACTTCCCACCTTCACTCGTGCCTTCTGGATCCTTGCTGCGACCTTGCAGCTCTCTAACCTGATCAAGATATGCATTCCTACCACTACTACTACTACTACTGCTGCTGCTGCTACTGCTATTGGCGATGGCGAAGCGAGATTTCTTCATTACGGGCGGGGCACCAGCAATGGCATTTTGTCGTGATAGTGATGGTTGCCACTTGGACGTTCGCTGCTGCTGCTGCTGCTGCTCCTGCTCCTGCGATTGCTGCTGCTGCTGCTGCTGCTGCTGCTGTTCTTGTTGTTGTTCTTGTTGTTGTTCTTGTTGTTGTAAAAGCATGTAATCTCGGTGCTTTGGGTCTTGGGCCACAAAAGTGGGCAGAGAGACTGTTTCTTGGTGCATGTAAGTGAATGCTGGAGTTGGGCGTTGTTGCTGCTGTTGTTGCTGCTGGTGCTGCTCTGATAAGTTGGGGGGCTCCGGATTGCAATACTGGTGTTGTTCCTGCGGCTGCTGCTGCTGATAGTTGTGGTGGTGTGGCTGCTGCTGTTGTTGCACTTGTGCACCATTGTGACCAAAGAGAATTTGTGCAGAGTCGTTCGCGTGCTCCTCTTTTTCATTCTGCTGCTGGTGCTGCTGCTGCGGGAGAGGAGGAAACGGTTGAGGTACGGGAAGAGGAAAACGAGGTTCTATGGCGCCAGGTGGTTTTTCCCAAACGCTGTACCCGCCTACTGCATTGAAGTAGTAGAGAGTGCCTTCTGCTGTTTGGTGAGGCGTCCAAAGGCCGGCGCGACCTGGTTTTCCTGCTGCTACTGTCGGGGCTAGTGCTGCTGCTGCTGGTGCTCGAGCTGGTGATAGCTCATGTAGTTGTGGTGGTGGTGGCTGGTGTTGTTGTTGATGGTGTTGCTGCGGCTGCGGCTGCCGCGGCTGCTGGTGGGGGAGAGCGTGCTGCGGGTCAACGTGCTGCTGCTGCTGCTGCTGCTGCTGCTGTTGGTAGTAGGAGGCGCCGCTCATCATCCTGTCTTCCGTCAGACCCTGTATGTCTGTGCGTAGGCTCGTTCTCTTGGGGGGGGGGGGGGAAGAAGGGAGAGATTCGGGTAAGTAGGTACAAATACAAAAGGTGACATTTTCATATGTTTCGCTGGGCGGCTCAGTGGCACTTTTTTTTTCTTTACTCGAGGTCTAATTAATGTAAGTCTAAAATTTATGTGCTATCATTTTATATGTAAGCTCATAGGCTCCACCTCGACCCAACAGAAGAGTCAAGTGCTCGTCGCATACACACTCCCTCCGCTCCTTCACACCCACGACATTCTCTTACAAACACCTGCTCACCACCCTCCTTATCTAACCCCTTTGTCTCCGTCTCCAGACGCTCTACCTCCCCTTCCTTCCTCCCTCCCTATCCCTGAATCTTTCCTCCCCCCGCCGAGGGCGTTCCCACGAGCTCCTTCTCTAAATCCTCCCTCTCCACCAGCACCAGGCCCAGGCCAGTGTTCGGATCGGCGGTCAAGGCCACCCTCGTCCCTATCCCCGGTGCCTCGCCCGCGTACTTCACCTCCACCCCTCCCTCCTTCCATGCCTCCGCCCCTCCCTTCCCCACCACGTCCGTCGCCAAAACCGCTAATTTGTCTACGACCCCGCCAAGGCGTACTCCGTTCTTTGCCTCTTTCTTGGGGAGGGGGAGGAGGAGGATCCCGAACCCGTCCTCGTTATAGGCAAGATATTTACTCCCCTTGGGCTGCTTAGGTTCGTAGATCGACTCGGGAATGCGAGAGAGCGGATACTCTTGCTCTTTCATTCCCATGACGTTGGTGTAGAAATCTGTGGCTTTCTTCAAGTCGGGGACATTCAATGCAAGCATCATTACGGGGTCTCGGCGGGAGCCGACGATGACCTGATGCCGTAGCCCCCCGGGTGAGTCTACCAGCACCCACCCATAAGCTGACTTGACAACTCCGCCCGATTCCACCAGCTTCGAGAGACGGAGGGAGGGAACGGCGAGTTGGAGATAGGCGACGGCGGTGCCCGGGTCGAGGATGGGGGTGTCGCCGCCCTTAAGGGGAAAAGGAGATAGGAGGAGAAGGAAGAAACTGCTGATTTCAATGGCCACATCTCCTACTTCCCCAATTCTTATCCACTCTTACGAATGTTTCTTTGCATTTCTCCGTCCATATGCCCATTCATGCATACAGACCGTCCTCCCACTGTCCTCCCTCCCTCCCTCCCTCCCTCCCTCTCTCCCTCCTCCCTCCCTCCGCAACTCTTTTACTCACCTCTCCCGCCTTGGACACCTCATTTAGTTCCAGAGAAAAGTGTGCCCCATACACCCCGAACGAAGAAACGCCAGGATACCAATCCCCTGGCACTTTCAACGTCTCTGGTCCAAAACCCACAAAGGTGCCATTCTTCCCATTCACAATACGCGTCCGCAACATCTGCATCTGCAACCCATCAAGGTAAAACGACAGCGCTGCTGCCATGTCCGGCACATTAATCACAAGGTGCTGCAAGAATCGTTGGTCCGGTGCCCACTCAGCCAACTCCCCAATGGCTTTGGCGGTGGGTGGGAGAGTGAGAGGTCCAGACGTACTGCTGGTACTGCTACCCAAAACTCCCGCAGCAGCAGCGACAGCCAAGCGGTGCAAGAAGCCGTGCCGGTCGACCGCAGCAGCCTTCGATGAGTGACCGGTGCTGCTGTCGGCTTGCTCGATGCAGGCGTCATCCGTGGAAGCTGTTGTGTCGTTTATTTGAGGGCGAGATAACGCATTGAAGGAGTGAGCGGCGAAGCCAGTGGGTGAAGTAGGGGGAGATTGATAGTGGGTCTGGGGTGGCAAACACTAGTGGGGTGTAGAACTCGAGCCAAAAGAAAGCAATCAGTGAACGCATTACCTCTCAATACTGTCTCGTGTCGTCCTGAGACGCTGTGGGCGGAAGTGGGCGGCGAGACGAAGAAGGCCTGGGAGCAGCCGAAGAAGAGCGCCAACAATGGCCACAACCTCCTCCGGACTGCTGGCATGACTGATGAGGAGAGGCGCGCTGTTTGTTTCGTTCGTGGAGAGTTATGCAAGAGGTGAGTGTATGTCAAGTGTGTAATTAGTGCGTACGCTACGGCAAAACAAAGCTTGCCGTCCGTTTCTCCTCCAGGTACCCTTCGCCCACCACCTGAAGCTTACTTTTCCCTTCAATCTCGTCCCTTCTTTTACATCATGCAGTACGCTTTTCAAAGACTGTACGCCCAATGGAAGTGAGGCCAAGGCCTTGAATAGAGGTGGTCCGTCATCTCCGTATTTAGATCAAGCGTACCGCCCAAAATATCCACCCACCCTCATGACCGTTGTTTGGGGAAAAGAAAAACGATTTACAGCAAAAGCAGACTCTCTATTTATTTTTTACCGCGCAGTGCTCTTGGATTTTGATGATAGCTAATAGAATTGATAACGTATTTTTCTCTTATCCACTTGCACCCCTACTTCTCCTTTGTACTCTTTCCCTTTCTTTCATACGAGCACACCACTCCGCGTTGTGTGCCTCAAAACGCGCCTGCTGCAGCAGTGACTCTCCCATTGTTTTACTCTCTCCTTCGTCTGCTCGCCGCCCATCCTCTACAAAACATTCCACGCACTGATTCGCCACCCTCCGAACCTCCGCATTGGCATGCCACAGTGCTCTCACGATGTCCTGACGATAATATGGCTGGTACCATGAGATGGGCGATGGTAAAGACAAGAGCAGGAGGCGGTGTACCAGTACAAAGACTTGCAATGCCAATTCGGGCTCGTCTTGCGCGTGGATGCGCCATACAGAGTGAAGGGCCTCTAGAAATGTTTCGTCGCTGGTCATGTCATTGAGGTGCACGGGGTCTAGGGCTAGGGTCTGCAGAAGCAAAAGAATTTGCAGAAGCATGTCGACCACCTCCTTTTCCCTTATTCCGACACGAAAGCATGGTACCAAAGCGAGAAACTGTTCCCTGCAATACAGCCACACCGTCTGCGGTGGCTGCTGTTGCTGCTGCTGCTGCTGCTGCTGCTGCTGCTGCTGCTGCTGCCGCTGCTCTGCTGGCTGAGCCTGAGCAGGATGCATCGAAAGAGGTATCACAAAGTCATGCCACTGCATGCCGACAGGAAGATCAAGCGGCGTCAGATTGGCAAGCGTACCCAAAGCCTCCAATACCAAGGCCTGTGGTGGTTGCAACAGCGAAGACGAGAGCCTCGGCATGCCCGGCTTGACCGATGACAAAGAAGAAGTAGATAACGAGGAACCCGCCAAAAGTGCCAGCAAGGGCTTGATATGCGATGGCCACAGGTTTCGGAGCTGGTACTCATTATCAGGGTCTGCGAGCGCTCCTTGTGAGGCCAGAGACCACTGGCTAATATTGCGAACAATCTTCAAGACCAGCGGGTCTCGATATCTGATCACACGATCCATCAGCCGACGCAGACCAGCCTTGGCGCAAAGCTGTTCGATGTTATTGGATTCAAAAGTGAGGTTGACTGTCAATGCCGCTAGCTCGCCGGGTAAGGACGGGAGGGGAAGGTGGAAAATTAGCTCCTTCAGCAATGGCATGACGGAAGAGGATGACATTGTTCCTGCATTGCTATTGCTACTCTTGTTGCCGTCACTGCCGCCTAGAAGGAGCTTGGTCTCGTTGTCAAAGGAAAGGATGTACATAAGCTTGAGACATTCGGCCCGCCAGGTCTGCTTGCACCTCAAAAGGCCGATGAGTTTGGGCAGAAGGCCGTGCACCACCATGACCTGACGCAGCGAGGGGTCGAAAGCCAGATTATAGAGAATCCCTAACGCTGTTCCACTCACTCGCTCATCGTTTTGGCTACTTTTTCTTTTGCCACTGATGCCATTGCCTGTGGTGCTGCTGCTCTTCGGCACGCTGACCTCGACACGGATGAGCTTTACAAGCGTGGGGACCAGCTGACCCTCGGCCATCTGCTGCACATTTTCCTTGTATACACTCAGGCGCTTAAGGAAGGTAAGGACGAGGATGAGTAAATCGGTGTCAGCAGCCATACTTTCAGTGTCGGTGAGAAACGGTAGGAGATAGCGGGGAATGAGTTGCTTCTTGACCATTTTCTCCTCCAACAAGGCATTGCCCGTGCTCAAATTGAGCAACAACCAAAGACCTACAAAAACAATACGAGACTTGGACGTCTTGGCGATCCTGCTTTTTCCTGCGAAATGCCCTTCTCCATTACTACCGTCACCGCCACAAGCATGTCCTACACCAGGCAGGTTGCCTTCCAACGCCCGCATAGTCAAAGACCCCACGCGGTGCTCCGTCACAATGGCTTCCTGCATCTCATGAAAATGAGAAGCCACCAAAAAGATGCGCAAAATATTATAAAGCAGCGATACGTCGTGACGCCGCGAGTCGTAATCACCCAGGATGCGGGCTAAGGCACTTGGTACCGTGGGGTCGCCCAGGAGCAGGTCCTCAAGATTTGTCACGTCCCGGGTCAGCTCCAGAATTTTGGCTGTCCCCTCAATGTTGTTTTTGTCGTCGTAAAGCATTTCCAAATAAGCATCAAGGTTGGCCATGTTGGCATGCGGATTGGGGGTGCTGTTCTGGTCGTTGGCGGCGACGGCCTCGTGGTGCCGCTGGTAGAGCTGATGTAAGAGTTGCTCCACCTCCGATTGCTGCGATTTTACCAAGTACTTCGATTGATCCACAAGCTGATCTGCCATAAAAACACAATCATCGTAGCTGGCCAACCTGCGGGGGTCAAGGCGCACAATTTTTTGCTGCTTCTCGGCGGTTGCCGAAGCAGCGCCGAGGGCGACGATAGCGTAGGTGATAACGAGGACAGGCTCGTGCGGATGCAAGACCACTGTTTCCGGCTTAATTTTTCGCGCAGATGCTGTTGGGTATGTTGTCATCTTTTATTTGCGTGTGGTTGGGGATAAAAAGTATGTTAAAAGTGGTTGAAATGGAGCGGCAATTTGCTTGGGAACGCAGCCCAAGACAACGGCTGAGCTGCAGCACATCAAGGATGCTGTGTGGTGCACTGAGGGACAATGCTTCCTCTTCCGCACATCAGCACCTGTACTTACACTAGAGCTAGATTGAGTACCGTGAGCACGGCGTGGGGGCCCGCTTGTGGTGCCATGGTAATATTTGTACACTTCGTTTGCATGTGCCTCATTCACCAACAACATGACCACAGGCATGCATTACGCGTTTCAAATGTGCAATGGATTCCGAAATACACCATTAGCAGCGCAAGTGGCAGTCGGACAGGGCAAGCGCGGGCATGTCTCCAAATTCAGCAGGCGGACACTCTGGAAGCTGAGTTTCAACTGATTTTGATGCGAGACTTGTACACTGATGCTGAGGTGGGACAGGAGCCGCAATTAAAATAGTGGCAAGGCATAACCCCCATTTTGAGCGCCACTTTACAAGTGGCCGGCCTGCTGGGGCTACTGAAGCTGTGTGTGGCGCGTACTTAGCATGCCCTTTTGAAGAAAGGCTATGGGGCTTTGGCACATAGCGTTATTTGCCTTCCATCCAATTAAGAATCCCACCGACATGACATCATCCTTCACCGCCCCACAACAAACAGGGACGCTAACCCGAGGAGAATACGACGCGTTTTTTCAAGCACTCGGTGTGCATCAGGGTGTCTCATACAGGGAGCGCACTTGCTGTAGGCGTGCATCTCAAGATCGGGTAGCTACGGAGCGCTGGTGAGCCACCATTCTACCGTCCATCGCGATGATCAAGGCTTCCCCTTCCGAAGGACCCCTGACGCCTTCCCCTCCATCCCTGCACAACCGGGCCAATCCCCTCACCTTCGACTTGCTATTCGGGCGGCAACAAAGTCCAAATGTCACACACCAAGCCATGAACCGGCGCGTGTGTACTGCCCCAAGCACTCTCGAGAGGTTCCGGTTGGACGGCCGTCTTCGGGGCCACCTTGGGTGTGTTAATACTGTAGCCTTTTCCGACGACGGGGATTTCTGCGTGACAGGCTCAGATGATACCTACCTCATGGTGTGGAATGTAGCCTCGCATCAGCAATGCCTGCGAGCCTTGAGTGGGCATGAGGTGCGGGAGGAGGAAGGGAGGGAGGGAAAACGAGAGGGAGGGTGAGAAAATACATTCACTTTCATTTTCTTGGCTTAAAATCCCTTCTAAATCAACCCTTTCTTCCCTTGAAGGCCAACATCTTTTGTGCGCGTTTCCTTCCTCAGACGAACAACACTGAAATCGTCTCTTGTGCAGCCGACGGGCAAGTCCGATGGAATTCGCTCCTCCGCGCGCCCTCTACCACGGCTACCACAATTGGGAGCAGTAGCAGCACCAACAGCAGCAGCAGTAGTAACAGCAACAGTTCCTTCCACAGCAGCAAGATAATGGCCAGACATGGTGGACGAGCGCATAGACTGGCCTTAATGAGGCAGTCGTCTTCCTTGTTTTTAACCTGTGGTGAGGACGGCCTTGTCCTAGCGTTTGATATGAGAGAGGGGAGGAAACGACGGCTTTTGACTGTGATGGAAGAGGACGAGGGCGTGAGGGAGGACGAGGGGAGTGTTGTGCCATTGTATGCCTTGAGCTGTAGTCCTGACGATAGCAATCTGTTTGTGGTGGGTGGGGCTTCCGTCTATGTGCATTTGTACGATACCCGGATGCCGGAGAAGGAGGTGGGGAGATTCGCGCCCAGACATATGAGGGGAGTGAGGGAGGGAGGGCGGGGTGGAGGGGGAAGCAATGCGCATGTGACGGGGACGGCATTTAATTGGAATGGACGGGAGTTTCTGGCGACGTATAATGATGAGTGTGTATATCGTTTTACGTTAGGGAAGGATGAGGTGGAGGAAGGAAGTGAGGAAAGGGAGGAGGTAGGGGAGGAGGGACAGGAGGAGGAGGAGGAGGAGGAGGACGATGATGATGATGATGAAGATGAGGAACGGAGGGCAGCCATGTATGCGTCGAGGGTGGTGGGGGACCTCAGGGCATGTTACAAAAGGAGGGCGGGGATGAGGGAAGGTTGTGGGGGGGGAGGAAGAAGGGGAGGGAAGGAGGAGAAGGAGGAGAAAGAAGGAGAGCAGAGACAGAGCCGACGACAACGACGACGTCGCATGTCGACCACTGCTGCTCAAGACGACCAAGACGAGCACAGTTACGCCCCCCCCTCTCCTCCTCCTGCTCCTGCTCCTCCTCCTCCTCCTCCTGCACCTTCCCCCTCCCTCCCCAAAGGCTACACGCAAGTGTACCGCGGTCACCGCAACGATCGAACGGTAAAGCAAGTTAATTTTTATGGCCATCGAAGCGAGTACGTCATTTCCGGGTGTGACTCAGGGCACATTTTCATGTGGGACACCCATTCAGGGGCATTAACACAACTCCTCTTCGGGGACCGGCGGGGCGCCGTGAATTGTCTGGAGAGCCACCCGACTCTTCCTTTAATGATGACCAGTGGGCTGGAACATGATGTCAAGGTATGGAGGCCTACAGCAGAGGGGGGGAGGGAGGGTAGGAGGAAGGGGTCGTTGAAGGCGCACGGGGGGGAGGCAGCGGAGGACCTGGTGAGGAGGAATGAGAGGGAGAGGGTGAGAGAGGGAGGAGGGAGGGGAGGAGGAGGGATGGCCAATTTCGCCAGTCGTTTAATGCAGGCAGCTCTACGGAGGTCGGATGCGAGGGATGTGAGGGAGATGCTCCTGTTAGTGAGAGCATTGTCGGAGAGAGGAGGAGGAGGAGGAGGGGGAGGGATGAATGATGAAGAGGAGGAGGAGGAGGAAGTGGAAGAGGAGGAAGAAGGGGAGGAAGATGAGGAGGAAGAAGACGAGGAAGAAGAAGAGGAAGAAGACGAGGAAGAAGAGGATGAGGGTCAAAGGACGGCTGAATCATTGAATCGATTGATGATGCATCTAACAAATAATAATGCTGCAGTCGGCAGTGAAGAGGAGGAGCAGGGGGAGGAGGAGGAGGAGGAGAAGGTGGACGGAGGGATTGAGGGGGAGAGGAGGGGAGGAGAAGAGGAGAGTAGCGTGATGTGGTCATCGGATGGGGGGTCATCTTCGGAGGAGTGGGACGGAGTCGACTCCAACGATGAAGAGGATAATGAGGGCGACTCCAGTGGTGGTGAGGAGGAGGAGGAAGAACGGGAGGTTGAAGAGGATGAGGTAAAGGATGACAATGAGCAGGAAGGAGTAGGGGAGGTGGAAGGGCAGGAGGAACGATAGGGAACAACGGAGTTATGGACGAGTGGATTAGATTGGTGGTGGTGCGACAAAAAAGGAGAGGTGGTAAAAGCGTTGCAGGGCCCAGGAGTGAAATTGCCAGGGTAAGTAAGAGGAGGAAGGATGGCTTAAGGATGCAATGTGGCTTGAAAAGCATCACCTGAGCGCCATGTTTTAATCGATGTAAGTAGCTACAGCAGAAAACAGTGTAGCGACGACAGGTGGATTAGAGTGCAGGGGGAAAGGGAATGAGGACAAGGAATTAGGAGTGGGGGAACCTACCTGCAGGCCTGAATGTAAAGACTCTATGTAAAATAACATAAGAAAAGAAGACAATGGAAAATTAGATAATACGTGACAATCTTTTGCCTTTTATTTTGTGCCGGAACTGCAGGTGGGAGAGGGGGGAGGGGGGACTGTAAAAGTGGAGAACCAATAATTTTTCTGAAAATCGATGTAACCAACTTCTGCCTGACACAACCAACCTTTGCCTAAATTTGCCTCATAAACATTTGGCTCAGGAAGCTTGACGCTCCAATTGGGCTTCAAAAAGGAGGCGTGGACAGGAGGTAGAGGAATGAGCGCCGGCGTCCGTCGCCGACATCATCTCCCGGTCACGTTGAGTGATCGGACCGCACTCTGTCTCTCAAGCACAAAGCAGCAAATGGCAAGTGCCCTCCGAGCCCAACCGCACCCTGGAGATCATACACATGCCGCAGGTGTGCCAGGCTGGTTGATTGTTTTAACTGCGACGGCATCCATTTTCATCATATCAGAGGACCTGCCAAAATCCAGCAGTAGCATCGTCATGTCCCATGCTTTCACCCATGTGACACACGTCACCTATCAAACACAGGGGGACCTAGTCATGCATGCCCTCACGTCTACGATACCTGCCTTGGGTGTTAGAAGGAACCTGGCGCAGCATTTGCTCAAGAAGCGTCCACTGCTGATGGGAGGAGGCGGAGGAGCAGGTGGAGACTCAGGACTCCTGCATAACTCTCATAGCTTTCACAGCTCGGCGCCTTCGCTGGGAGGCGGCACACCGGGGGAATGGAATCACGGTGAGTGTTCATTTTAAGATGAGATGTGGGTGATTTGTAGGTGCAGATTGGGAGGTGCGTTGGATAGAAGAGGAAAGGAGAGAAAAGCGGAGTAAAGGAGGAGGCATCGGCGTTCCAGGAGGCGTTTTTAGGATTTTGATAAATCAGCGGAATCCATTCATTGCCCCCCTGTGTCTTTTCCCATATTTCCTTTCTCTGCATGTGTCTAAAGAATGAGATCAAGCAGCGCCTGAATACCATGAAGGAAGGCGGGGAGAGAGCATGGCAATATTAGCAATAGCAATCCCACATTATCCACATTTGCTCATCTTTTCCTTCCCCCTCCCTCTGTGCTTACCCTCAGTCTGGAACTGGAAGATCAAGAAACGCCTGGCCACCATGGAGGAAGAAGGGAACAAACTGAAAAACCAAAATCAAGGCGGCAGCAGCAGCAGCAGCAGCGGTAACGGCGGCGAAGGTTTTGGACCGTTGCCGGGAGAGAAGGTGATTGCCTTGGATGAGAATCTCCCGGACGGGGCTCTTGAAGCCTACTGGGCGGAGTTAAGGAGGGAGAGGGAGGTCCAACGAGGAGGTGGAGGGGAAGGGGGGGGGGAAGAGAAGGAGAAGAGCGGGAAGGCGAAGCGGAGTACGATCAAGGTATGGGAGTGGATGGAGGAAGGCAGGGAGAGAGGGGAGGGAAGGAGGGAAGATGGACGCAGAGGCGGAGAAGGGTATTAAGCCCTCGTATGCAGTAACTCGTGAAGTGACATATGAGGGTGCGCTTCTTGAGCCGAGTGAAGCTCGGGGTTGGAAAGGAGGAGTGATGGGGTTAGAGAAAGAGGGAGGAATATTCGGTGTACGTATTCATTCACAGGCTCCTTCATTGGGATTAAAATTCTTTGGTGGTCGCTCATGTTTCAGCTTTCTCCTCTTCAAACTCCCATATGTACCACAGAGACACCTATTGTTCGGATGGAATTATGCACCCAAGAAGAACAAAGGAGGAGCAGGATCAGGAGAAGAAAAAGCAGCGGCAGGAGGAAAGAGAGGCGCCCTATTTCCGACCAAGGCTCCAGCACCAGGACCAGCAGCAACAGCAGCAGCAATGGCAAGCACTGCGGGGAAATAGAAATGATGCCGGAGGGAAGGGAGGGCGGGGATCATTCGATCTGTGGGGGGCTCGGACGGTACGCGTGGAAACCTGCGGGTTAACATGGCATGACTAATAAGCAGACGCGATTAAAATTTTTGCTCGAAGTAGCTGATGGCTTCTGCTTTGCCATCGCTTAGATTATTACCATTTTTTTTATTTTTTTTTCATTTCTTTCACCTATTGACCTAACCGTATAAGGAGGCGGAGGAGGAGGAGGGGGCGGAGGCGGTGGAAGCAGAGGAGAAGGAGGCGGAGGCGGAGGAGGCGGAGGCGGAGGAGGACGAGGACGAGGCAGAGGAGGAGGCAGAGGAGGAGGTCATGGGCGGGCCATCCGAGGACTTTGTTGGTGTGACACCTGTGAACAGTTCGTGTCTCGGGACGGCAATGGGGCACGTAACATCCTACAGGTGTACAGGAGTATGGTCCGTGGGAAGGTTCGTCCCCATGATCTTCGGTTTGGTCAACCGCGGCAAGATATGCGGGCACTCTATGTGTAGCATTCCCGCTGACCTCCTCTTTTATCCTCCTCCCCCTTCTCCTCCTTGCCCTGTGTGGGCCGTCCGGGGACTTTGCCTGATCGAAAAACCTGTCAAGGTCGCTAGTAAAACTCGGACCAAAAATAAGGGATGAAATTGCAACAATTTCGTGTTGGAAGGCTCCCCCACATATGCAAGTCCTAGAGGACGCAGGTTGCATGCGATAGTTCTAGAGGGATGTAGGAACGGCACTTTCCCGTACTCAACCACCACTGCGGAGACTATCCCAGAAGACTTTCGCGATGCTACTGAAGGGCTCGTGTCGTGTCGTGTGTAGAGGTAGGTTGGGTAAGCTCTGGACCTCGTGGGTCGGGTTCCCAACCTCCTGCCTTTTCCATCACCAGAAATTTCATTGCCTGCCTGCAGTCAAATCAGACAAGGCAATACGCCATTTGCACGGTCTATTTGCTAAGCTGTGCTCAAATATGTCCTTGTGGCATCATGGCTGCTGCACTCTTTCTCCTGTGTATGTGCCCTTCAATTCATTTTTTTGGCGAATGTCAGAGGCTTCTTTCTTTTAAGACTTTCCATGAGGAGACCAAGCCCTGTTTGTGCACTCACTCCACCACACATAACACCATACCCACAACCATGCGAACAAACAAGCCGAAGCACCGCCGTCCGATCCGTGTCGCCTGCACAAATAAGCTGAGGGTTTCTCCCGGCACGCAGGCTCCTTCCTTCTCCGCCGCCCCCCCACACCAACACCATCATGGGGGACACGTCTTGCTTCTGCTGCGGCTGCGTCTCGACGGGCGAAGTCGGCATTGTCGAGCGCAATTGCAAGTACAACAGGCTTGCCATGCCGGGCATCACGCTAATGTGCTGGCCCTTCGAGGTCAGTAAGCTGCTTTGTTCTGTGATGGGAAGGGAGGGGGCGGAGGAAGACTTGGGCAGGGCAGATTCTATTCTGCAGTTTCAATCATTATTGCTAGGGATTGCATGTGTATAACCCCTATATTTCCTTTCGTAACGGATCGTCTCTTATACGCTTAAAGCTCGCCAAGGATGCTTGGGCTCGGGATCACCGGGTAATACTGTTTTTCCCCTCGTTGAGTTTCCTCGGATTTCTCCTCATTCCTTCTCTGTCGAGTACCGTCACTTTATTGCGATCCATCCGCATTATCCATACCCTCCTCATTTCCTTCGTTCTTCCCCTCTTTTTCAAAATAGGGCATGCGTTCTCGCGTCTCCCTCCGGATCATGCAGCTGGACATAAGGGCCGAGACCAAGACGCGTGACAACGTCTTCGTCATGGTGTACATCTCCATCCAGTACCAGGCACGTACTCGCCAGAATCCCACAACCTTTCACTGTCGGAGTTTCCTTCACAGCCTCTCAGAGTTTGAGCGGGGAAAATAAATTGTGCCTGTTTCTCCTCATACTTCTTCTTCTTAGTCATGCTGTTCTATCGTACAGCCTTTCAGTGTACGAGTGAGGGATATCAACCTTGTCTTTTCCCTTTTGCTTCTTCTTCGTCATTCTGTTCTCAAGCCTCGTCTTTCCTTTAAATCACTTCCCGTGGGCACTGTCCTCCTTCCTACAGGTTATCCGGGAGAAGGTTTTTGATGCCGTCTATCGCCTCACCAACCCTCAGGTATGTACATATAGACATACATCGACGTCCCTTCCCCCTGTTTTCAATCCTCCCCCTTCCTTCCCTCCCTCCTTTCTCTTCAATCCATCTACATCCTCCCCCTTCCTTCCCTCCCTCCTTGCTTTTCAATCCATCTACATCCTCCCCCTTCATTCCCTCCCTCCTTTGTCTTCTAACTATTTCCACGTGCACGCGTCGACTCGCCCTCCCTCTTCTCTCTTCCACTCCTCCCCCCCCTTCCCTCAGGAGCAAATCCGCGCCTACGTCTACGACGTCGTCCGTGCCACCCTCCCTCGCATGCTGCTCGACGACGCATTCGAAGCCAAGGATCACATTGCCCACGCCATCAAGACCTCCCTCCAGACCTGCATGGGCACATACGGTTACTCCATCCTCGTACGTCTCTCTGCCCACCCTCCCTTCTTTCTTCCCTTCCTCCCTTCCTGCCACCTTCCATTTTTACCTTATTTCTTCCTTTCTGCCGCCCTCTCTTTTTCCTTGTCCCCCTTACTTCATCCTACTTGCCATTGTCCTGGAGCCATCTGCATCGTCCACCAGCTCTCACCCTCCTTCCCTCCCTCCCTCCCCTCGTCCAGAACGCCCTCGTCACGGACCTCGAGCCCGACCCGCGGGTCAAGGGAGCCATGAATGAAATCAATGCCAGCAAGAGGATGAAGGAAGCGGGTACGTGTCACAGAGGAAGAAGATGAAGAAGGAAGATGATCAGACACCGAAAACTGCCATCCCCCCTCTTACATTTTCCCTTTCTCCCTCCTACACCTTTCCTCCCCCACCCACCTCATCAACGAATTTTACCCCATCCCTACACCCGCACACTTATTTACAAAGCGAGGGAGCGCGCAGAGGGTGACAAAATCGTACAAATTAAAATCGCCGAGGCCAACGCCGAGAGCAAGTACCTGAGCGGGGTGGGGGTGGCCAAGCAGAGGAAGGCTATCGTGGACGGATTGCGCGAAAGCATCGTGGGGTTCAGTGGCAACGTACCCGGAACAACACCCAAGGACGTGATGGACTTACTGTTGTTGACGCAGGTAGGGAGGGAGGGAGGAAGAAAGAGGGAGGGAAGGAGGGAGGGCTCTTTTTTTTTCCTTATGGGGTGGACTTAGCGTCGATTTTCATGTTACTTCCTTACTCTCCTCTCCACCCTCCCTCCCTCCCTAGTACTTTGACATGCTTAACATGGTGGGCAACAACCCGTCCACTACAACCGTCTTCGTCCCGCACAAGTACAACGGCGAAGGAGGGAGGGAGGGCGGGAAGGAAGACGTGTCAGGTTTGGTGAGGGATGGGGTAATGCAGGCGCAGAGTCGGTTGATTAGGCGATGAGGGAGGGAGGGAGGGAAAGAGGGATAGAAAGGGGGAGGGGATTCTCGCATTGAGCAGACGCAGACAAAGATGTGGGAAAGAAGAAAGAAAGGGAGGGAGGGAGGGAGGGAGGGTGCGGGGGAGGGAGAAGGTTGGAAGTGTGAGTACAGGTGGAAGAAATGGCGGGAAAATCTCGCAAAAGAAATTCAAGGCACACAATGAGTTGTGGCCCTAGGTCCCCCTCTGTTTCCGTACTTCAATATTTATTCGGTCTCGCAGTGTGTCCTTTTCTGCACGTCGTCCTCCTGGTCCACTTTCTAGAGTGTTCAAATGCTCGCTGTCACGTTCAACCCTAGTCCCGTCCGAGTCGTTCGGGACTGTGGATGTGCGAATATGAGGGAAAAGGAGCAGGACAGCGCACACACCCGCCCATACCCCCACAAACGCACCGCGACATACAGACACAGAGAACATTCATCATGTTTGTCATGTCAAAATCTGTCTGCTTTTCTTTGTATGATCGTGACCCATGATTTGATGCCAACACACAGCTACAGCTCATCATGGCACGTCCTCGTCATCCTTCTTCTATATCATTGCTCCTCCTCCGCCTCCTCCACCTCTTAATACTTTCACTTCTACCATACCATCGAATGGATCCAAAAAGATACAAACGCATGAATCATAAACACGACTTACACCGCAATCTTATCCCTCCCGCTCTCCGCGCATTTTTCTTCCGATCGACCGCCGATCATCCTTTCAATTCCGTCTTGACCTCGAGTGTTTTTTTAATCTCTTTCCATCATTTCCTCCGCGCATTTCTCCTTGGGACCCTCCTTTCCTCCTGTTCTTCTACCCTCCAACAGCTCCTTCGGGGTATTTTGACATCCCTCCCTCCCTCCCTCCCTCCCTCCCTCCTTCCTTTCCTCACTTTTTGCCCTCCTTCTCCCCTCCAACTCCCACTTTTAAACCCTCCAGCAATTCTGTCAGCTCAAAAGGCGGCTTGGTCCGTGGCATCTTGAAACCTATCGAAGTGTCGGGGCCTTTAGCCATGGTGTTCCCATTCTTCGGAGCGTTATTCCTCCCTGCGCCCCGTGCAGCTGTCGACGGCGAGGACGACGAAGACGAGGTCATGGAAGAAGAGGAGGAGGATACCGAGGAGGAGGAAAGGAGGGAGGATAGGGGTGGTGCCATGGTAATATTCTGCACGACCGCCTTATTCTCGACGTGCTTCACAGAGAACGCCACCCGATCCCCCACGGCCAGGGTCAAGCTTACGGGAAGGTCGAAGGAAATAATCGTCCGTCGTTGCCCTTCCCTCTTCAACACCCCCCTCCCTGTTCCTACCCCTCCTCCGTCCACCTCCCACACAATGCCTGTGTGCTCCCCCTCGGGAATGACTGGGGGTAATGCCAAAGACACCTTTTCCTTCGGCAACGACGAGGACGAAACGACATCACTCCCACCCGAAATTCCAGAAGATTCTCCTCCTTCTCCTCCTTTTCCCGCCAACCCCAGGACCTGCGTCATCTGCGCAACGCTGTACCCATTCAAATAAGCCACTTTATGAGACACGCGCCAATTGGCCTTCGTGCCTCCTAGGGCATCCGCACATTTTAAGGCCCCTCCCGGCGCCACAAACTGCACTATCGCCCTCATTCCTTCCCTCCCTCCCTCATTCCCATCCTCACCCTCTTCTCCCACCGCGATTCTTGCCACCTCTCCGTATTTATCCACCAGCTCCTTCACGCTCGCCTCGGTGCTGTCCTGGGGGAGATGTGTGATCACTACACACCGCCACGCCAAGTCGCCTCCTGTGGAATAATCCCTCCTCCCTATTTTTTTCTCATGCTCTCTTAACACCACCACTTTTGACCGTCCCACGGCTTCGGCGAGAAGCGATCGCTCAGGACCCCCTCCGTTGCTTGTGAGATTGAAGGAGGCAAGCAAGCTCTTCATTCGTGGGAGACCTAGGAACTTGGTGACGGGGATGGAGCCGCTGCGCATGTGTTTCGCAATGATATAGTCTTGTGCTAAATGTTCGAGGGAAAATAGAAAGTCCACTTCGTATTGCATCGCGTCGATGAGGGCGGGGTCGAAGGGAGGAGAAGGAGGAGGAAGAGGAGGAGGAAGGGGTGGAGGATGGCTTGTGTTCAGCATGCCGGGATGGTGTTGGGTACAACCACCATCGTACGACTGTTGCTGCTGTTGCTGCTGCTGCTGTTGTTGTTGTTGTTGTTGTTGTTGCTGCTGCTGTTCCCAGTGCTGCTGCTGCTGGTATTGCGGGTAATGGTGGTACTGATGCTGCTGGTGCTGCGGATGAGGGTAGCCCTGGCGCTGGTAGTGGTGGCGGTGCGAGAAACCCTGCTGCTGCTGCTGCTGCTGCTGCTGCTGCTGCTGCTGATATTGCTGCTGCTGATGTTGTGGGTAATACTGGGCGTACGGCCCTTGCGAAGGCGGCATGGGCACCGCCGACGAAGGGACATACTGCTGGGAAGCTCCACTCATTCCCCGAGGCTGATTCCGACCGTTCATGGCGACGGTAACGGGGCCGGGGACAGTCCCGTTCGTAGTGCTAGTACTGGTACCAGTGCTGGTGCTAGTGCTGACTGCCTTTTTGCTGCCACCTGTACTCGGCTACACACACGCAGGGCCTCTGGGAGGCAGACCTTCAGCCGAAGGCGGCTCTGGAAGGGAAGCGGAGGATTAGAGAATCTTCGTGGCTTATTGACCGCCGTTTTTTGAAGGCAATGGTGGCAATGTGGCAGGTGGAATAGCCGTGTACTGTGCATACGTGCGTACATCCGTGTGAATGGTAGGGTAGCGAGATCAGGGAAGAGGCAAGCATGGCCATTAGCAAGATGAAGGCCATTTCCTACGTCTCCTCGCCGGGGACGCCTCTCGCCAATTGCCTTAAACAAACGGCGGTATTCTGGCTTGCCATTGTGCCTGTGCACTTGCGTGTCTACCTGCATTTAATACCTTTAAATAATGTGGCTACACAAAATTATTAGCGCTGGAAGCCTTTGAGTTGCTTGCGCTCTAATCACTTCCGTCCGGCACCTCCCCACTACCAACATGTTCCACAGTCATGCTGGCCCGCTCCACCCTCCTGCGACGCTCCTCCCTGCTCCTTCGACCCCTCCCCTTGTCCTCCATCACAAGCACCACTGTCGCCCGTTCTATGACAGCAGGTGCCTGCGGGACCTGGGAAAAATCGTATGAATTCATTCTTGCGGAACGAAGGGACAAGGTCGCCCTCCTGACGTTGAATCGTCCCAAGGCCCTGAATGCCCTGTGCAATGGCATCATCCAGGACTTGATCGAGGCAACCACGCATATCGTGCGCGACGACAGCGTGGGCTGTATCGTCCTTACTGGCTCCACGAAAGCATTTGCTGCCGGTGCGGACATCAAGGAGATGAAGGATAAAACCTTCGTTGAGGCTTTTAGCACCAACATGTTTGAAGAGTGGGGACACATCGCACGAGTGGCCAAGCCGATCGTGGCAGCCGTGAATGGGTATGCACTTGGAGGAGGATGCGAGCTGATGATGATGGCTGATATTGTCGTCGCCGGGGAAAATGCCAAATTCGGCCAGCCGGAGATATCCCTGGGTGTGATCCCTGGTTGTGGGGGGACACAGAGGTTGGTGCGTGCCATTGGGAAGAGCAAGGCGATGGAACTCGTCTTGACGGGGGGAATGATCGACGCGAAGCAGGCGGAGAAGGACGGTTTGGTGTCCAAGGTGGTCCCCACGGACACAACTGTTCAAGTGGCTCTTGACATGGCGAAGACCATCGCCTCGTTTTCACTACCTGTGACCGCGGCCGCCAAGGAAACCGTTAACTCGGCCTTTGAATTAAACCTCGCGGAGGGCTTAAGGTTTGAGAGGAGGGTTTTTCATAGTCTGTTTGCATTGCAGGACCAGAAAGAGGGGATGAGGGCGTTCGTGGAGAAGAGGAAGCCCAAGTTTACTAATGCATAGATCAAGAGGGGGGAAAGGAGCGAGAGACGGAGAGAGGGAAGGTTAGCGTGTACTTAGCGCGTCCCGACCAATCAATTTAGCTTACGGTTGAAGAGAAGGATAGAAGAATAGGAGGACTGAAGGAATGGAGAGATGTTTGAGTGTGAGTATGTGTTGTGGAGTCCGAGTGGGGCGACGAGAGGAAAAGAAAAAGAAAAAGACAGACAAGATACGAGGATGACATGGAGGGACAAAAGGCTAAACGCTACACGGATACGGCATCGGGCTTCCCTTCTCTTATTTCCATGAGGGTATAAAGATAATATGATACGATTGGATTTTCTCTTACACTCTTCCTGTTTAGTGATTGGATTTTCTCTCACTCTCTTTCTGTTTCCGTAAGGGTATGAAAACGACATGACATGTTTGGGTTTCCAACAAGGCATGCAGGGGAAAGAAGCCATCGGGGAGGGGGAGGAAAGACGACATCTATCTTCTGTAGATAAGCGCGTCCACAGTTCTCCTCCGCCTTCTCTGCACCCATTCTTCTCATCTCTTTTCCACCTTCCTTCTTTCTGGCTTTTTTATTCAACCTACCTACCTATATCGCCTCCATTTTTTACTATCTCACTTTACAGTATTCACACACCTAACCTCTCTTCCCTCCCTCGCTTGCTACCAGAGCACCACGCAGTCACCGAGCTTTCTCCTTCCTCTCTTCTCACACCCCTCCAAACCCCCTCGCCATCCCCCATCTCGCCTCCCTTTCCCCTCTCTCTCTATCATCACATCACCACCCCTCTTTCCCTCCCTTCCTCCCTCCCTCCCTCCCTCCCTCATTGCCCTCGCGCCTCCCGCCCTCAGTCCCCATACACTTCCGGGTATTTTTTGACGTGCGCCTCCAACTCCTCCTCCTGCTCCACCAAATGCCGGGGCTTCTCTTTATACACATCCGCGAACAACTCTTTCCTTCCCGGTTTCTTCTTCACCTCCGCCCGCTCCAATGCCTGCAAGACAGCTACTCTCTCCTCGTCTCGTAACTGCTGCTCCTCCTCTTGGGACCACCACCCCTTCCCCTCCATCCATCGCCGAAGCCTCTTAAGCGGACAATCATGTTCGTGCCACTTTCTGATTTCGACCAAAGAGCGGTACCGCGTCGAGTCGTCACTGGTGGAATGGTGACCCACCCGGTACGTCATGGCTTCGACCAGGACAGGTCTCCCCTCCCTCACGCACACCTCCCTCGCTGCCTGGCACGCATTGAAAACGGCCAGGAGGTCGTTACCGTCCACACGGATGGCGTGCATACCATACCCGGAAGCGCGGCTCACGATACCATCCCCCCGGAACTGGTCCTTGACGGGAGTACTGATCGCATAGCCGTTGTTGCGGCAGAAGAAGATGACGGGTGCCTGGGAGGGAGAGGGAGGGAGGGTGGGAAGGAGAAGAGAAGGGGGGTTGAGAGAGGCATGTATGTCGGCGCATGAGAGCGGGCAAAGAAGAGAGGAGAGAGAGGAGAAAGGAGAGAGGGAGGAAGGACTAGAGGCATGGGTACATGTATTGTACCTGCAGGGTGGCTGCAAAATTAAGGGCTGCATGGAAGTCGCCCTCGCTCGCCGCCCCCTCTCCAAAATAGCAGATGACGCATCGCTTTTGCTGTATCGGCTGGAGGGCGTCTTCGAGCTTGACTCCGTAAGCAGCCCCGACAGCTTGGGGAATTTGGGTGGCGAGGGGCGAGGAGATGGTTTGGAAGTGCAGCGCGGCCGTGCCGTAGTGGATGGGCATTTGCCGGCCCTTCCCCAGGTCGTCGCAATTGGAGAAGCATTGATCCGCGAATTGATCGAGGGTGAATCCCCGCCACATCAACACTCCACCTTCTCGGTATTGTGCGAACACAGGGTCGGTGGGAATGAGGGCAGCAGCGCTCCCGACGTGCGTGGCCTCCTCGCCCGTGCTAGTCATGTAGAAGGATATTCGGCCTTGGCGTTGCGCGTTGTAGAAAATTGTGTCCATCGCTTGCAATCGTACCATGATCGTATACATCTTTTTGACGGTCGCTTCGCCTAACTGTGGTTCGAGGGCCCCGGCACGGACCCGGCCGTCCGGCTCCAGAACGCGGTATACTGGCCAGGTAGGATGCTGCTCGGGGGTCACAACCTCGAGGAGGGAGGTGAAAGGGAGGACATTGTTGGACGAGCCGGGATACATTCCGTGGGATTGGTCTTGGTTGGTGGCGATCGCGGTGGTGGTCGTCGAAGGGGGTAGGGAGGCGGGAGCAGGAGGGGGGAGTGGAGACGAAGAGGCGGCAGGGTGTGACTCTATGGAGGGTGGGGAAGTGACAACGCTGCCGCCGTGAGGATGGGCAGCGTTGTCATTGTCGTGGTCCAGGATAGAGACAGAAGTGGCGTCGGTGGCAGCCGCGGCGGCGTCTACATTCGAGGCGGCGGGGGCGGAGGAGGGGAGAAGAGGGTGGATGAGGCGATGCTGCATCATGCTCGACGGCGACAATCCCTGCGCCCCTGGCGCCGTGGTCTCCATCGTCGATCGCAACGTTATGGATGCGATGCAGGCACGCTGCGCCAGCACGAGCTGCCTCAAAGGACGGCTGTACATGTTAGGAGGGGTCGTGACAGCAGGAGGGAGGAGGGAGTGTGATGGGGCGGGCAATGAGGGACGAAGGCGACGCAGTGCGTTGGCCGGCAAGAGAAGGCGAAAGTAGTAAATCACGCCTTTTGTCTGTAGTCTGTAGGTGTGCCTGTGGATTATGAAGTGTGTAGAGGGTGTGTGTGGATTGTATTTACGATGCTGTCAAAGCTGTCAAAACAGAGGAAGCACGACACGCCGTGGCCCGGGCGCATTTTTCTTTCCGTGCCGGTCACGCTCAGCGAGAGGAGCGATGCCGCGTTGAATCACGAGGGCTTACCTTTTTACGCAACCCACACTCACATAACATGCTATGAACACAAACAGACATACAGCCGAGGAGCCAATAATCCGGACGCTGGTTTTCGAATGGCTCCGCACCGACAAAAGGTGAGTCGCTGCTTTGACGCCCCTCTCCCTTTTTTAAAGTCTCCCTCTCAAACCCACAGCAACGTACGCATGCCCACACCTCGAGCCATGCACCCCACATACACAGGCCATGCATCTGCCCAACGGGGCCCTGGTACTGCTCGTAGGTGCAGCGCTCTTTTGCTGCTGCTGCTGTTGCTGTCAGGCATACGTCCCTTCCCCTCTCTTTGGTCCCAAACGGCGTTCCCATCCCTTGCCCGCCTTACGCCACGCTGCCCGCCCCATTGCCCGCATCGCCCCCTTCCCCCCTCTGCGCTCCACATTCTCCTCCTTCTTCTCTGAGCGGACAGGTTCAAATAACTCCTCCTCTGCCTCCAACGATAATTTGTCGTATGAACTCCGTTTATTGGAGCTAGAAGGTCGACTTTTGAAATTGGAGGGCTTGACAGCCCGGGCCGCCAAGGCCGGTGGCGGGGGAGGGGGAGGAGGAGGGAGGGGCAGGGCGGGGGGGAATGTAAAAGGTGCAACGGGTATGGGGACGAGTGCTTTCAATCATATTTTACCGGACGGGGAGCAGTTGCTGTTGGGATGTACCTTTGCGGGGGCTGTACTCGGTTTGTTTGTAGGTCGGGCGTTGTTAAACAAGCAGATGTATTTGGGAGGGGTGGGGGGGGCGGTGTTGGGGGTACATTTCTTTAATCAGGATGGAAATTTCGGCGCGGCTATTCGGGCAATGGGAAAGTTGGTGCTGTACGCGTGTGATCGATTGGCCTATGCCTGGTCAGAGGTGAAGTTCAATTGGAAGGCATGGAGGGTTTATGAGAGGAGTTTTAAAAAATTGGAGAGTTTGGATAGGGAGATGCAGGTGTCTCAGAAGATCAAGGCTTGGGATCAACAATATGGGGTGTCGAATAATGTGAATGTGTGGTTTAAAAAGTTTCAAACGTCGGCCAAAAACTTGGAAGAAAGTTTGAAGGACCAAGCGATCTACTGGCAGCGGACCCAAAGGCTGCGCGATGAGCAGAGACAGGCACAGATGATTCATCAAGAAGTTCAACGGCAGCAAGAGAGAGAGCGGATGAGGCAGAATGGTGGAGGAGTGGGGGGAGGGTCGTTTAAGTCAGGGAGTGGTGGTATTGCTGAGGAAGGGAGGGAGCAGCAGCAGCAGCAAGAGAAGAAGGGAGGAGGTGAAGGTTTCCATGCAGCGGGTGACCATGAGAATAGGATCAAGGCTGGCGGGTTCTGGCCATCACATAATGATGAAACTTCTTCCTCTTCCACCTCCACTCCCTCCGTTGCTCCTCGACCTTCCTCCTACTCCTCAAGGGTCTCTTCCTCACCCTCCTCCTTCTCGTCTTCCTCCTCATCCTTGGACGCGACCGGCGCCATAGGCAATGGTGGTAGTATCAATGGCCTCCAGGGACGGAGTGGCCGGTTGCCCTCTTCCTCGCCCTCCCCCTCTTCCTCGTCCTCTCCTACGATAGCCTCGGAGTTCAACCGTTTTGTCAAGAGCTTCGGGGGGACCACAAGCGGTGTTTCCCGTTCCACTCACTCTCCATCTTCCTCCCGTACTTCGTCCGCCTCTAATGTAAATACACAAATTCATGGCCATCAGGCGAGCAACCATCAGCAGCAGGAGGAGCAGCAGCAGCAGGGATTTAATAAGGGCGGGAATGACATTTTTACCTCTTCATCGGGAGGAGGGAAGAAGGGAGGAAGAGAAGAACAGGATGACAGTGGCGGTGAAGTTGGTATGTTTATGTAAAAAAGAGAAAACTCGAGGAAGAGAGTGAGGGATTACGCGCCATTTGGGGCGGTATGTGTTCTGTTTCTGTCTGTGTGGTGGTGGAGTGTCTAAATTGAAGCCGAAAACAAAGCGATTACAAAGGACAAAGATGAGTGCCGAACAGGAGTGAGAAACTATTTTCATAATTCTCCCATGGGGGCATGCATTTAAATTAACTTTTTGTGTTTTCTCCTGCAACAGCCCATATGTCCGAATGCACCGATCCCCCCTTCCAAGATCTCTCGAATCTACTTCCGCTTCTTCTCTCCATTCATCCCTCTGTCTCCTCCCTTCTTGCCCCCTCCAAAGACCTTACCCAACATCGCCACGATCTTGGAAAACCACAACAAACTCACCAGCAAGATCCCACATGCCCCGACCTTAATCACCCAGTGCGTCCTCGGGCAAATCATCGAATAGTAAGTCAACACCGGGCCCGCAACAATGCGTGCAAATGTGAAAATGATCGCAAACAATGCCTTATTCGCCTCCGCGACCGGCGAGTCATTATACCCGAGCTCCCTGAAAATATGGATCATATGCATGAACGGATTGGAGACCTCCATTAAAAACAAACACATCCCCAATTCGGCGCCTGAGCGTTGAGTGATTAGCCCTGTTAAAAGACCGGCGACGGTTGCGAGGTGGTGAAAGAAATTCATGGCGTCAAAGTGCTTGTTTCGCAAGTCGTTAAGGGAACAGGCCGCGTAGTCGTACAGAAAGTAGCCCGCGCTCACGTTCAGCGTTATGATCTGGTTGCGAGTGTTGGGCCCGCCAATGTCGCAAGGGGTCTGGAGCAAGACGAGGAAAAATGTCAGGTAGGCGGACAGGATGGCGTGAAGGATGGAGACGACGCGGTTCCTGAAGTCGAATGTCTTGTCCGAGATCCGGGGCAGCACGCACACCACCACAAATACCACGGTCCAGGCTCCCGTCGACAGGGCCAGGCCTGGCCAACGGTCTGCCAGCATGTCTATGTAGGGCTGGACGTCGGGAGGAATACCTGTAGTCTTCATTTGCCTGGGTATGGGGCTGTGTGTTGGTGTATGCGGAGAGGGGGAGGGGAGGTCAATGGATCGTGAGGCGAGATCCGGGCGTTGGTTTCAGGCAGCCAGAACGAATGAGAGAGGCGTGGACAAACACAGGAAGACGAGAGACACGACGGCTAGGAATTGTGTGTGTGCTGGTGGCATGCAACCGCGAAAGCACAATGACGACGGCCCAACCGACGACGACTCTCTCGCTCCTTCTTTCTGCGTTTTCCATCGTGCATCTCACCCACACGCCAACCGGACACAACCCACAGGGAGCAGCCGCAGGAGCAGTCGGAGCCAGCCATGCACCACCAGCGGTGGCGTGGGGGTGGCGGGAAGAGTGATGAGGTGTGTGCGACTCTGTTGATGTGTGTTGATTCAGGAAGCCGCTGGAAGCTTGCCCGCCTTGCTCCCCGTACATCAGTGTTATAAAAGATGCGAGTCCCGGCACATTTACACGCGTGACGCCTACCTCTAGTCCCTACTTTTCAAATCTATCCTCTTTCTTGGTGGAGTCAGCGCCGTGCCATGGACGCAGAAGCATTCCATATTATCCCCATCTAACATCACTCCACACGACTACCCTACATAATGACACTCTAGGACGTACTCATCGCTTTCATGAAGCTCGTGCGAGAAGGACACCCCGTGGCAGTAGAGGCTCAAAATAGATATCAACGGGACAATGATCAACAGACATTCCTGGCCACGGCTCGAGCGCTCCTCGACGGAGGGGGTGGAGAAGCTGGAACGGCCCCCCCCCCGCAACAACAACAACAGCAGCAACAGCAGCAGCAGCAGAATGGCGGCGAGGATTTTGCGGTACAGCAGCATCAGCTACAGCAGCCACCACGCTCTTCTATCTCGGTCCTTGAGGCTTTACGCGGAGGTGGAGGAGGAGATGGAGGGGAAGAGCAGCAGCAGCAGCAGCAGCTGCAACACCAACAGCAACAGCCCCAGCAGCCGCCCCACTCGATGGGACTTTTGGGGAATGGTGAAGATAATCTGCCAGGCTTTGATCTCTTCTCTGCAATGGCAGCAGAAGCTTCGGGGCAACAAGGGCCAGGAGGGCGAGGAGTGGTTGAAGGAGGGCAAGCTCCATCGCTACCACCACCAAACCTGTTGGGAAATATGATGCTTGGCAACTATCAGCTGCCCCCTTTTCTCCCGCAGGAAGAACAACAAGGCGCCTCATCGATATCGCAGCAGCAGCAACCTTCCCCTTTCGCTTACCTACCGCAGGGGCAGCAAAAGCTGCAGCCACCGCAGTCACATATGATGTTGAATGTCCCTTCTCACTTGCATACAGGCCATGGCATGATGGGGATGTCGCCATCTGGAGGAGGAAGAGAGGGAAGAGGAGGAAGTTTTGAAATGGGGGAAGGGCCACCGCATCCTCACATGTTTATGCATCCGCCGAATCCTATTCCTCCTCACTTGTTGGCCGGGTTGTTGGGACCCGGGGCAGGAGGAGGGGAAGGAGGAGGGGAGGGAGGGGGAGGAGGAGGCTTGCCGGGGAGCGGTGCTGGGGGAAGGGGGCGGGATAGAGAAAATGGAGAACACCACCAACTGTTCCAACAGCGAGGAGAATACCAGCAGCAGCAGCAGCAGCTGTACAGTCAACAGCAGCAGCGGCAGCAGCAGCAGCTGTACAATCAACAGCAACAGCAGTCGCCATCCCTGCCTCCGCTTTTAGGGGAAGGGTCTCCTTACGATTGTCCTTCACGGATTAATCAGCTACAGCAATGGCAGCAGCTACAGCAATTGCAGCAGCTACAGCACCTACTACAGCAGCAGCAGCAGCAGCAGCAGCAGCAGCAGCAGTTGAGACAGCAGCAACATTCGGAGGGACCCTCGAGCCTGCTTCAGCAATTGTTAATGGGCGGCGATGGCAGCAGCAGCAGCAGCAGCAACAACAACAGCAACAACAGCATCAGCCATAGCACCCACAGCCCCCTCACCGCTCTGTCCGGCTCCTCCTTCTCCACTCCCTCCCCCCTCTCCTCCCCTCTCCTGCAATACCAACAAATGCTGCTCCAAGGTCTACCCCCCCCCCCTTCCACCCTCCCTCCCTCTCACGACATCCCGACCGAGTCTCTTTCTGCTCCAGCGGCAGCAGCAACAACAATAACGACGACACCGCCGATAACAGCAGCAGCAACGACAACAACAACAACCACAACAGCGGAAGAAGGAGGGAGAATTTTCAGGCCTCGAAGGGTAACGAAGGGCCAGGTTGGGAGATTGTGGGTGGTGGATACGTATAGTCGACAACAAGCAGGTGAGCAGGGAGGGAGGAATGGAGGGAGGAATGGAGGGAGGGCGGGGAATACGATAACGAGAAACAGCGAAGCGAATACGTAAGGGCGGGATGGCGGGAGGGATTGCGGGGAGGAGAAAGAGTATCGCTCATCTCTCACACCTGCGCGTGCTTGGACAGGTCGGGTGAGGCCCAAGGCGGATTTGATGGTGCAATGGGAAGCGCCGTATTCCCTCCTCTACCAGCTCGAGCAGCCGGAAATTGCCTTGTTTCGGCTGGGGGTAGCAAGCAACACCAACGCCGTCATCAGCAAAACCATTGTCATCAAACCCTCTCCCCCTCCTCCTCCTTCGGGCCCCCTCTCCAGCCCTTCCTCCGCCAAAGGCACGCTGACATTCTACGCTCCCCGGTCAGCAGGTGTTTTTGTTTTCAGAATGTTTGATGGTGGAGACCCCGCCGCTACCCATGGCACATCCCATGCTTTTGTTGTGGAGGTGCAGGGGAGGGACGTGGAGGGGAATTTACGGTTGATTTCCACTCAGTTAAGGGAGAGGAAGACGGTCGTGGCGGGTTTGTCACAGCTGGGGGTGTTGCTAAAGGAATTACGGCCCATGCAGCCAGGGAGGCAATTTCACACCTTGCTGTGGACATGCCTGCAGTGGTCGGTGAAGCAAATCAAAGAGGGTGGGGAGGAAGAGGGGAAGGAAGGAGAGAAGACGAGGAGTCGATATCCAATCATAGCAGGGGTGGCCTCAGTGTTGCAGGCGGCGTTAGGGAATCGATTTGTGTTTTCGTGTCTTGATGCCGGTCAACGGGCGTTCCTCCTGGGAGCAGAAGCACTCTGGTGTCCATTCAATGAAGAATTTTTCCCCTCTCCGGCGGCCAAGCACGCGCATTACCTTGAGCAGTGGCAGGTGGATTTTATTCCCACCCCTCTTGATGCCATCCCTCCCTCCGTGATTGAAGCTCTGACTGTGGAAATGAATGCCCTCCTTCCCGCCCTTTACCCTTCCGCCACTTTTTTCCAAACCCGAGAGGAAGTGAGGCAGAGGATTGAGGCGTTGCTCCCTTCTCTCGGTGACGAAATATTTCCGCCAGGTACTCGCTTACGTGTGTTTGGGTCGAGTGCCAATAATTTCGGAAACGACGCGGCGGATCTGGATATGTGTGTCACGTTTCCAAACGTTGGAGAAGGAGGAGAGGGAGGAGCAAGAGCAGGAGGTGCAGCAGGAGCAGGGGACATGATTGAGGCGCTGGCGGCCTTGTTGGAGGAGGAAGGGATGGAGGACGTGGTTCCGAGGCCGACGGCACGAATCCCGATTGTGCTCTTCACGGACCCCAAGACCGGCTTGGATTGCGACATCTCCGTGGAGAATCCCCTGGCATTGAGAAACACCCAGTTACTTCACCAGTACAGTCGCATCGATCCCCGCGTTCGGGCTTTGGCATATACAGTGAAGCATTGGGCCCGTGCCCGGAAGATAAACAATGCAAGTGGAGGGACGTTATCGTCGTACGCGTACATATTGATGGTACTGCATTTTCTGCAGAGTGCTGCGGCGGGCGTTGGGGGTGGGGGTAAGGGAGGAAGAGACGGACTAGAGCCGGTGCCGGTTGTGCCAAATTTGCAGTTGTTGCCCCCTGATTGGGGAGGGAGGGAGGTGGATAGACGGGAATTGCTGAGAGGACGAAGGCATTTGCCCCATGTGCTGGTAAAGCACCCCTTGGAGGGGGTAGAAGTTGACACATATTTTTACACAGAGGACAGAGAAAGGGAAGGAGGGGGAGCAGAGTTGTTGAAGCAATATGCGAAGAGAAATGAGGCATCGGTGGGGGCGTTGCTGGTGACGTTTTTCCAGTATTACACTTGGGAATTTGACTACCGAGAACATGTGCTTAGTGTGAGGATGGGGGGGTTGCTGAGGAAGGAGGAGAAGGCGGAGGAGGATGGGTGGGCGGTGAATTCCAGGTTGGCCGTCGAAGATCCGTTTGAGACGTGGTATAACGTAACGCATTTTTTGAAGGAAGGAAAGCATCGGCACATCCGGCAGGAGTTCGCAAGGGCGTATGCATTGTGTGTGGAGGAAGGGAGTAGGGAACACGGCGGGGGGAAAGGAGGAGGGCTGTTGGCCAGAATATGTGAGGAGGCTCCTGATCCGCCCATGAGGAAGCAAACCATGGAGGATGAGGAAGGGTTATTGCTGGCATCTATGCAGGCGTTGGGGATCGGGGGGGAAGGGGGCGAGAAAGTGAAGGGAAAAGGAGAAAGAGAAGGAGAGGGAGAAATAAAAGTAGTTGGAGACGGGGACGGAGAAGGGGGACAGGCGGTAGCGTCGATTGGTCTGCCTGTAAATGCAGCGGAGGGGGAAGTGCCATTGGCAGTAGCGTAGGCGGGGAGAAAAGAGTAGAAAAGAACGAAAGAACGGAAGGACAAGAGGACGAGGGAAGCGGTTTGAAGGGGCAGCAACGAAAACAAGGAAACAAGCGTTTTGAAAAGCAAAATTTGGAAAAAACATAAAAAAATAAAAACTGTATATATTCATTCTTTCTCTGGCTGATAGCAGCTCGAAGTCTTATTTTCGCACCCACTTGTTGATGGATTCCCTCTATCCTTAGCACCTATCCGATCGTGTCCATGAACACGTAGTCGTGCATATAAAACCTCAACTCTCCCTTCACCTTCCCCTGCACCACTTCCAGCACCTGCCTGAACACCTTACTCTTGACCACGTCCTCCTCCGTCACCCTCCCTCCCTCCCTCCCCCTCGAGGCCACCCCCTCCCTATCGGGGGCAATCCACACCTGACTTATTTTATTTCCACACGTATCCCCCGGGTTGGCTTGGAACAATAAAATCGTGTCCATTTTAGCATTGCCTTTCCCAAAGGCATTCATGCCTGGCCCTTGCCCAGCAGGGTAGAAGTCAAGTGAAAACGAGGGGTCGTCCTCTGGGAGGTCCGTGGTGATGAACAAACGCCGTGTCACATGGGCAGTTTGCTTGGCGTATTCGGCGGGCATGGAGGCAGTGAGGGGCTGGGCGCCGTGGATGACTGCGGCATTTGTCTTGAGCACGCACAGGGACACGTCGGGGGTGAAACAGTCGGCCAGGGCGTCGAAGCGCCGGGAAGATCTTCCATTGTAAACTTCAACGAGGCGGTCAGCAAGCTGTCCGAGGAGAGGGAGGGGGCAAAAAGGAAAGGGAAGGAATGTGATCAGGTTGGGTATCTATGGTCATCAAATGCTGCCGTCACCGAGCTTTGGGCCAAAAAGCTTCCCTCAAACTCTCCCTCTCTCCCTCCCTCTTCCGCCTCATACCTGGGCAGCAGTAAAGGACATCTCTACTGATGATGGCACGACGTCCTGCTGCTGCTTCTTTACCTCCTCTTCCTCCTGCCTCTTTTCTTTTCTGTCATTGTCTGCTCGTCTTCCTCGTGCCTTGGGGACAGCAGCAGGAAAAGAAGATGAAGGAGACGAGGAGCAGGAAGGAGACGTGGACTGTGGGCGTCGCTTCCGGCCATTTCCTTCCTTGCTTCTATTCCTACTAGAACTCCTGCTGCTGCTCCTTCCTCTGTTTCTGCTGCTGTTTTCCTTCCTCTTCCACCGCTCCCCCGGCGAGTCATCCCTCCCTTTCCTCTTCTCCTCCTCCCCGCCTCCACGTTCCCTTGCGCCAATCCTACTGCCACTCCTGCTCCTCCACCTGCCCTTCCTATTCTTGCTACCGCTCCGACTGCGATGTTTCCTCTCTCTGTTATCGCGGCGACGCTGCTGATCTCGCTCTCTTCCTCTCCCCTGTGACCGGCTGCGAGAGCGCGAATGCCCCCTCTCTCTTTGCCTCCTCCCTTGCCTCTTCTCCTCTTCAGAGGGGGATAGAGAGCGCGCGCATCGTTCTTCCCTCCCCATTCCCCTCTGACTTCGTTGCCCTCGGTGTTTATCCCTAGACGAACTCCGATCTCGATTATGCTCGCGCGACCGAGACCGAAAACGGTGCCTATCCCGTGGGGATGAAGAGCGGGATGAAGAGGAGGACAAGGAGTCGGAGCGCTTCCTTTGTCCTCCTTCCTGCCCCATGCCGTCGTCATCTCTCTCTTCGTATTCTTCCCCTTTGTCGTTGTACGGCCTTCCCTCCTGTAAGCTCCCGAACTCACCGCCGAGAGCAGGAATACCCCCCCCCCTCCCTCGTCCTCCGCCTCCTCCGGGCTCCACGCGGACCTTGACCCACAGCCCCTTCTCATTCTTCACCATCTTTACATTCGGATCATGCGTCCCTTTTCTTGCCACCTGCGCGGCCGTGTCCTTTTCCAACGAACCAAATGCACCAAGCACGCCCCAGCCCACCGCGCCGGCTCCACCCCAGCCTCTGTCATTTTTTGGATTATGGCTGTCTTCCTTGAACGAGCCTCCTCCCCCGCCAACACGATCCGGATGCTTCGGTCGCGCGTGGCGGGGATGTGAGACTTGTCTATGGCCGCTGCTCCCGCCGCCGCCACTGGACATGGCTTGAGATTTGTTCGGTGACGATGATGATCTTGATGCTGCCGCCGCGACGATTGGGAAATGTCCAGCCCGGTGTGCGCCTGGGTCGGCGAGGAACCTGTATAGGGAGGGTTGAAATGATTTAACATAAGCGCTGTGAAGCGTATACGAAAGCATAAAAGACGCTTGTGCTGGTCCGTGAGATAGGCACGGGAGGGCGGAGCCGGCGGGCAGTGCCGCACAGGCGGCCTCGCGCGCGGGAAAAAATGTACCGGCCCACTTGTTGCTTCTTTCCTCAGGTTGACACTCACACCACCCTGCATAATCAAACACAGGGCATAAAAACACTCTCGACAGGCCAGGAAATGTTGCCACCGTTGTCGTTGTCGCGGTCTTCCAACGAGGACCAGTACTTCCCCGCGGCCGAAGCCAGGCATGCGGCCCGCCTCCTCCATCGTCTCGGGCCTTCACTGCCCCCAATGACCTCGGCTGCCATCCTCGGGGAATTGCAGCTCTTCGTTCCTCTCATACATTTCCAAGAGGCCAATAACAAGGTCAGTGTGAGTGCGACCATGTCGCTGGCGCCTCAGCCACCACCTCCACCGCAGGTCCGCGTGCGGATCAAATGGTGGGGGGAAAGTGGGAAAGGGACGTGCTTCGAGCCTAAGCGCACCGACAAGAGCAGCAGCAGCCTAAAGCCGTCCCACACTCGCCAAAATACTTGCCTATATCCCGTCCGCGTTGAGGAAGAAGGCGCCGTCTGGCAGTACCTTCACGACACAAACCGCCTCACTCTCCACATCGAAGACCTCGCCACTGGCCGACCCTACGCCCTCGCTTACCTACCCTTAAACGAACATGGCCTCCACCAACGCGCTGCCATGAAATTGCGGAGAATACCCATGTATTTACGTATGGCAGCAACAGCAGGAGGAGGAGAAACGAGAGAAGGACCGCATGTAGGGGAGGTGTACGTCCAAATGCTTATCAGAATGGGCCCTCACAGTCATTTGCGGCGGGTTTTGGCGGTCATGCGACGCAGAGTGTCGCATGTGCCTCATCTATTGAAAGGGATGCATTCAGACGATGTACAAGCACTTGGGGCTATGGCATTTCCTGTTATGATCGCTGCGGAACCAGCGTCTGCGTCGATGATATCTTCTGCTTCTTCCTTCCCGGTGCAGCGGCAGCAGCAGCCACAGTGGCAGCTGCAGTCGCAGCACACGACGCCCGCGCGAAGAGCGGCCTTGTTCAGCGACGGGTGGCAGCTTCGCATGGACAAAAGAGGGGAGGAGGAAGAGGAAGAAGGAGAGGAGGAAGAGGAAGAAGGAGAGGAGGAAGAAGGGAGAAGGTATGCTGGTCTATATCAGGGCGTACCACTCAACAGGGCGGAGGCGGCGGAGGGCGGGGGCGAGGAAGGAGAGGAGGAGGAACATATCCTCCAAACCACGCTAGCCTTCGAACACGATGAAGCCCGTGTATACTCGGACACCCAAGATGCTTTGCCAGGTTGGCTTTCCCCCTCCTCCTCTACTTCCTCCTTCTCCTCTTCCTCCAACCCGCCCACTGCACGGCAACCTCCCATGCCCAGCTTCTTCCCTTCAGTCATGCTTCCGCTCCAGCAGCAGTCACACCAGCGATGGAGTGCGAGAGGAGGTGGCGGTGCCTCGCAATTTACAGTCTCAAAGCCACAGCAGTTCGACACCGACGAAGAGGGAGGGAGGGAGGGAGGGAGGGAGGGAGGAGGAGGAGTGTATGCTAGTGCTGGTCTCTTGACCGGTAATTTGGAGGTTAAGGATGAGCAGAGGGAGGAGGAGGAGGCCAAGGAGGAAATCCTCTTGGCAAGGAGGGAGACAGAGCTAAGGGGGGAGTCAGAGGGGAAAATGCGACGACTACGACTGCGCGAGCGGGGGGAAATGACGGGTCTGACTAGCCCTTCCTCCCTCGGTTCCTCCTCTTCTTCGTACTCTACCTTTTCCAATTGTCATCGAAATCGTAATGTAGATGCGGCTCTGGAGGCAGAAGAAAGTCTAGGTCGTTCACCAGTCTTTGAAGGAGGGGGAGTGCGAGGAGAAGGAGAAGGAGGAGGAAGAGGGAGAGGAAGACGAGGAGGAAGAGAAGCGGGCGGGCGGAAGGTAGGGAGGGAGGGAGGGATGCCACCTGTGGATGTCAATCGAATCTCAAGCCCGGCTCTAAGGGCGATTCTGGAAGGATTGGAAGAAATGTCTGAAGACGAGGACGAGGAAGATGACGAGGAGGACGAGAACGAGGAGGAAGGGGTGAGCGATGAGGAGGACAACTTAATCCGTTCTCTGTTGCAACGGCCCAGGAAATGCAAGACGCGCCCTACTGCTCCTCCAACTGCTACCACTTTCACTACTGATGCTGCTGATTCTTCTTCTGCTTCTATGGGCATTCAGGCCTTGTACCCATGTCTGACAGCGGCAGACCAACGCCGACTCCTCCTCCTCTCCCGAGCACGTTATCTCACCATTGCTTTCCCTACCCTCACCCTTCTTCACGGCGAGCAACCGCCCAGAAAGCTGCTCCTCCGCTACTCCCTCCCTGCCTACGTCCTGCCCCCTCCCTCGATCGCGACTGCGGTCGGGCGGAAAGGAGGGAAGGCGGGGGGGAGGGAGCAGGTGGAGTGCGTTTTGGCGCGTGGGCCTGGGGGAGATTCAAGGTTCAGTAAGCTGCACCCGGGGTCGTATATGCCTGAGAAACCGACGCCTCTGAAAACGAATCCGTTGGTGGGATTGGTGGAGGTAAACGACAGGGTGGTGAATGCCTGGCTTAGGGGGGGAGGGAGGGAGGGAGGGAGGGTGGTGGTGGAGGTGTGGGTAAACGTGGCGGGACTCGGAAAGAGAGTGCGGGATCGGTTGCTCGGGGAAGGCGGAGGTAGAGGAGGAGGTGGAGGAGGAGGTGGAGGAGGAAGAGGGGGAGGAGGAGGAGGAGGAGGAGGAGGAGGAGGAGGAGGAGGAGGTGGTGGTGGTGGTAGACATGAAGGAGGAGGTCGTGGAGGAGGGGGTGAAGGAGAAAGGGTTGGAGGAAAGGTACAACCGACCACCACCTTCTCCACGGCCACCGGCGGCAACCAAAGTTTTTTGTTGGTGGGCAAAGCCGAGTTCTCCCTGTCTTCCCTCCTCCTCACCCCCACCCTGCACCTGGCCTCGACCCTTGAGATTCGACCGACGGAGCACATGGCGAGCGTCTGGAAAACAGGCAAGGGACGAGGAGGGAAGGCTATGGCGGGAACTTTAGCTGTAGAGCTGGCCTTGACCCCCCCAGACGAAGGAGACGGAGGAGGGGGAGGAGGAGGAGGAAGAGGAGTAAGAGGAAGAGGAGGAGGACTGGAGGGGGGAAGGCCGGCATCACCGAGGTTTGCAAGTGCGGAGGTAGAAAACGAGGATGGGGTGGTGAGGGAGGAGGGAGGGAGGGAGCAGAGGGAAGGGAAGGCGAGGGTCCCTGATGTGTGCCCCTTCCCGCCGACTGACGGAGGTGGAGCGTCTGTTGCCCCCCCTTCTCGACAACCTGCACATTCCACTCTGGGCTCTCTTCCTTACATTCCTCCTCTGCAAGCTGAGGAAGACGGTATGGCAGTAAGGGAGGAGAAGGAGGATCAGGAGGAGGAGCAAGAGGAGGAGCAAGAGGAGGAGGATGATGAGGAGGAGGGTGATGAGGAGGAGGGACCTCCTCTACCACTCCACGTGCTGCTGCACGTCGGTCGAGTGTGGGGGCCGGGCTTGAGAAGCTTGCGACAGGAAAAGAAATTGCTAAGACTTCAATTTGGAGATATTTGGTCTGCATTAGGGGGAGGGAAGGAGGGAGGAAAAGAGGAGAAGGGGAAGGAGGATGAAGAGGTACACGTGGTGGAAGCGACGGCACGGGAGTTGCGGACGACGAACCTGTCGGCCTCTGGGAGTGTTCAAGAATTCGATTATGAGTGGAGGGGCAAGTGTGGAGGGGGGGTGGGGAAGGTGGGGTTACTGTCATTGATTAAGCGTTTGAAATCTTCTCACCTGGTGATGGAGTTTTGGATGGAAGGGAAGGAGAAGGGGCAGGGAAAGGAGGGCGGGGAGGAGAGCTGTCTGTTCGGCCTTGTCAAGATCCCTCTAGCCGGACTCGGGAAGGAGATGGCTGCCGCTGCTGCCGCTGCTGCTGGGAGCGGATTGCCTAGTGGCCGCCTCTTGCCCTTCCTTGTCTGTGAGGGGCCTCAGGGGGTGATGAACCCGTACGATGGAAGTGGGAGGGGTTGGTGTGAGGTGTGCTTGGTGTTGGGGACGGAGGAGCAAGTGGAGAGGTTTCGGGGGGCGTTGGAGAAGGGGGGGCGAAGAAGGGAGGGAGAAAGGCGTAGTGGTGGCGAAGGAGACGTTTCACGCTCTATTTTGTTTGTGAATTCTGCTGATACTGATGTTCCTGCCGCTCCCTCTCGACCCGAGAGAAAATTGAGGGACATGCTGGAGCGGATGGTGGAGAGGGAGGTATCAGAGGGGGCCTTGAGGGAGGGAGGGAGGGGGGAGGGGGGTGTTTTGTTAGGTGCGACGGTGGATGGTCGGTCAGTAAGACGAGAAGAAGAGGAGAAGAACGATGTCTCCATGGGCGAGCTGTTGGCTCGTGCCGCCATTCAGCAGCAGCAGGAGGAAAATGAGGAGGAAGGGAAGAAAGAGAAATCACGGCAGGTGCACCAGGAGGCCTCTATCTTTATATCCGCTTCTTCCTCCCCCTCTTCCTCCGCCTCCTTATCTTCATTGGCCGCCGCCTTCAGGAGTACATTCGACCGAGGTCAAGGTCCGCAGCGCCTTGCTGCCACTGCCCTTTCTTTTTCTTTTCCTCCTCCTCCTCCTCCTCCTCCTCCTCCTCCTCCTCCTCCTCCTCCTCCTCCTCCTCCTCCTCCTTCCTCCCCTCCTCCTCCCCTTCTTCCGTTCTTCACCTCAGCGTCTACAGCCATGGCAACCCTGCAACGCCGCTCTCTTCCTCATGGTGACCGGGCATTCGATACCTCCTCCCTCCTTTCCTCCCTCCCCCCAACCCTCCCTCGTCCTCAGGTCAAACATGTGCTGGAAGTCCGCGTGGTGGGGAGGTGCCCCGTAGAGCTGAATCCAGCCTTGACGAGGACGACTGCAGAAGGGAGGGAAGGAGGGGGGGCAGAGGATATGATTGGTCGGTTGTCCGTGTATGTGCGTTACACCTTCCGATGCTCCTCCTCTTCCTCCTTTTCTTTTCCCCCTTCCTCCTCCTCTCCCCCTTCGTTCTCGTTGGTGAGGAGTAGGGAGGATGACAAGGTGCGTGTTAGCGCCGTCTCTTCCACTGGAGGAATAAGAGTGAGATACGATAGCGAAGGAGCACGAGGAGCTGCAGCAGCAACAGCAGCAGCCCCTGCAACAGCAGGGGCATTAGGCATCTCCATGCTCGCCAGCCTCAGTACTGACAACGAGGGCGGGAGGGAGGGAGGGCAGAAAACGGCATGTTTGTGGTGGGACGTTGAGGATGAGGCATTGAACGCCAAGGGACGTCACGTGGTATACACGGGTTATGGGGAAGACCCGGCCGAGCGGTTGTGGGGAGGAGGGGGAGAGGAGGTTGGATTGACGTTGCAGGTGTGGGTGACTGGTTTGCCGTGCGAGGAGGAGGGGGGGGAGGGAAGGAAGGAGGGAGAGGGACAGTTATTTGGGACGTCGCATATTTCTATGGAGGCATTGAGGAGTTTGATGACACCGGAGACGGCCGTGAGAACCTTCAGGTTGCAGGTGCATCCGCCGCGTCCAGGGAGAGAGGGAGGGATGGAGGGAGGGATGGGTGGTGTGTGCCCCATTCGGATCCCAACGTTGGAAGTGGCATTGGCGTATGACCGCGAGCCATTTTTGGTGTCGAGGGTAAGGCAACGGACTGAGGCAGCAGCAGCAGCAGCAGCAGCGGCGGCGGAAGAGGCGGCGGCGGCGGCGGCGGCGGAGTCGCCTAATGCGGGGGAGGAAGAGACAAAGGAGCGAGGGGAGCAGCAGGAGCAGCCGCCACCGCAGTCGACTGTATTGTCCGAACGCCGTTTTCCCTTCCCTCGCGATGGCAGTCAAACTAAGGCGAGTTGGGAGGAGGAGGAGGGGGAAGCAGCCGCGAGAGCAGCAGCCACCGCCGCCGCCGCCGCCGCCGCCGCCGCCGCAGCAGCAGCAGCAGCAGCCGCATCTTCACGTGAGCGGTTAGCGCTTTCCGACTTGGGCGCGTCTTTTTCTTGTGCCTCCTCCCCCTCTGCATCGGCCGCAGATGATCGAAAAGGGACACTCGTTGTGCAGCTCGTGGAACTCACTGGTAGCCTGCCCTCCTCCTGGCTGAGCATTTCACCCTCCCTCCATTCCTCGTCCTCGCTTTATGTACAGTATGTCATTGGAACCGGGAGTGAAGATGGAGGTGCGTATTTCCGTCATGAGGTCTCGGTGGTTGAAGGAGGGGGGGAGGGAGGGTCGATTGCACGCTTGTCGTTTTTGGATCGGGTCGAGATTGCGATTAACGACTTATTTGTCAGTTCTGTACTTGATGGGCCGCTGGTGTTGAGGTTGTGTCGAGAGAGGGAGGGAGAGAGGGAGAAAAGGGAGGTTCTGGGTGTTTTGCAGGTACCCTTGAAACAATTGCTGTCGAAGTCCACGGGCGTGGCCGGGGTGTTTGCATGGGAGGAAGGGAAGAAGGGGGGGAGGGAGACAGAGGCAGGAGGGAGGGTGGCGGTGTATTTTGAGCACCGGAAGCCTTTTTTCCCGGGGGTGACTCGGAATGAGGACGAGGAGGAGAATGAGGAGGAGGATAAGGAGGAGGACGAGGAGGAGGGCGCTGGGGAAGCAGACACTTGGCGCACCGCTGGTGGTGGCGGAGGGGGCAGAGGGGGTAGAGGGATGGAGGAGGATGACGACGAGGAAGATGAGGAAGGAGGGGACGAAGGAAATGGGGGTGGTGGCAACGCGGGAGGAGGGGGGTTTGAATCTACAGGGGCCGTAGCGAAGGATCAGGACAAGGGAGGGAGGGAGGGAGACATGGACGTCTTACATGCAATGGTCGCTCAACTCACTGAAATGGATCGGAGCCTCTTGGCGAGTGTTCGAATGGAGGGAGGGAGGGAGGGAGAGTTGGATGCGAAGGCCACTATGAGGATGCCGGTGATGCAGGAAATGGCGATTCAGACAGAGAAAGAGGGAGACGCTATATTGAGTGTCAATGTGAGTGCTCCTACTGTACCTGTGATTTCTTTTGATTCGTCCTTCAGGTCTCCTGCTTCTTCTCCTTCTCCTCTTTTTGCTCGTCGAATGGCGATGGGTGAGAGGGTAACGAGGGCGATGACCACGGACGAGGAGGAGAAAGAGGAGGAAGAGGAGACAGAGAAGGGAGATGAGGTGGAGGAAGAGGGGGAGGAAGAGGGGGGGGAGTTAAAAGACGGGAAAGGGAGCAAGAGGAAAGAGCATGAAGACGAGGAGAGCTGGTCAGGGCCAAGATTGAAGAAGGAGGGTAGAGAGCAGAAGGCATTTTCCTTGTCTCGAAGCCGTGCCATGGGTATCCGTACGGAGCATGACAGCGCCTCCAGTGGCAGCAATACCGACAGCGACAACATCAGAACGACGAATCATTCCTCTGCCATCGGTATTTCTACAGAAGCAGCAGCCACTACCGGGAGCCCCTGCCGAAGACCTCAGAAGCAAAAGATGGCTCTGGCGGACCTCAGCCACAGTTACAACAACAGCCGATCTATAAGCACCAGCGACAACAGCGGCAAGATGATCGAAAAGATGAGGAGAAGGATGGGATTTGAGAAGGAACGGGAGAAGGGGGAGATGGATGCAGAGGGAAGGATACCCCGCTACAGGCGGTATCTTCAGTATTCAGACGAGGAGACGGATCGAATAGCCAGAATCATGATGGGTAAATCACGCCTTTCGTTGTCTTCAGCTTCGGCAGCGTTCTCGGCGTCGGGGGGGTCTCGGGCTTTTGCCTCGTCTTATTATTCCTCAAGAGGATAAAAGGAGGAAAAAGAGAAGGAGGGAGTGGGAGGAGGTGGTCGCCAGACATATGAATGTGCATTTGTACAGCCCGACTCAAATGAAGATAAAATAAATAGCCTGCGTATGAAGATTTATACTATCTGTAGCCACCCGGAAAGAAAGACATGCTTACTTTTCGATCCTCCTGCGCGCAAGGCCCAACCCACTACTTGTTTGTGCTGGTACGTGACCCTCAAAGTCATCGGCTGATGCTTTTATCGTCATTTTGGACACTTATGGCCTTCGTTTATTATATCCGCCTTTCCAATCACTCTCGCTGCTGCCGCTGGTCTTGTCCCTGGTCTTGAGCGGCATATCGCTGTTAGTAGATAAATGATTGTCGTGTAGCTAACAATGCTACGAGCGAGCCAGCCAAGCTGCTGCTGTCTCTGCTGCATTCCTATATGTATAAGACAAGAGGGGGAGCCGCGATGTACGAACTCTTGGTGTTTAGAGTGAAGGAGGAAAAGACCAGTGACGACAAGTATGTCCTCGGGAAGCGGCATTCTGGGCACGTAAGCGACGGTGTTTGCCTCTCTTCCCTCCTCTTTCCCTTCCACCCTCTCCATTGTAAACAAAAAGACGATTGTGTCATTATTAAACAGAAAGGCATATCCATGTAAGAGAGTTTGCTGGTAACAACCCCTCAGATGCACAGATACACACGCACACACATAAGTCGGCACAACTTACTCCGTCTTCATCACTCACACTTTTACGCGCCCCTCTTCCTCCTCCTCTCTCCTCACCCACAGGAAGCATGACGAGCATGGAGTTGGGCGCCCTCAGCCTTAACCCAACTCCTCCTCTTCCTCCAACTCCTTCAACTCCTCCCTTCGCTTCCTCTGCCTGTGCCCCCGTTCCTCCCTCCTCCTCTTCCTCCTCCTCCTCCTCAACCAACCCCTCCAAGAACATGAAAAAGATCGACGTCCACATCGAAGCCCGTCAGGCTATCACCAGCGCTGTCCTCCCCTCAGATATCAAAAAACGGGTCCTTTCCTTCCTGCAATCTCACGTGAGAGTCTATCGCCTCGGTCCGCTCGGGGACTTTGCGTCCCTCGATCCTTACCTGGGGGAGCACGTCCAATGCATTGTCATCACGGAGCTTGGGAACACGGGGCAAGAGACTGCTGTGTCTAGCTGGCGAGCATTGTCTCACGTCTATGTATACGCTGTCTTTGGAGGCCAACATGTGGGTGGAACAGATTTCGCCTTGGAGGCCGACGGAGGAGGAGGAGGAGGAGGAGGAGAGGGAGATGGAGGAGGAGCAGCGGCAGCCGCCTCGTCCTCCACGTCCTGGTGCCCTGTGGCGTTTACCTCCTACGTGTGTCCTTGCCCTGAGCTTGTCAATGTGTGGGAGAGCATTCATGTCGCCCCCTCCACGAAACAGGCCTTGCTCAGCCTAGCTGAAAGCTCCATGCTTTTTTCAAACGCCGGTGTGGACCCTACCTTGGTGAGTGGGAATCGACTCATGCTCTTGTACGGTGCGCCGGGGACGGGCAAGACCTCCTTGTCTCGAGGCCTTGCACAGAAATTGGCCATTAGGCATGGAGAAAGCTTTGCGGCTGTGGAGCTCTTGAGTGTCAATGCGCACGCCTTGCTCTCTAAGTTTTTCGGAGAGAGCAGTTCGTTAGTTGGGCGGATGTTTGGTTCAGTGAGGGAGAAGGTGGCAGAGGAGAAGACCACGCTATTTGTGCTTGCGATTGATGAGGTGGAGACGATATGTAGCAGCAGAAGCCAGGCATTGTCCAAGGGGACGAACGAGCCGAGCGATGCCGTCCGTGTCGTGAATGCTGTGTTGACAGAGATGGACCGACTGAAGGCATTTAGGAACGTCCTGACCGTGGCGACATCGAATGTGACTCAGGCGTTGGATGAGGTGAGGACAAAGGAGGGGGAAAGGAAGGAGTGGCAGGTACTTAGGTATCTCGAGCACCCCCTCACTGCCACTTTAAAAGGCGCTGTCACGAATCGACCCTCCCTCCCTCCCTCCCTCCCTCCCTCTCTTCTCTGTCAATCTTCTGCAGGCGTTCCTCGACCGCTGCGACTTAAAGCTCCACGTGGGCCTGCCCCGTCCCGAGGGGCGGTATGCCATCCTTCGTTCCGCCCTTGTGGAGCTCATGCGTTGTGGGGTCATCATCCCCCGCATGCATCTGCCTGAACGCGTTGAGTTGCTTCCCTCCCTTGCTGCTGCAACTTATTCCACTTCCCTTCCTCCTCAGCACCAACAGCACCAACAGCACCAACAGCACAACCAGCAGCGGCAGCAGCAGCAGGCTCCAGGGGTAAGGCAGCTACTACTCCAGTTGGTTGAACGCACGGAGGGGATGAGTGGACGTGGCCTGCGGAAATTGCCTTTGCTGGCCCATTCGCTGATGGCAGCACCTCGGACGGTGGGGCTGGACGTGTTTTTAGGGGCGATGGACGAGGCGGTCAGGCAGGGGAGGATCGAGCGGGAATAGGGATGGAAGGAGGGAGGGAGCAAAGGAAGGAGAGGTGTATGTGTAGGTGAAGGGGCATGTAGCAGATGTGGGACAGAAAGAACCAAAATTAGTAGGGGTTATAATAAAGACCGATAGACTTCTTTCAATAGCCAGAATCAATCCAAAAATAGGGAGGTGAACAAGAGCAGAGAAGATGAAAGAAATAGAGCCCAGTGAGTCCCTTGCTGGCTGCTGCAGCTCCGACGATGAAATCTTTGAATAGAGCTTTGACAAGGTGGCGCTTTCCATCTACCCATACTACACTCTCTTATCTTCCACCCCTCCCTCCCTCCCTCCATCCCTTACTCCTCGGCTATTTCACGTCGTGTTCTCAAAACCCCCTATTGCCATGTAAATAAGTCTGTTTTTCTACCCGCTCTGTCGGTCAGCTACCGCCCGTGCGTGCATGCACAATTATCATAATTATAACCACCATTGTCTCCTCCTCTTTCTCCCAGTGCGATTGTATTGGGGGGGTAGGAGCTGCCGCGAAGTTTCCCGGTCGATCTCGCCCTTGAACCCCCTCTTTCTAAACACGTACCTCGATATATCATCCCAGCATATCCCTTGCTTATTTAATAAAAGAAAACTTCCCCTCTTCCTCTCTTTCTCTCCCTCCCCCATCGCCTCGAATTCCCTCTACAATCCCCTTCAATTGTATCCGTGACCGCCTACCTACCTTATCCCCACCGTACCTCCCTCCCTCTCTCTCTCCCTCCCTCCACCTAGACCTCATCCTGCTTCAACACATGGGCCAACTTAATCAAAAACTGAGCTGTCAACGCCAATGTGAAGATACTCCCCAAAAGCACGGGCCCCATCGGGTCATCCCACCTCGTCGGCTCCCGCGTCCGGATCTTCGCGCTTCGCGTGATGTAGGTGTTGAGGGCGTACAAAGCGAATAACAACGACACGGGCATCAAGATAATTCCGTACAGCTCACTCACGGTGTCCTCGGGGGAGAAGGCCAAGACCGCCGCGCCCAGGGAAGAAATCGTCACGGCCATATTCAACCAATGGATAAATGTCCGTTCATTCGCAAAGAACAGCTTGGGCTCCACTTTCTGCTGCGCCATCCGTGCCGAAATCTCGGGTGGAGCTGCCCAGGCGAAACACCCTCCACACATACTCTCCCAACAACCAGGCCCGCCCTCCTCGTCCTCATAATACTCCTCCTCCGTGGAGGCCATCAAAGGCGCCGACCATGCCTTTCCTTTACTTGCACCCACTGACACCCTTGAAGGAAGCGGTGTCTCGCTGTCCCTCCTTGGTGTCGGGGCGGGCGTTCGTTTTGCTGCTGCAGACAGCGCAGTCGTTTTCGCCTTCTCCTTCCCTTCTTTCCCATGCGGCAGCATGTGCGCCAGCATTCCTCCCACCCCTCCCTTCTTCCCACTCTCCGGTTCCAAGATATTCTCGGACCCCGAGGCAGCAATGGACTCGCGCAATGAGGGGTCGTCGATCCAGTAGGGCATGGCCTGCACTTCCTCTGGCAGCAGGACGGCGCATCCGTGGATAAACTTAGAAAACTTGTGGACTTCGCGGGGGATGCCTGGGGCAGCGAGGGAGGGAGGGAGAAACGGATGATCATTTGAGAAAAGGAGGAGGAGAGGGCTGAAAGAAGATACATCGGATACTAGTAAAAGGGGAAAAGCACACACGAATCGGAAAGGGGAGAAAAAGCGGGGGAGAAGCACGCACAACATGAGCAACCTCTTCTTCACCACGTACCTGAACTCAACAAATCCGTGACCCACTGCGGCTTGGCCCCCTCGTCCTTTAATTGCAGCTTCACCTCAAGCACGGCGTGGGGAAAGCGGGTGATCTCATTCCGCGGCACCGGCTTGCTCGGGTCTCGGAACCACCTGTCCTGGTCCATGCCCAACCGCCCCGTTTCCGTCAGCATGCACAGATTCGTGTCCAGGCTGATCCGCACCGTGGCATCGAACGGAATTTGAAAGGCCGTCCGCATGTACTGCGTCCTCAGCGTCGGGACAAGCTGCTTGCTGTTAATCGCCTGGCACACCTCCGTCACCAAGATGTCCCAATCCTCCACCTCCTTCTCGCTTTTCCCCTTCGCCCGCATCTTCTCCACATGCTTGGCCTTGTCGAACCTGCCCGCCAAAATCTCCGGTACTTCCGAAGGATGCACCGTGAAGCGTTCTTTCACGCTCATCTCCGCAGTCCATGCCTCGCGGTGGGTCTTCCGCTCCACAAAAACAAGCTCGGGAGTACCGGACCCATACCACCTGAATCGAACCGCGATCGCTCCTGGTGTCTTGTCCAACCGTCCTTTATACAGCTCTAACGTGGCATTGTCCAAGTACACCGAATTCACCAACTGAGAATCGGATTTGGTTCCCATGCTCTCTTGGAGCAACACCGGCAAGTGCTGCAGCACAAACCACTTCAACTGAGAAATATCCTCGTCTTGAATCCAGTACTTGGTAGTGCTCCGCACGAACTCCTGACTCTCCGTCGCGGTCCCCTCAGGAGCAACATCCCCCCTCAACGCCGACCAGATCTGGCTCATCGTCACCACCACATCCGAATAATCGCCTTGCGTCCAATTATGGTTCTGCAGCCTCTGCAAATAAAAAGTCCGACACGGGTTCGTCAACCACCTGTCATGCTTCTTCAAAATCTTGTGAAACCCAGTGTAATTTAGGTTCACGTACTTTTCCAACCGCAAAAATTGCTCGCCCACCTCGTCCACCTCCTTCCGCACAGCATCCCCTATCTCCAAAGGCTGCCCCCCGGGCACGACTTCTATCGTGCCAATTTTCAGTCTCTTTCCCACATCCCGCAGTTTGGCCCTAATTTCAGTCACTTTCCTGTCGGTGAAGTTGTGTACCTTCTGAATTTCCTTCTCCAACAGATCGAAAAATAACTCGTGCGTCACGGGCGCAGCGTCCGCCTCGTCGCCGCCTGAGGAATCTTCATCATCCGAGTCTCCGTCCATCACGCCTCCCATGCCCTTGCCCGCACGGCCGAGAGGCTGCGCCGCTGCATTGGTAGGCGGAGGAACCGTAAGCGAAAAGCCAACCTTGCCCGTCAAGGTAGGTTCGGGGGCCATGGCTTTGCTCTCCACTTCGGCCAGAATGCGAATCATTCGCTTTAGTTTGTCGTATTGCAAGTAGTATTGCTTCCATTCTTCCACCACGTTCTCGCGCAGATACAGACCAAACTTCATGATGCTAGCGGTGCGGCTTCTAGCACAAGGCTTTTGTGGAGGCGAATGTACGCGCTGCGGGCGTCGCTTGTAGCTACTGGGGTGCTAACTGTCCTGCTGCTAGCGGGGAGGGGAGGCTGGGGGCTGTTTTTGCGCCTGTTTTCTCCGTCGCCGCACGTCCTCCTATCAAAAGGGATGTCGCCGGACTATGACAAGAGATATAAGGAACGTGAGTGATGCATTGATCTGGCGGAAGGAAACCAGGCGAGACATTCGATTAGGAACGAATGTTGTGAGGGGGCCAAGAGCAGCGACGAAGCAAGTATCATCAGTAAGAGCCGTCGTCATCTGAGTTCGTGCAATCAGTGATTCCCCAATACATATCCGCGCGACAAGCAGAGAGTGTTATAATACAAAGTAGTGGGACTGACATAAGTGCCCGTAATCCCGCCGCCTTGCTTGTCACGCGAAATTGTAAGGCTGGTGGCCTCGCTGGGAAGCATTATGCTCTTTATGAGTGGCTTGTTTCCTTGAGCGAGGATTCATTCTTCTCTCTGACTGGGGGCATGAACGAAAGCAGTTGTCAAGTAAGCGAAGTCGCCTTCGTACACACGGGTACATTCAGCCATAAATGGTTTGATGATAACCGCTTGTAGAGTCTACCTGTGAAATCTAGCGCTTCTTCCTTCAGGAGGACACCCTTAACACTCTAACCCCCTCTCTATCCTCATGCACTCACACTCGTAGGGCTACGCACACTTACGGAGAGCTCAATTACTAATAACTAACTTGCTTTTGCCCCAGTCGTCATCATCTGTGCTCCCCAGCCGCTTTCAACATCCCTGCCATGCCACCCGTTCATCGTGGCGCTCCTCCTCGTCGTCCTCCGCACCCACAACCACCTGGTCAAGTCCAATCCCAAAACCCCACCAAATGGTACACCCTCGCCTGCACCATCGCCTTCGAGCTGAGGCCCTTCACCCCTCCCACGCGTCGCGACCTCCATAGCTTCGTTCACTCCACCCGCCAAACCCTCTCTCTCATTTGCGCCGAAACATATCACTTCATCCGCTTCGTCTCCCCCTTAGTCCGTCGGGTGGGCCGCAACCTCACGTCGTGGCGTTACCTCCTCCCACTCACCGCCTTCTCTAGCGCATTTTATCTTGCCGTGCGGGCAGAGTTTGGGGTTGTCTTTCTCATAATAGCGGCCTTGTCATTGATTTTGACGGTAGGTTTGGGTGATGATGCGAGTTTGGAGGGGGAGGGAAAAATAAGTCCTTGGAGTGTCTTCAATCGAGGAATGGCTACGATGATGGGGGCGATTAATCCCGAGCAGTTTGAAGCGGAGATAAGAAATTACCAATTAGTGGGGGAGGGAGCTTTGGGTGGGATGGTGGGAGGAGAGCGGATGGAAATGGAGGAGGAGGAGGAGGAGGAGGAGGATGAGGGGCGGGAGGAGGAAAGGGGGGGAGGAGGGGGTGGAGGAAGGGGTCCGTCGAGGAAGAGTGGGAAAAAGGCGCGAAGGAAGTTTGATCGGGATAGGAGGAGGGAACGGATGTTGTTGGCGGCCGGAGGTGGGGGGGAAGAGTGGGAGGAGGACTGGGTCTCGGATGAGGGGGAAGGTTGAGGAAGAGTGGGAGGAGACGGAATGTGTACACCACGACATGAAGATATTAAGTTTTTGTAAAGAAACTAAAATGATGTATGTAATAGGCTGACGACATTTGCCTTGTTTCCTCGTTAGCGTCATTCTTTGTCATCAACCCACTGATGCTTTATCTCCCTCTTTTACTTCCCTTCGTTCTTGTGTGTGAGTCTGTGTGTGTGTGTGTGTGTGAATGTGTGCGCATTTACCTTTCTGTCGCTATTTCATTTTTCGCTGCCTACCGTTTAATCTTTTTACCGTTGCTACTTCTGTTGCTGCTCCTGCTTCTGTCGTTGTTCTCCTCCCCTCCTTCTTTCTTGACCCTCCATCCGTAACTAGAGTTTCTCCGTGCCCCCTGGCCATACCAACCCATCTCCTCTCTCTTTCCCTTTCACTTTCCGTCTCTTTCTTTCCCGGTATTTCTGTTTCTATCACACACATAAACACACATAAACACACATAAACAAGCACGAATTACACACACATGCTCTCTCACACAGATTTTGAAACTTAACGCGTGGTGTTTTTTTCTACAAAAAGGAACGCAGGCGAGCCTTTCCTGTCTCTCTATCTCGACCTCTATCTCTTGCTCGTATTGGTGTTCTTCCTTACGCGAACTTACACTCAAACACTTTTCACTGACGCCTTCCCTCCCCACCTCTTCGTACACACACGGAAGTACGCATCTGGTATGATAACCCAGGCCAAGCACCGAAAACACCCCGTTTTCATTCCATCCTCATCTTTACGTTCATTTCTTCACCATTAGACATTGTCCAGTATTTCTCACTACACATAAATTACAATCATCTTCCTCTTCCCTTCCTCCTATCCTCCCTCCCTCCCTTCCTTAGCTTTGATCCCCACCAAAGCGCCTGCCCCTACTGATTCTCCTTCCCCCCTCTCCTCCCTCCATCTCTCACTTCCTTCCTTTCCCCCCTTCTTCCACTACATTCCATATTTGCTGCTTCAGCGATGAAATCCTTTGAGGACCTCTCCATTACCTTCTCCTTCCGTGCATCCCTCCTTCCACGTTAATCATGATTCGTCATGTCCGTGAAAGGATTCCCACCGAAGCACCTGAAACGCTGCGGCTGCATAGCCATTCCTCCCAAGCCCCCCTCCCCAACTTCATCCATACTCCTCTTCTTCCGCATGTCGTCATGCTTTTGACAATTTCTTTCGTCCTCGTTCTCGTCTATACTCATCATCCCTCTTTGATCCTTCTCCTCATTGTTCGACAGCTGCCTCACTTGAGTCAGGTGAAAATAACCAAGATAGGGCTTATCCTGGGATGTTCTCAACTGTACAATCACAATCCCATCGTTCCGTGTTCCCATCACCTCGCCCTTCCCGTAGGGGGTGAAGACGAAGATGCCCGTGCTGGACATGACTGGTTGAAGAGGGAGGAGGGAGGGGAGGAAGGGAGGGAGAGAAGGGTGAGGGGGATCCTTGGGCATGCGGATGTGTTTGGAAAAGATATGGTGGCTTGAAAGTGGATGTAGTGTGAGGGGGAGCGAGGAGAAGGAGGAGGAGGGGTGAAGGAAAGGCGGGGAAAAGTGGTTTGCGTTGTGAGGGGTGGTAAGCGACGCGGCCCTAATTTGCATTCCCCGCACGCTGCCCTTGCCCATCCCTCGCATTTGTGCCCTTAACACCCCAGCATACACATCCTGCTTTACTGTGCAGTATGACCATGCAAATTACGTGGACCATGCTATGGCCAGCAATGAGCAATTGTCAAAACACTCTCGCATGTCCTCTGATTGGACATACCATAAAACAACAGCTTCTCCTCTCCTCACTTGCGCCCGCGTCTACGCCTGCCTTCCGGAGTCGCGGCGGCGCTACCGTCCTTCCGTGCTGCTGGTCCCCTGCTGCCTTATTATGTCCCTATGTGAGTGAATAGAAGGGAAAGAGATGAGGCTTTTTCCGCGCATATTACGCCTTGACCCATGGCTGACCATCCACAAGCTTGCACACGAAACTCGCAGCCGTCGATGAAGCAGAAGCAGCGTATCCTACCTTCCTCCATTCCTTCTATGCTGGCCATTGTCGGAAATGCTTGCCAAATACGTGCGTAAGAGGCAGCATTTGTTCCCAGCAGGGTCCTCAAGTCGGAGAGAGGGCCAGCAAAGCTGAGGGTGACCGGACGTGCGCACGAGGACTGGATGATGATGACTGAGGCGCATTTCTCTATACTCTTCCTGAAACCCCGAGGAAAGAGGACATTGCGTCGCGTGTGTCTTGAAAGGGGCTGAGAGGGTGGAGATTACGTCACATGGGAGAAAAACGTCGGTGAAGCATCTCACATAATTTCCTGATCATTTTTATGTATTCGGTCGGCCTTGACGTTGTCAACAAAAAGAATTGAGGCCCGGCAGAACACCAAACCGAAGTTGGCAACTGTTGTGCCATTTCCAAAGGTAACTCCGTTTATAGCAAAGTCCTTCACGTTTGCCTTTACTTACTGCCCTCATTTACTTCTTCCCCGCATTGCTGAATGCACCTTTCGTTAATTCATAGGACCCAAACTGAATCGCTCCACTCAAAAAAGCCCTCGTCAAGCGTGGCACCAGCCCACTAAACAACTTCCCGACCCCTTCCTCCGCCGCAATCGTGCGTGCCGTCTTCCAAACCGACGCTGTCGGCACATCTGCCTCCCCTGTAGACTTACAGTCAGTCATTATTCTCGTCCTGACCACGTCCAAAGGAGTAGACATGAGCTGCGCCACCGAGCTCGCCGCAGAGCCCAAAGCGGACGACTCCAAAGGGTTCAGTTTCCGCGTGAATTGGTTTTGCAATGCTTCATACACGACAAATTTAATGGCATCCGTTGGGAATGCATACGCAATATTGGATGCATATCCTCGATAGAGACCCCCTAGCCCTTCTTCCTTCACTGCCTCGATCACCCCTGCGGTACTACTATCAACCAAACCCGTCTGCTGCTGCGTCTTGAGGACTTCCGCCGGGTTCCGAATTAGCCAATAGGGGAAATTAGCAATAAACACAGCGCCGATTGTGGTTAGGATCCGATATTTACTCCCGAAGGTGGTCTTCGCAAGTCCCTTGAGTACATCCTTCGTGGCAAAAAAAGCTGCCCCAGCAGGGGTGCCAACCACCAAGGCCGGCCACACCCCATCATAGAGATTTCGAAACAGCTCCGCCGGCTCTTCGTCACCCTTGGCGTATTGCAAGCGTGTTTTCCATGTATCGATGGGGTGGAGGAGCAGCTCTTTGCTTGCTCGGGAGGCGGCCCCGCCAGCCAGGCCTGAGATGAAGTCTTGGAGGGGCGAGGATGGCGTTCCGTTGATAGTGGTGCCAGTGTCAGCTACTGTAAGTGTTGTAGATAAGACTTCTAATTCTGATACCAATGGTGGTCGCAATGAAGGTGTTGCGGCGTCGGCAGCTGACGATGATGACAATGACGGCAGCTCCATGCGGCTGGCCAGTACCAAGCCCAATGACATTGCCGAGGCTGTCTTGAACATTCCCCGACGGTCAATCACAGTAGAGCGGGAGCTGCTGCTTCTTATTCGTTTTACATGCGTGATCTTTACCCCTTTGCTGTTGTCTTTTGGTCGAACCGCTGTCATTGCGGTTGGAGTCTGGTCCCGGGTTGATTGGAGGGGTCGACCTCCCTGTCCCTGCCGCACTGGAGGAAAAATAAAGCCATGAGAGAGCAACCCAAGGCTAGCCAGAATCATCGCAGGCACCATCACGCGAATCACCATCTTGTGGCACTATTACGATAATCGCAGTGCGTCTGCGTCTATGGTGCGTGTGGTAAGGGGCTTGTGAGTAAGCAGTGAGGTGGCATCGTTGACGAAAGGTCGAAGCCCGTTACCCAGACCATCTTCGCTCTGAGAGAGCATATAGTAATAATAGCATCATAGTGGCTTCATCAAGTGTACATATCCTGACCATAGACTCTTTTACAATAATCACAGCGACTACCTGTACCAAAGTCGCTTCCCATGCCCCCACGACCAATTTACACCGCCACAAAAGGCGACCTGTTGCTGGAGCTTTCGCAGAAGGCCGCGCTAAGACCCTGGCTTGCCAAGCTGGGCCTACCGACGCCTGTTCAACTCGATCGAGGCACCCAGACTTGTTTTAGCTCGCCGCCTCTTGCAGGACGTCCAATCACACTTGTCGGACCGCAGAATGCAGCAGCAGGCACTATTGATGCCCTGTCCATCATCTTCACTCAAAAACTCGGCGCAAAGCTTAGTGGACCATCCAGCTCCAACGTGCTCGTGGACACGACATGGGTGCGCTCGCCCGCGGACGTCTCCACATTGGCGATGCAGGTTCTCCAACCTCTTGCAGCTCGTAGGCTCAAGCATGGGCGGATTGTGCTTCTTTCTTCACATATGCCAGGGGACGTCATGTCTACCTCTTTATCCTCGGGGCTCGCATCACTAGTACGGTCATTTGCCAAAGAAATGGGGCCAACCGGAACCAATGTCAACATTGTGAATATGCGAGGATCTTTCCATTCCACCTCGTCGTTGTCCACCTCCTTTCTCTCCTCTCCCTTCTCCCTCTCTCCTTCTCCGGACTCCCTCGCCCTCGTCGCCTGGCCTTTGGCCTTCCTCCTCCTTCCCGACGCGGCATTTATCACCGGGCAAGAATTCATAATAAACGTTGGTACGTCCTCTACCGCCACTGCGGCGACTGATACTACTGCAGCCATGTCTCGGTGGCTTGAGAACCTACCTCCTTCTTCTTCCACTTCCTCCTCTTCCTCCTCCTCCTCTTTCTCCTCCTCATCAAAAGAAGGGCTCCTAAACGGCAAAAGCTGCCTTGTCACTGGGAGCAGTCGTGGAATCGGCGAAGCCATCACTTTACGCCTGGCCAGGGAGGGTGCGCGGGTTATAGGTGTGGACTTGCCTGGTACCTCCACTCAGTTACAAGCGCTGATGGACCGTGTGGGAGGGGTGGGATTGCCGTTGGATTTAACAGTTGAAGGCGTTGAGGAGAGGCTGAAAGAGTTAGTGAGGAAGGAAGGGAATGGAGGGAAGATTGACTGTCTTGTCCATAACGCGGGGTTGACGAAAGATAAAACGTTGAGGCGAATGACGCCCGAGCAATTCCATCAAGTAGTCAAAGTCAACCTCGAAGCAGTCTTGAATATCAACAAAGCCTTCGGTTTGGCCTACCAGGACGAGCAGGAGGGAGGGGCGATCGGCCAGGACGAAGAATTTCTCAATCCTGGAGGACGCATCGTCCTCCTTTCCTCCATTAATGGCATTGCGGGGGGGTTCGGGCAAACCAACTACTCATTTACCAAAGCTGCTCTCTCCTCGTACGCCCAGTCACTCGCTCCCATCTTAGCCTCCCGCGGGCCTTCCGGCTCCACTATCAATGCCATCGCCCCTGGTTTCATCGAGACAGACATGACGCAGAGCATACCTGCCTTGGGAAAGTTCTTGGGAAGGAGGGCGAATGCCTTTTCACAGGGGGGGTTGGCGGATGATGTTGCGGCCGTGGTGGCGTTCTTGTGCTGTGACGGGAGTGGGGGAATGAGCGGGCAGACGTTGAGGGTGTGTGGGCTAAATGCGGTTGGAAAGTAAGGAAAATAAATGAAAATGTATGCTCAGTTACAGGGACGCATCAGCGAGAGCCTCCTCCTTTTCGTTTTTCTTTTTGCCCCGTGTTCGTGCGACTGTGCTTCCTCAGACCGAGGCAAGAAAGGTACTTCTTTGCGCTTTTCTCTGTATAATCATGTATGTTCAAAACTTTCTTTTTCTTTCCTGTTTGTTATTTGTTTCTCCCCTTTCTCTTTATCCGCCGTCTTCTTCTCCTTGTTTATCTCCTCCTCCTCGTCATACTCCTTCTCTCCCTGCATCGACTCCTGCTCCGCCTCCTCCCTCTCCTCCTCTTCCCTGACCTTGACATGCCCCCCTTCTACCAACCTCTCTCCCACCACCCTCATCAGCTCATTCAAACCCTCCTTCATCCGCGCAGACACCAGCACAACACACTTCGGTGGCGGCCCCCCTTCCTCCCTCCCTCCCTCCCTTGCCTCCCTCACCATCCGAAGCATCTCCTTCTGTTCTTCTGTCTCGAGCAGGTCAATTTTATTCCACACCTCAATAACACTTTTACTAAGATGTTCATGTGTTCCTATCTCCCCCAAGACCTTGTCAACCGATCGTCGCTGTGCTTCGAAAAGAGGTGTGCCTATCGTGCTGGCATCACGCACGTGGAGCAAGAGGTCAGCAGCCACCACTTCTTCCAACGTGGCGCGAAAAGAAGCGACGAGCTCCAAAGGAAGTTGGGAAATAAAACCGACTGTGTCGATCAACAGAGTAGGGGTGTCGAGGGAGGGAAGGAAGAGGGAGCGGGTGGTAGTATCGAGGGTTTCGAATGGTCGGTCTTCAACGGTAACGGACTCCGAACGGGTCAGAGCGTTAAGTAAAGACGATTTGCCTACGTTTGTATACCCCACCAAACTCACACTTGGTTGCTGTCGATGTTTCCTCTGCTCTGTCCTCCTCTTCTCGACCACCCTTAATTTACCTTGCAGAAACTTCACCTGTTGTCGCAACAATCGTCGTTGAATCTCTAAAGCCTTCTCGCCTCCACCAGCCATAAATCCAGTGCCCGACGCGCCTCTCTGCTGCTCATACGCGGCCGCGGCCCCTCGAACGAGATGAGAGAGGGCATATTTGCATTGAGCCAGCTCTACCTGCACTTTCGCCTCGGTGGTCCTCGCGCGTTTTGAGAATATTTCAAGTATAACGCTGATACGGTCCTTTACTTCATTTACTTGACAGAGCTCGCTTATATTTTTCTGCTGCAAAGCCGTGAGGCGTGCTGTGTTGATAAACAAAGCATTTGCGTCCACTGCACGCAACATCCCTCTTAGCTCCACCACCTTGCCTTTGCCAATGTACGTCTTGGGATGGATGGCACGTAGACGTAGGGTTTCGTACATTGGAACAGCGTAGCCCAGCGTTTGAGCCAAGGCACAGGCTTCTTGAAGGGCGTATCCCTCTTGTGCTCGATCCTCGTGGTTGGAACGAGGGGGGGTAATATGAAGAACGACACAGTTGGGCTGGGCAGTAGATGTCGGGCCTTGGGTTGAGTGGTGGATGGTTTGAAGACGATGAGTGGAGTGGTGGGACGTGGCGGCTCTTCGTAACGTTCGTAACGAGGCCGATGGCCGGAGTCCCAAGAATGAGGAGAGGTAAAGGTGCTGTGACTGTCGCGTGCTGATGCCCCGTATTTTTACGGACGACAAGCGTGATTGGGGCGAGTGCTGTCCTGCTGGGGTGGCGAATACGCCAGTTGAAGGCGGCAACGGCCATGATGATGACTGTCTCATCCATGGGCAACGCCGCGCTGCCCGCAACCACATGCTTGCCTACAACCCTCTGTCGCCATGATTAAATGGAAATGGATTGTGTGGTTGCCGTGAAATGAGTTTCGTGGGCAAGAAGGGAAACCAAAAAAGACACGATGATAGAGATGCATTCCTCCAGCTTCGACATAAAGAGAGAGTACACTCACCCGCCACATCACCCACCACATACCACGCAGTGTTTCCAACCATGGCCCTACCTCATCGCACACCACTTATTCTTGTGACTTCGCTCCTTGCCATGGTCGCCGTGGCGCACGGCTTTTTCCTCCGCCCTTCGACCCTCAGAGTCAGCACGATTATGACGGCCCACCAGCAGTTAGAGCACTCCCCAGCCACAGGGCTCGACCGAAAGGCCGCCCTGCAACAAGGTGTTGTACTAACATCGGTATTTCTATTTGTAGCTGGCGCATCTCCTCTCCCGGTCCGAGCCAAGGATAACAAGCCGGCCGCACTAAGCTTTGAGGAATGTGTCTCAAAGCTCCTGCTAAGCAAGAAGGTCCTGCAGCCCGTAGCAAAGTATATTAAAATTGGCCAGTACGACCCCGCACGTACCAATATCAAGTATGTGACAAATCAGTTTCGATTGAAGAAGGCAATGGAGCGGATTGTCCTGCTGGCGTTTGAGAAGGACGTTTCGCAGAGCAAACTTGATGAGGCAGCCGAGGTGACTGCCGTGATTGACAATACCTTATCCCAGCTAGATTCGAGTGTCTACACGCAGATCTTTATTCCCACTGACGGTGAGATCAGTCCTGATGCGCTCAAGTATCAGAAACAGGTTCGTTTCTAGGCCTTATGATAAATATATACTGTTATTCTTTTTGGGGGCTTGCATTTTTTGTTTTCTCTTTTCATGCTGACACTATTTTAAGTGGCCGCAAAATGAAGCAGCATCACCCCATCTGTTTCCCTTCCTTACAGCAGTACTCCTTTTCTCCATCCCCCGCCCTTCTTCGGGTTAACTTATCATTCATTCTTACCCTTCCGCCACCAAATGAACACAGGCTTTTGAATTCTATGACACTGTCTTGGACTCCATCGATAAAGTCCTCTCCCTTGCAGGCGCTGAGGACATTTCCGCAGCCCAAAAGCTGGTTGATGGGACGCCCCTCCCTTCCTTCCTCTTTAAGCAGTTCGCCGACGGGCAGACATTCCGCCCCCCCACTCCTTAGACGTATGAGCCAGTCCAAGGGGAATCTGTGGTTGAATTCCAGCAGCTAATTAAATTCGTTTTAATTTTAACGAGTGATGCAAATGTGCCCGCACAGAAGAAACAAGCACAATTCGGAACAAGGGGCTGTCGATTGCGTTATCCCGACGTGCTTTCCTTCTGTCGCTTTGTTGTGTGTTTCTGTTGTTGTCGTTGTTGTCGCGCCTTCATGCCGTACAGTTGCTGCTCTAATCTTCAAAATGGACATCCTTCTCACCTCCCGTTTCTAAAACACATGCACTCTCCAGTCTACTCCCTCTTCCTCCCTCCCCTTCTCTCCCTCCCTGACCCTTCCTTCTCTCACACCAATTCCCGATCAATCTAACGCCGCTTCTTGCTTCCATTTCCTACACCTACTACCCCTCCTATGTCGGCAATCGTGAACGGTCGTACCCCCAAAACCCTGCTCAAATCCGCCACTACCAACACCAAATACAAGGCAGTATACCCAAACACTATCGCAAAATGTCCTTGCCACAAGCCCCAAAGCCTCCCTTCAACAGCATCTAGTCCCTCCTTGACTGGTGCGAGCCACTCAATGCTCATCATGGCCACGAAGCCGAGGAATGGAGGGAGGAGGGTGCGGTGGTAAGGGATGTACGGGGAGTGAGTCATATGGGCCAGCATAAGGGACACGACTTGCTCGACAAAAATAGAGGAAACAGCGCCCATGGTCAGCAAAGGGGCTTCGGTAAGAAACGCGTGTTTGGTGACAACCAATACGTGGGTTCCAATGGCCAAGAATACAAAGGGAAGGAGGTCTCGCAGGGGATGGAGGAGCGAACGGCCTTTTTTGAATTGAAGAACCATGACGTTGACGATTTGCGAGATACAGGTGACGATCACACCAACCAGGCTGAAACATCCGACCAGATCCCCTGGTCTTTTGAGAGGCATCCATTCCAGGGCTAATAGGAATTTATGTTCCTTTATCCACCACGCGGAACCCAGAAACCCGGAGAGAATGGAAATAAACACCCCCATCAAGACGCCCTCCGCCGGGCCATTAATGATTGGCAAGACCAAGGCACCGGTGTAATATTCTTCCCAGGTCGCCACGTAGAAGGGGACGAAGGGACTTGCAAATGCTGATAAGACCAAAAAGGCATCCCATTCCCCTGAGGAAACTATCCCTAGAACCACCAACAAATTAATCGCGCCAATCCCAGCGTTTATAGCGTCACACCCGTGATCAAATACCATACCAAGAGCGTTACTGCTATTTGTCCGCCGGGCTTGTTTCCCATCCATGTTGTCCAATGTCTGATACGCGAACAAAGCAAAGGCATTGAAGAAGAACGTCCAGGCGGGAGGCTCCGTCTTGAAGTGCGGGGAGTGCCAAGCAAAGATGCCCAAGGAGACCAGAGGGAAGGTGAGGCCGAGAAGAGTGATGAGGTTGGGGGCTATCCAAATAGGAACGAAGTTTACGACCATGTACTCGGCAAAAGGGGAAAGGGCATGCCTGTTTCGGGGGGAAACGGGGTTGGGAGTGGATGAGAGGTGTGCGAATAGAAGTTGGGTTCATCTAGGACTGGGGGCCCGAGCGTGACGGCATACAAAAGTAAAAAGAGGGTGGTGTCATGCATGGTAAACCGATGTTGATGAGAAAGATAGCAGCCGCGTTTTGTAATCCAAGCAAATTTCTGGTTGACCTGTGCGATGCTCTACTCCCGACCCTCCCCCTCTCCTTCCATCCTCCTCCTCTATCGACCAACCAAGACTTACTTGTAAGCCAAAGAGTTGTCCACCCCCACGTATTTGTAGTTGCGGAGGGCATCGGCACCTTCGTTGTCAAACAGTCCCCAACACTTGCTGCGCATGATTTGCCCTGTGTCGTGTGGTACGGGGCATGAATGAGAGGAGATGCATGATAGGGGCATGACGGAGGAGCGGCAAAGGAATGAGGACATACAAGCGGATGTGTGGATATAATCAACGTCAGCCGTACGGAGAAGACAAAAAGCAAAGCAGGCATCTCAATGCGACGTCCGAAGTTTCATCTGTGGTCTTTGCGGTCTGTGGTGGTGGTCTTTGCATGGCTGAGGATGAAAGTCAAATGCTCAAAGAGCGGTTGCTTGCCGGCCCATCTGCCTTCTTTACCATTTTACCAATTCCTAAAAATAGGTCTAATTGCGTATATAAGGTTCCTCAAAAGCTCTTTCTTTTCCTGGATCTCGTTATTTGCAACATTCGATGAATATTTTATTAAACCTCATGCCTTGCTCCCAATACCTACCGCGACCTGTGCCTCCGCGAGCACGGGCTATGCGTATCCGCTTCCGTAACAAGTCGAGTGCTTTCGAGTCATGAGAAAGAATAAACTCATGATAATATTGCTTAGAAATCCGACTCTCCATCTTAAAATACAATTAGAATTATAAAGAAGTGTCATCACCGGCACCACCAGCACCTGGTGTCACCTTGCGAAACCGAACGAAATCCATTCCTCCGGTAGCATGACGCCCCCGGCCAAGATCTCTCTTGCAAAATCATCCCATTCTTTTTTTTCTTTCCCTGCCATTTTCTTCCAATCCCATCAGCCTACCTCGCCCAGTCCTTTTATCAATCTTACTCCGCATGCACACACGACGACGCCCCTATCGCATGCTCCACCCGTGTATACCAGGGTCCTATCCCCGTGTTCGCCAGCAAATCCTTATGGGCATCCAACCCCTCAATAGCTCGAATGCAAGCATACACACACAAATCCCCCACATTGGGAGTACTCCCGCTCAAAAACGGCTTGTTCCCCACCTCGCTACTCCAGGTCTCCAACGCCGCAAACAGCGCAGCGCGTTCATCCGTGATGTTGTACTTTTTCTTTATCTTCCCCTGTGCTGCCCACATAGCCGTGGCACCTATCCATTGATTAGTTAGTTTATCAAGCATCGAAAAATGAGGCACATCCTTCACGTAACTAAACGCCTGGTATGATTCTCCAAATGTCCGGGTTATATTAGGAAACAACAATACTGCTAACTCCATATCCGCCCATTCGGCCCATCGCGTCGCCTCAGGTGCGAAAAACGCGTCCAATTCTTTCGCAGGGGCCACGTGGGCCGCGCGGAGCAAATCCATAACCTTGCCGACGATGATGGAGGAATCAATGACCACCTCATCCCCTATCCGGGCAATTGGTACCTTGCGGTAGTCAGCGGAGAACTTTATTTCGGCTTTGGTAAGAGGATTGACATCCATGGTCTCGTAGGGGATTTTGTAGTAGTCCAGGACAGCCTTGACTTTGCAGCAGAAGGGGCATATTTTGTATTGATAGAGGGTGATCCGCAGGCCTTCTAAAGGGTTTGCGCTGCTGCTGTAGCTCGTCGGGGCGGATGTGGAGGCAGAGGAGGACAAGGGGCGAGATGCCACCGAGGACGCATGCATGGTCGGAGATGGTGTGGTGCTGGTAGTTGCATTGGTGGCCGGTGAGGAGGTTGCTGCCGTGGTCGAAAAGGTGGCGGCCGCTGCTGCTCCAATGGTGGTGGCCGCGGAAGTTGAGGCGACGAGCTGCGCATGGGCATGTCCTTGCCCCAAAATCACGGGACTAGTGAACGCTCGTTGGTGGAGGTAGTACTGGAGCGTCGATGCCCCAACTAACGAGCCGCCAACGAGCAAGGGGCCTCGATAATCTCGACGTTTGCTGTGCGAGTTGTTGCCGTCGTGGTGGCTGTGAGACGACCGCCGGCAGCCGGGGGACATCAGAGCAGAAGCCGCAGCGGAGGCAGCTGCAGGGGACGTGGTGGCCAGGGGGCACCGGCTTACGGTAGAGGCGGCGACAGTCCGATGCAACATGACAATTTTTCTGACTAGCAGCAACAGCACCCGACGAAGGATCGTCCGGACTCCCAGGTCGCGGCGATGAAGTACTTACTGTATTGCTGTATGATGGAGGAGTGAGAATTGAGGTTAAGAGTCACAATTCGCATGCACAACACCCTTGTCTCCTTTAAAAGACAAAGGCGGGACAAATAGAGGTAGGCGAGCTCAGGGCTCGGAGCATCGAGCGGTTTTGATGGCTCATGACCCGTTCCAAGGGTATTTCCCCTCAGCTTCAAGCAAGTTAAGCAAGTTGGCAATCGCCCATGGCCTGTGACCGTTACAGTTGTGCCGGAATCAAAGTTCATTTCCACGGGCACTCTTTCTCTGCCATTCTTCTATGCGACGAGGGGTGGCCTTCCTTCCCTGCCGCTGCGTGGCCTTTGAAAGCATCTTGCGGTGATGTGTAGCCAGATTTGTCTGGGCCGAGTCTCCTGGCTGTCTTTTCTATCACCTCTGCGAATGTTCAGCGGCCAAGAACCGAAGTTAGATGTGAATGAGAAGAGATACCTTATGCCATCCATGACACAGCCGACTGAGAATCTATATGCGAATGCATGATGTACATCGTGTTCCAGTCCCCTGGACGAGCACTGGATGTAAGCGAGCCCACTTGATTGTTTGCATGACGTCTAACAGTTTCGGGATAACTGAGACAATCGGGATAAGAGGTAACGTATCCTAACACATACACGCACACACACATACACACACATCAATTCCACGCACACGCACAGCCATGACTGTATCGCCCTCCACACTCGCTGTGGCTTCGAGCCCTGAGGCAGCGGGTGTGCCACGCCCCGATGACGACGAGCCGTCCCTTCCCCAGGAGACATCAAAAACACCTCTGTCGAACTCCACTTCAGACATTCCCAGGCCTTTGATAGCCACAGTTGTGGCTGCTGCTGCCGAAGAAGCCAGCCACGGGAGTGATGACACATCTACCGCCAGTGTCGCCGTCGATGCGCCCACGCCTCTGTCCCCCCTCTCGCCGTCCGCAGCCGCTTGGGGCAGGCCCCTTCAACCCTTGCCTGCTCAAGTGAAGGTGAACGTCAACCCTGCCCTGACCACGCAACTCCAAAACATGGCTCTTGTTAGTAACACGAGCTCGAAGTCAGCCAAGGGACAAAAGGGGCGGGAGTCCCCGGGAGATACTCCAACGTCTAGCACCCCCAAGGACAAGGACACGTCGAAGCCGCACGAGCAGCAGGAGCAACAGGGTACCGCGTCTCCCACCGTACCGGCACCCGCTGCTGTTATGGCCCAGTCCTCTCCCGACAATGAAACCAAGAAGAGTCAGGCCATGGACGAGAGCAAGAGCACCCTTAAAGCGATGGATTTACCCGCTGTGGTGGTGGAGGAGGAAGAAGCAGGGAAGGAAGAAAAGGAGATCTCGACTCTCAAGTCAGCGACGATGCAAAGAGATCAGCATGACGCGGCGACAAAAAAAGAAGGAACCAACAGGAGGGAGTTGATGGATAAAAAGGTCCCCTTGCCTCTCACCGGAGATGAATCGCCTTCCCCGCCGGCGCAACAACCACCCATACAAGCCCAGCAGTGTAAGCAGGAGCAGGAGCATCTGAAAAAGCAGGAGTCTGCCGCTTCAGAACAAGCCTTTCCTGTCGTCGTGGAAAGAGGAGCTACCAAGCAAGCACAGCAGCAGCAGCAGCAAAAACAGAAACATGAAGGAATTGAAATGACTGTGTCGATGAACGCTCCATCCGCCGCAGTCATGGTGCAACAGCCCTGGGAAGCAACGAAACAGAAGCGGCAGAAGCGAAGGAGCCAGGGAAAGCAGGAGTTTGACAATCTGGAACAAATCCCTACTCCTTCCTTGGAAGGAGGGCCTTCTAAGCAAGTACAGCAGCAGCAGCCTAACGCACTTGTGCAGCATCAGCACCATCACCATAACGGGCAGCAACATGAGGAGAAGGGAGGGACCGAATCGCAGCAGCCCCTTTTGACTGCCGGAGAAAGGCATCCGCCCACACAACATCAGCAGCCACAGCAACAAGAGAGAGAATTAATTGCAATGCAGTATATCGGCTCTACTGCTGGGCAACGGCAGCAAGAACGACAAGGCAAGGAGCAACAAAATCAGCTGCCACCTGCTCCAGCGCCTTCATCGACCTCCCTCCCTCGCAACCCTGTCCCCGGCCTCACTATTGCGCTAGCTCATCATCCTTCCGCTCCTTTAGTCGAGCGAGTCCGAACGCATCTTGCAGCACTGGAGCGGAGCGGCACCGTGGTTATGGAGTGTCTGCCTGTCCCTCTGGCCCTTGCCGAGTGGACAAACACGCACGCCTATGAGCTCAACAATATTCTGACTCAGACTAGGGAGAGAAGTAATGTTCTGTCCATTATTTTGGAGACGCTAGAAGGAGATGCAGTACAGGATGGAGGAAAAAAATCCTCAGGCTCGAAGTCGGGGAAGGTGCTTGTGATTACAGCCATGTCGACAGAGGAAGCGCATAGGGCCAAGACGTTGCTTGAGTTGCATTTGAAAAACCAACAGGAGCTCCTTAGGACCGAACGACGGTTACAACAAGTACAGAATAAATTCTTGGTGGTGGAGGAAGAGGTGGCTGCGGGGTTGCGAATAGAGTTTGGGATTCGGAAGGAGTTGGGAAGGGTTGTAGTGGGGAAGAAGGGGGAGCGTGTCAAAAGAGTGTTAGCTGAGACGGGCGTCTCGTCGATCAACGTTGGAGATGATGGCATGATTCGGGTTGTGGGACCGACAGTCGCGGCGGTGATGAAAGCGAGGGAGCTGCTGGAATTGGTACAAGAGGATGTACAGGTGCCGCTTGAGGCGGTGGCATGGTTTTCCTGCGCTGTACTTGACAATTTGAAGAAAAAGTCGGGCTGTGTCATACTACGGACTGATAAGGTTGGTACTTACGTGCAGCAGCAGCAGCAGCAGGAGGCTTCGGAGAGTCGAAAAGTGACCGTAGTGCGAATTGTGGGCACGCATAAGCAAGTGGAAATTGCCCGCCTTCTTGTAGACACCCAGATTGAGTACGGGGGCCGGCACCAGGCCTTACGCTCTTCCAAGGAGCAGATGCTGCAGATGTTAAACCATGCTGGCGCCTCTTACAGCAACAAAAGTGGTTCCCGACGCCTCCAGCTAGAGCAGCAGAAACTCCGCCCCCAGCAGCAGCCACGGTTTCAAACCGATGCTCTCTTGCACGCTGGTAGTGGAAAGGGCCGTAGTATTGCGCATAGAGGTGGCGGTGGAGAGAAAGCGGCCGAGACTCTGGGAGTGCGACCGCAGAAACAGCAGCAGCAGCAGCAGCAACGTAAGCCGTTGTCGGCGTTTGAAGCAGCGAGCGTCCAGGAAAGCAGCAGCAGCGACATGCTCCCAAGCGCGTCGAGGACCAGGGGCCGTGGCAAGGCTGCCCGCATCAGCAGTAAAAATGGCGGCGCCAGTGGCGATGATGCTACAAGCGCAAGCGCTGCAATGGCACCGTCGCTGCCTGCAAAAAACGAGGACAACCGCACCAAATAACAAAGAAGGGTTTAATTCCCTCTCTTTCAGGAGTGTATCTTTACGTACATATTATTATCGAGAGTCGTTTTTGTTTCGATTTCAAGGGGGAGGGAGCAGGGACAAAGAGGCATCAAGCTTTCTTTCAGTAGTGTATTTTGAGTATCATATGTGATTATAGAGATTCGTACGAGGATTTTCTCTTTTGTTCTGGGAAAGGGGTGTGCCGTCACTGTGTCTGTTTTCGAGTAACCCCAGACGACGGGACGGAAAATAGAGAATTTACCAGCCTGACTGCTTTAAATCGCCAAAAAAGGTCCAATTAGAGACGTGACAGAGTAGAGCCATCATAGGAAAGAAAGGGCTGGAGATCTGTGTGCCCTAGCATTTAGGGAGCAGGGGGGATTGTGCAGCTGTAAAAAATAAGACGAAAGACAAAGAATTCCCGGCGAGGCAGTGTCGTCGGAAAACATTAGAATTGTGCGTCGTGATACAAAGCCAACACGATATGTGAAGAAATCACTGTGAAGAAAACACTGGGTCGTGATTTGATCAAGAAACTTTGCGATGGAGCAGAAGAACAAGAGCGAGCTGAAGCCAAAGAGCACACGCAAACAAAGTCGTTACCAAAGGGACGAAAACCCGGAAAAAAGCACAAAGTAGCATGCATGAATTTCATTCGCTTTATTGTTTTTGTTCGGTTAATTATCACCCGATGCTTTTGAGTTTACAGTAATTTATGAATGTGCGCAAATTTTAAATTATTTTTGTGAGCAGCTAAAAAGGCCCTTAAACAACTTGGGTACTTGTTTCTGTGCTCACACCCCGATTTTGTGCCACGCACGCAGCAATAATGGCTGGACAGGACTTAAACAGGTGTGTCGACTTGCTCATCCATGTATTGTCTCTTTCCGGCCCTCTTCCATTCCCCTTTCCATTCTCTCAACTTAACACTGCGGATGCCGCCCCTACCAGCATCAACTCCCCTTCTAGCATCTCTACTTCCCTCTTGCCATATTTAAAAGCTGATGCTTGCAAGACATTTCTGCGTACATCTTCTGATGCGATGGAAAGGAGATCGACACTCTGCCCCCACAACCCCTCCAATTCCTGCCGGTCCTCCTCTTCCATCTTCGTAGGAGCACCTTGCTGGACTAGTTTCATGCCCTCAATCAAGACCCCCCCCACGCCCTCCATCCACGCCCAATACTCTTTACTCCCCACGGGCAACACCCGCTGAAGCACCTCCTGTGCAAACCCCTCGCCTTTCTCAACCTGACCCTTCCTCCCTCCTACCGCCCTGCCACTGCTACTCCTGCTGCTGCTGTTGCTATCAGCCCGACCCCAAAGAAGGGACAAGACAAACCAGACCTGATACAGGCGCACGCGAATGTTCGAGAACGAGGGGTAGGGGGAAAAAAGCGAGGAGTTGCCCAAAACAAGGTGACGCACCAAACTGAGCACCTGCGGGTGATGAGCGAGGAGACAAGCATGATCGTCGGACAGCACCGAATCCCCTCCTTTAAATAAAATATCATGAAAGAGGAGAAGAAGGTCGATATGCTGCTTTTCCCCTTTCTCTGAAATTGGCAACAAAGGCCGCAATAAATGCTTCGCAAACCACAGATGAATCTGGCATTCGTCGACCAACCGGAACAAGACCGCTATCCCCTCCTCTGCCTCTTCCTCCGCTGTCCCGGGCGACAGCACGCGTGACACCCACGGTAGCACCCATCCAACCCTTCCTCCTTCGCGCCCTCCTTCGTACCCTCCTCCCCCTCCTTCGGTCTCACCGGCTAGATACATGACAAATGGCAGGACACTCAATGCTTCCTCTCCAGTCATGCATGCTTCATCCTCTGCCAGGACCGCACTCAGAAACCGAGCGACCTCACGGTACACCCCCTCCATCTCTAACTCCCCCTTCTTCGCTTCCTCTCCCGCCGAACAATTCTGTCGCTGCTGCTGCTGCTGCTTCCACTCCCTCGCTCCATCATGCAGGAGTTTCAGTAGTGCCCCTATAGCATCATGTAAGGATGCGCGAATTTCCAGCAACTTTTCCCCCGGCAGCATTACCCATGTCTTCGTCCTTTCTTGCTGATGGTTATGATACTCCTCATCCTCCTCCTGCTGCAGCCGCAGGCATTCAGGTCCATCACCGGCACCACACAAAAATCTTAACACCGAGTCTAGGCCATCCACACACAAGGGTATCATTTCCTTTACTCGTCCCAGCCGATCTTTCAACGACAAATCCTTCTCCATCACTTCCTCTCCAACATTGGCGAGACTCTCTAATTCCTCCGCCGCCATCCTGGTTTCCGCCGAAAGGACATGCACAAAAAACCCAACACAAGTCCCACGCGACATGCCTGTTACTCCTTTTCTCTCCCCCTCAGCCCTAGGGTTGATGGAAAGAACCGCTTTCTCCTTTCCTTCTTCCCTACCTTCCTCGTCCTCGTCTTCAATCGCCCAGGTTTGCCCAAATATAGCGAGCGTGTGCACGAGGAGTCTCAAGGCCGGGTCGCGATTCCTTTCCCTCAAGGCGCCGTGCAGCAGCTGCAGCAGAGCGCCACGCATATGCCTGCCCAACATGTGTACGCTGGTATTTGTCATGTATCTTTCTCCTCCACTACCATCTCTTGCTGACCCTGCTGCTGCTCCCGCTGCTGCTTGGTGAGAACTGCGTACGTGGGAAAAGAGGAAGTTGAGGAGGTGGAGGATTCTAAGCTTGACGTCCCCTCCTTCTTCTTCTAGTATAAAGGAAAGCGTGACAAGGGTATCTCTATCATCAGGTTTCAAGCGCTGAGGACATTGGAGCTCATGCCCCATGAGTAGAACCTCGTGTAACGTGGCGCAAGCTTCTGTAAGGAGACGGGTAGGGTGGTCGATGGTTCCAGCAGCAACAGTAGCTGAAGGAATGTTGTCGGTCGTAATAGTGGTGTTTTGTGTATCGGTGCTGCTACTAGCGGGGGGTGCAGGACTGGCATCTGAAGTGCCGCCTTTCCCCTCTTCATCTACTGTCTTCATTGCTGCCACTGCTTCTGCTGCTTCCGTCACTTCGTTTTCCTCAATTTTACCCATCCTCCTACTCCTACAATTACTACTTCTACTACCACTACTACTACTACTACTACTACCACTACTACTACTACTACTACTACTATGGCTGCTGATGCTGTTGCTGATTGTTATACGCATGTTTCGCAACTCCAACATACAAGCGGTCACGCGCCTGAATACCTCCAGAGTGTCAAACTCCCGCACACATGCTACCGTTCGATCATGCTGCGTCAAGGCATACAAGAAAAACAGACAATCCTCCACCACATTCATCCGAGCTTCTTCATATCCAATCACTAGCCCCTGAGAGGCTTGAGATAGCGCTGAAATATCGTCAAGTGCGCTCAACACATGCTTGAGCAACGGCCGGAGACGAGGAACAAGGGTAGGATCTTGGACCAGCGTCGATAATACGGCAAGAGCCACTCCTCGAAAATGCTGACTGTTGGGAGAGGAAGCACGTGAGGCAAGCAAACGCGCCAGAAATTGCGGGGTCACTGCCTCCAAGACGAGTTGACGGATGTCATTGTTGTCTGAAGTGGCGTTGGTTGGGGAGGTGGTGGTAGTGCTGAGATGCTTCACGAGCAGGAGAAGCCCGGCAAATTTAGCCTCATCCTGGCTACCATGCATGAGCTGGAGGGCATTCCCTATGACGTCTCCAGTTGCTGGTTGTGGTCGAGCCGGCGGTGTTGCCCGGGGCATGGCTGCTGGGCTTGGGAGGGTGAAGGGAGGACAATGTGAAAGGCCAGTTTTTGTTGGGAGAGAAGAGCAATCACCCGGACTATTGGAGGGTTCTTCTTAGGTAAATTAGTTACGTGGGAAGAGTCGTCCACAGTTCCTGTGTGTTTTGAATGGGTTTGGTTTTGGCGTGGATTAAGGAGGGGAGGTCAGAGCTGATAACGAACACAAGCTTTGAGGTGAAAGACTCTCATCGGATGATCCCCGAGTTTTGAAGGACACGCTGTCACCCACCCACCTGCAGCCACACTGTTGTCGAGCGCTGCTCATCCCAACCAAACCATGCCATCAGTAATTTGACATGACAGTCTTGTGGGTACCGGGGCATGGCGTTGCGTCCTCTTTTGAAGCCAAGAGAGTTGCTGCACACCCATTTGCCCCCTCCCCTTCCTCTACTCGGACACGCACCAGTCTACATCGCTGCCCTGCCCTGCCCTTGACGTCTGGCCGTCACCACCATCAGCGTCCTCTAAATGGTTCCAGGGGCTCTGGCTTCCACCTTGCCTATGGACGTGCACCAACCCTCATTCCTGTCCCTCTTATGCTACACCCTACATCCAACACAGGGAAGGAGAGGACGAGGAGTAGAGAGCACGCCCGCCTGCTAGCTGACACAAAACAGCAAGCAGCAGCGGCCAAGCAAGCAACGTTGTTTACTTCTTTATTATTCGTATTCATTCAGCCACAGTATCAATCATTGCGACGCCCACCAAAAACTCCCCTCCCAAGCAACCCCTCTCGCACCCTCACCTTCTACCCTCCAGCAGCATCGAAATGTCCTCTTCTCCCCCCATCATCCACGACGACGCTGCACTCTCTCCACCTTATCAAGGGTACAGCAAGAAACATGGCTCAGACGACTTTAGCGTCGCTACCTCAGATGCCGAAGAAGGCCTCAGGCGCAGGGGCAGCCTTGAGGGCCTTGGACTAGATCTTGACGGAGGGCACACGTCGTCACCGACTGCTCCTTCCTCCTCCACGACCTCCTCGCTCATGCGCCAAACGGCGTATCAAGCCTCGGGATACCACTCAGACAGTGCGATTCCGAGTTATTCTCACATCAGTCCTGATCGAAGGAGGAGCATGGGTTCGAGGGAGATGCTTGATCCGGCAGCAGAGCCCCTGATGGGGACGGACAATGATGAGAGCGACAGGGAGCGGGAAAGGCATCACCACTATTCGCGTAGGCCGTCGATGGATATGGGGGAAGTGAGCTGTGATGATACTCATGGGAGGTCAAGGCAGGCGATGCTGGACTTTGATAAGTTCCGGAGTTCGATGGAAGACTGGGTGGAACCGAGAAAATCGCGATGGAACAGGAAGGTGACAAGGAAAAGGGCGAAGAGGCCCACAACGGCAGTGAGGAAGGGACGGTTGGCTGTTTATTGTGTGGCTAGTGAGTTGCAGACGGATCAGGTGCTCCGGTATTTGTTGCAACGGAAGAAGGAGAAGGTTCTCCCGGGGGGGGGAGGGGAGGGAGGAGGAGGAGGAGGAGGAGGAGGACGAGGGGGGGGATATTACGGTACAAACGGGGGAAATGGTGGGGGGGGGGATCTATATTCTTCGTTCGCGCCGCCTGCACCTCCCACCTTGAGCACAACGAATTCGAGTTCGTTGTTGCTGCCGATGCTGAGGGGGGGGAAGAGCAATAGCAGCAGCGGAGGGGTGGGGGCGGCAGTGACAGGCGGTGGCAGCAGCGCGGGCTGTACCGGAGGAAGGGAGGAGGTAAAGAGGAGCTTGATGAAAAGGGTGGAGGACACCTCGGCTCTGGTCGGTCTAAATTGGCGCGACAAGAACTACATGGTACGGAGAGAGGGAGGGAGGGAGGGAGGAAGGAAGGGAGGGAGGGGGGGAGGAAAGGAGGGAGGGAGGGGGGGAGGAAAGGAGATGGATTCATTTGTTTGTGTCGGACGAAGAGATTATGATAGATCGTGTGTGCTCGAGCTTGATTATTTGTCACGATAGTCATACAGAGTTGCCTCGCTTTCCCCTTCGGTCTTGTGTCTCACCCCTTCCTCCTGCCCTTCCTCCTTCCCTCCCTCCCTCTTTTCCACCAACACAGGGCGTGGTGTACACCACGAACGACGATGGTAAGTGCGACCCTTTGGAAGTGAAGCACATCTTCTGTTTCCCTTACGGTTGCACGGTTTTCTGGGGCTGCACCAAGGAGGAGGAAGAGCTCTTCATATCTATGCTTCTCCCGTTCGCCGTCGAGCCCGTCTCAGTCATGGAGCGGGAGGAGAGCCACGATGATTTTGTGTACCTTTACGGGGACTCTCCCATGATCCTTCACTATGAAATCACCCTCTCGAGCAACGACCCGGAGGAGAAGTTGGCGTTGAGTTTCTCCCTGGCCCAGAGCGCGAAGCTGTTCGTGTTCGAAGACCGCGTCGACGGGACCATCACCAGCACCAAGCACATCCCGATCCACCTGGCGGAGTTCGGGAAGATCAACGTGAGCCGGCGGGAGATATCCAAATTGACGGGGAAGGTCTTCTTGGAGCGGAATGAAGTCAACCTCCACTCGGACATCCTTGACACCCCCGAATGGTTTTGGGAGGCGGATCTGTGGGAGCCGCGGTATGTGGCTTTCTGCAAGTATCTGGATTTGCCGAACCGGATAAACATTTTGAATAAACGGTTGGACATCCTGAGAGAGTTGCTTAATGTGCTCGAGACGCAACTGGATAACTCCCACTCCACGAAGGTGGGGAAGGAAGGGAGGGAGGAAGGGAGGGAGGCAGAGGGGGTGGGGGATCCTCATCAAAACTTCTCAACCCATCTTCCCCTCCCCCCCGTTTCTTTTCATAACTATTGCCTTCTCCCGTCGATACTCACTCATCTTGACGATAAATTTCACGTCTCCTCATTCTTTCCCCCCCCCTTCCCCCCACAGCTGGAATTGATTGTCATCGCCCTCATTATCGTGGAGGTGGTGTTGCAGGTGCTTGAGATCGCCTTGAATGACCTCTTGCACCTGGACAGGTATCAGTACTAAGGAGGCAGGGAAGGAGGGAGAGAGGGAGGTGGAAATACGCATATCTGCTTGTTGTTTTGCATGTGCTTGGTTTTTTGTATGGTAGAGGTACATTAGAGGTTTCTATTATTAAGACGTAACGTGCCCAAGTGTGTGGTGTCTTGACTTTCTTTTGGTGTGCAGGTCTAGGTGGTGTATGCTTGAACGCAAAAAGGGCAACGCGCACAGCAGCGAGCACGGACAAAGAGCGAAGGAAAATCGCAGACGGGAAAGAGCGCGAGGACGATAAAAGAACGAAGGCAAGCGAGGAAAGAACCAAATATACACCACCACGTGAACAAATGTGTAAGCGTGTTATTAAAGTTAGACCCCGTCGGATCTAAGAACTTTTACAACATGGAACTGTGTTAGGGGAGATCGATGTAAGCAGTGAAGTGCTGATCATGGTCAACCCCGTTAACTGCTGGGGGGGATGTGCCTGTTGCTAAAATGCTGCAAAACTGCAATACAACAGGCGCCAGGGGGAGAGAACGAGTAAAGGCATCGTCCAAGCATACAAGAAGTAAAATAGACAGCAAGGTCGTCGGCACCCTTTTTGGGCGACGGAAATTTTACCTATCGCGGCCTCCACCCGCGGGCCCCGACGATCAAGGCGAAGCCCATGAAGAATTGACCGAGACACTGAGCATCGGCGAACGCAGACGGCAGCAAGACCCATTCAAAATACATGCCTGCTCAAAACAGTTAGCGTTGACAACAACATGAACACCCTCCTTGCCCTTGTCTTCCGGAAACACCTTCCGTGACTCTGTTCCTCAAGTTTCTAGATGCCGATCCCCCACCTTCGGTGACTGACCCTCTGCGACAGTCTTGAGACGCACGCCCGAGCATGCCTCTGCCGTCGAAGGGGGTGTCTTATCCTCGGTGGAGTTCGTACGACCGACCTTCACATGCACATCCCCGGGCTCACAACCCATCCTGCCAGTGCTCTATGTGCGAATAAGTCGGGCCCAACTCAAACTTTGATGTCCATGGGTAGCATACTAACTTTAACCCTAATAACGTGATTGTTCTCTTCTTTATGGAGCACAGGAAGTCCCGAGGTCTCAGGAGCTTATTCTCCCGGTCTCCAACTCTCCAGGTCAATCATCCCTCCTTCCCTGGCCGTGTTTCGTCCGTCCACTGATCAAGTGGCAACCTCTTCAAGAGGAGGAGGGAAAAGCAACATGTCCGGCCCCCACGGCAGTACCGGCACAAGCAGCAGCATCGGTGGTGGAGCCGGGGAAGGAGGAGCAATGCCCCCTCGTCCTCAAATGGGTGCGAATAGCAGCGGCAGCAATAACGCAGGTAGCTGGTCCAGTGCCGGGTATCATCATCAGCAGCACCAGCACCAGCAGCCGCAGCAACAACAACTAAAGCAGGCGCAGGGGCAAGGAGTGGTGAACCCGATGAGTGCGCTGCAGCGCCTGTTGTCGCTTCAGAGGGGGCAGCCCTTGCCTTTGCCTGCCAATCTGGTACCACCGAAACCAGGGGGAGGAGTGGGGGGAGGGAGCGCGATGGCGTCTTCATATCAGGCCGGGATAGCGATGAATCGGAATAAGAGGGGGTTTGGGGCGGTGATGGGCGGGGAAGGAGTAAAGGGAATGAGTGATAGTGGCATGAGCAGTACCAGCATTGAGAGGAGGGAGGAGGGAATGATGGAGGGATGGAGGGGGCATCACCAGCAACAGCAAATGTTGTCATCGGCAGGCTCGGCGGCAGCTGCTTTCCTAGGGACTGGGTTAAGGGGGGGCAAGATGACGATGGATGGTAGCGAAGAAACTGGAGGTGGTGGTGGGAGAGGGAAAAGTATGTCGCCGATGACCTTGCGGCCTCCGACATCAGTAGAAGGGAGGGGGAGAGGAGTAGTGATGAGCAGCTCCAACAGTTTGAGTGCGAGTAGCGAGGGTGACAGGGAAGAGGAGGAGGAGAAAGAGGAGATGGGGGACGACTATAACGAGGAGCTGGATGGTGATGAAAGCTATTCGGATTCGGTGGAGGATGGCGGGGGAGCAAACGGGCAGAAGGCGCGAGCCGCGAGGAAGAAGGCGTTTGCGAGCTTGAGTAAGGAGGAGAGGGTAGAACGGAGGAAGGAGAAGGCGAGGCTGTATTCGCACGTGGCGCGGAGACGGCAGGAGAGTAACATGAGGGAGTTGAAGGCGGAGATGGAGTGCTTGACGGTTTATCGACTGATAATCGAAGAGAGCCCTGATATGATCGTGGTGCTACACCCCGATCTCGAGGGGCGGGTTTTGTTCGCCAATGCGGCCTTTGCCCGGGGAGTGGAAGCCATGCCGGGGGGGTATATGGGAAAGCCGCTTTGGGCGGTGATCCACGAGACCCATCGGGGGGTGGTGAATGATGCGATTAGAAACCTTTTGATGAACCCAGAGACCATAACCCGCTTGAAGATTCAGGCGAAGTACCCACATCCGGATTACCCAGGGCAAGGACCGATGATGGATCTTACGATGAGGCATACGCCCACGGGCCTTGTGTGTTATATGCGACAGGCTTAGGCAGTTTAAAGTGGGGGGCGGGGGGGGGAGGATGAAGATAAGGAGCGGAGGAGGATGTAAGTGGGTGTATGTGTAAAGCGCCCCGTGTCGGGGAGGCCGGAGACTTAGAGAGGGAGGGAGGGAGGGAGAGAGGGCAGGAGTGTATTTGTATTGTTGTAGTTATTACCGCGTGTGTATGCGGATTCGAATGTGCGCACCTTGTGTAGGTGAGGGCGCGTGGTCATCATGTAAGATCGGAGGTATGGAGGGCGGGAAAGGAGGGAGGGAGGGAAGGAGAGAAAGAGGAGAATTGCGCGAAGGGTCATCCTCTTAGAATGAAATAGATTAGGGAGGGCGAGAGAGCGAGAGAGAGCATGGAAGGTGAAGGAGGAAAGGACCATTCGAAATTGAGGGAGAGAGAGAGAGTGAGCGAGCTATAACTGCTCGAGTAATATAATAATTGACTTATTATGATCACGACCCTAATAAGGCTCGATGGAGAGATTGAAAACTGGGAGAGCAATAGGAGCAGCAGTAGGGACAAGTACGAGAGGGGTGGGGTACCGGGATGTATTTTAAATCCGAATTTCACTTATTATATTTATGCACCAATAAAATCTATGACAAAAGAATATGGCGGTTTAATAACGCTATCTATCGGATCTTGAATTCTTTTCTTCTTTTCTTCCAATTACCTCCTCTTTCCTCCGGCCCTCCCTCCCTCCCCTCCGCCCTACAGCCGTTCCAACAAGCCAACCAACAAATTCACGCCATAGCCCGTCGCCCGCTCTCCATTGTGCACGGGATAGGCCATATCCACATGCACCCATCCATGCCCTTCGCCTTCCACCCACTCCTTAATATGAGCCCCCACAAACTGCCCCGCGCACGAGCACTGCGCGTTCTCCCGGTTGGCCACGCTGTTTTTCATGTCCGCCACCGCCGAGCGGAACTCACTCTGGAAGAATTCCGGGGCATATGGCAGGGCGTGCGCTAGATCCCCTGTCGCTCTCCCAACCGCCACCACCGCCTCTTCCAAGGCTTCATTGTTACAATAGAGAGCGGCGTGCCTCTTCCCCGTGGCCACCCCCTGGGCGCCCGTTAATGTCGCCATGTCCAAAATAACGGCAGGCTTCAACTGCTTCACGGCATACGCAACGCCATCCCCCAAAACCAACCTTCCCTCGGCATCGGTGTTGTTTATCTCCACAGTCTTGCCACTGTACATTTCATGAATGTCATCTGGCCTCGTCGCCTTCGCCGCTACCGAATTTTCCGCCAAGCACAAAATAGCATGCAAAGGCCCTTTGTGGTACCCAAGGCGAACAGCAGCTTCGAAAGCCGCCAGGATGGCAGCCGCGCCACCCATGTCCCTCTTCATACCAGGCATGCCCGTTTTGGTTTTGATACTTAACCCTCCCGTGTCATACACAATTCCCTTCCCCACCCATACCACACTGGTCCCCGCGGTGTTATCTTTCTTGCCACTGTTGCTGATGCTGCCGCTACTACTACCCGACCCTCGTCCAACCCCCATCACCTTGGGTAGCAAGGTCAGCACCACCAGTGCCGGCGGGTGCTCCGCCGCCTTGCCCACACCGTACAGGCCCCCAAAGCCCTTCTCTCTCAATTCTTCTCCTCGGATTACGGTAACAGTCACGTTATCCTGAGTCTTGAGCTTCTGTAGGCGATGCAAGACCTGTCCCGCTTCCTCGACCATGGCATCCGTGTGCATCTCATTGGGCGGGGCGTCAACGAGGCGGGCACAAAGCTGGATGCCGTCGGACAAGGCCTGCAATTTGTGGAGGACCGTCAAGGAAGGATCAAAGACTTGTTGTTGCTGCTGCCGCTGCTGCTGCTGCTGCTGCTGCTTCTGCGTCTCATCCGTAATGCCTCCGCTCACCAGCATGCAAGTTGCCAATGCGGCGCTGGTCATGTTGAAGACCACCTCCACCTTGCGCAAGGGCTTGCCGTTGCCGCTCTTGTGGTTGTAAAGCGGGAAGGCTCTGGCCACGGCCGTGCCCAACGCCACGGCGTGGTCGGCAGCAGCCAATGTAATAAGAATTCGCAATGTTCCTTCTCCGCTTGCCACGCTCTTGACAATATCCGTGACGGCATGGGGCTTGGATGGACAGTTGTGTCGGGACGCGGGGCCGGAAGGAAGGCATCCCAACGTAACACGGACCACTGTGCCATCGACGTCCACCCATGTGTCGAGGCAGGAATGGGTATCAAAGGTGGGGCTCAGCTTGCTCGTGACGGAGCGAAGCAAAGGCGCAGGAGGGTCTAGGCCCGTATGCTCTAGGTAGCTGACCTTGACGGCGCAATTGACATAAAAAGCTACGTTTGGAGAGCAGAATTCCAAGGCTTCTTTGGTGCCCACCAACAGGAGGTGCCCGTTTGTCTCCATGGCCTTGAGCTCGGGGGAGTCGAGCGCGTAGAAGCGGATCGACATGGTGTTAAGAAGAGACTGTGTCTGTAAGGTGGCGGCGTGTAGGATGTTTGCTTGCATTGAGGGCGAAAGGAGAAGACGATGGAAGAACACGAGATTCAGCTATACCCCACCATCATTTCAAACGTTTTGCCCCGGCCTCGCCTCGACGGCCATTTCAGAACAGATCGATGTGGCAACACGGGCGTAGGTGCGTCAGGGCCACACAAGCTTAGAGGCGCTTAAAGTGCACAAGACCGAAGGACCCCATCCGATAGGTGACGCGCACATATATGAAATTGTTGAAATCGCAGCTGCCGACCTCCTTACCCCCCCATCTCTAACTCTTCAAGGGACTAAAGCGCGCAGTAAAATAGAAGTATTGGTAAAAGTAGCAGCTGCAGCATGAAAACATGAATTATGTCTTCCCACTTAGCATTTTCTGGGCTTGTCTGCAGCCGCTTACATTTCTTATTTCTTTTTTATTTGCACTCAAATTCACTTTCTTCCTATTTTACCTTCCAAATTGAAATTTGCACCTTCCTGCTCCACAAACCTCCTCTGCTTCCTCTCCCTCTGATAATGCTGACTCAAGCTATTTGTGGAAGCTGCAAGTGTGCCGGGAGATCTTTCGCAAAAGGATAGGATGTTTGTGTCCCCGCCTTGCAGACACTTAGTGAGGCCATCTCACCGGCCTTGGTGGCAGCTTCATTGAGAGGCGCCTTTAAATCGTACGTAACGCACATATAAGGATAAGGTGATTGCTGTAAAAACAGAAAATACAGAGAGAAGAGTGGGAGAGGGAGAGGGAGAGAGTGACAGAGAGAGAGAGAGAGAGAGGGGGGGGGGAGAAATAGAATTTACTCACAAAAACGCACGCTCTTCCCGTTGACGTACCCCTCGAGAGAGAAATGCTGCCAAGCTTCCGATGTAACAATCGCCTGCGCCACTCGTGTCCACCACTCGCTCAACACGCTTCGAAGGAATTAACTGACCACCCTGTGCCGCGTTCTCCGCCGTCATCAACAAAGCACCCTGAGCTCCCAGCGTAACGAGTACACTCGCAGCACCCATCTCTCGGAGTCTGTGAGCTGCCGCTTGGACCTCAGGAATGGTCCCAACCGGCAGCTGGGTGAGAATGGCAAGTTCCGTCTCGTTGGGGCAGACGAGGGAGGCGAAGGCGAGAAACTCCTGTCGGGGGGGAAGGGGAGAGAGATGCAATATGTGTAATATATGATATATATGTATGGTCAGCAGCGAGTAGGACCGGTTTTTGGTCGGTTGTTAAGTGTAGTGGTAGGAACAAGAATGTCACAGAAATGGTAAGGAGGGCTGGGAGGACCTCTCCCCTCCTACCAAGATTTTGTATGATCTCCCTACACTCGGCACTGACGCCCTCAGGAAGCCCTACAATGATATTACCCCCGAATTCATGAGGTTGCCAATAACCATGTCAATTTTTCAGCTTGTGAAATCGATATCAACCCTATGACAGTGCCCGCAGTGACTTTCGTTGAAATCGCACGGACCTGACTGAGCCTTCCATCCGGTGCTGGGGCCGGGTTGAGGATGCTGAAGACGTCATGGGCTTTGGCAAGACGCAGGGCCTCAAAACTCGTCTCGGTAGGGATTTCCATTTGCACCTGTGCATCGGCCATATTATGTAAATGCAGTCGTTTGTTTCACAGGCAACGAGATCACACCTCCATACAAGCACGTACCATTAAGACTGCTGCTTGCGCTATGACATCTTCTGCTGCCTGTACGTCCGCGGGTGTTAATTGCCCGTTCGCACCAGCTATTACGATGATCATATTTTGGCCTTCACCATTGACCAGGATGTGAGCAGTGCCCGTGGCGATCCCGTCTGCCGTCTTGAGGAGGTACCTGACGTACATTAATAATGATGAGACACCAGAATAAGCGGAAAGAAATCGCATTTCAGTATACACGTATACATTCCATTACCTCGTGTCGACACCGTTCCCCTCGAAAGCCTCCCTTATTTTGTTGCCATACAAATCATTTCCCACCCTTCCCACCATGGCAGTCGGGGCCCCAAGGCGCGCCGCCATCACCGCCTGGTTCCCCCCTTTCCCCCCAAGGCACGTGGAGAAGCGGAGGCCATGGACAGTCTCTCCTAGAGGATTAGCGGCGTGTTGCATGTATGTGTTAAAAATGCGGCCCCATGCAGCACTGGCTGTCTCACGACTCACCGGGCGATGGAAATTGGCCGCCAAGATAGCATAATAAGTCGATGTTAAGGCTGCCAACGCACACCACGCCACAACGCCTGTTCATCATCTGTCAAGGTAGTTAGCAGGGAATGTTTTGTTGGGCCGACACCGTCCAAAAACTGGGGCGCCGCTTCTAGACCCGTTCTAGACTCTGAAAAAGCCGCGTGAGCCTTCTCCCTTTCTTTTCTGAAAGCCTCAACCTATCACAAGCCCCGTCCCATTTCAATTGTGTTGCATATCATTGCCTCTCTTTTAACGATTCTCATTTGTCCAACCAGTTCACAGGCATTTGCTGTAAGGCCTCTCGACTATCCGCCGCCAAACTTCACTTCTCCCCCACCCTCGTATCAATTCCACCTGCATCAGCATCAAATTTGACAAAGGAGTGCATTCAGTTAACTTAGACCACAAGCAATAGCCATGGCAGCCACCAGCAATGGGCAGCCTCCCGCCGAGGATGAGGGCGATGTGTTTGAGATCCGGGAATGGCTCGACGAGGACGGGAAAGAGGTATCGTCGGAAGTGTACAGTGTGCGGGAGGCAGCCAGACAAGTGCAGGCGCTTAACTTATTTGGGGCCTTAGAGAAGGCCGCTAAGGCCAAGAAAGAGGCCACTACCGCCGCAGCTACCGCTGCCGAGGTTAATGATGCCGTGAACAGCCATTTTTCAGTGAAAGTAGACGAGGTATCGACTAAGACCACGTTGAGCAGCAGCAACAGCGGCAGCAGGCACAAAGCAAGTAACCGCCATCCCGCTCAGCTGAATGCTGGGGGCGCTCTTCCGAACGTGACGAGCCAGCTTTTAGATGACCATGATTGGGAAGGGATCAAGAAACGCGCGAAGGAAATCGAAACCTTGCAGCGTAGGTCCGTGCATGGAGAATTAGAGGCAGAGGCGGACACGGCGAAAGGACGGGATAGGCTCGAAGGGGTCGGTTGGGGAAAGGGCTTCTTTCTTAACAACGAAGAAAGCAAAAGTACCGGCAAAAAGGATACCAACAACGCTAGCAGCATGAAGGGGAACCTGACCGTTACCACCAGGCATATATCATCTCCGATCAAGAGCATTTTGCACACTAAGAGCTCGTATGGCGGCAGCAAGAAGCACGTGAGCTTCAACCTCGATTCTTCTCCAACTCCTCGACACAAACCTCTAGAATTCTTGTCACATTCTCGCGTCCCTCGCCCTTACCAAGCGGAAGCAGAAGAGGAGAAGGACGAGGAAAAACGTGCGTTTGCTGCCCTGCGACGGCAGCTGCAGCAGCGACAGCAGATGCAGCAGTTTCAATCCGAGGACGAGGAGGAGAAAGCGCAAGCTGAAGCCTTCACTGGACAAGTAAGCGAGATGAATGTGGAAGAGAAGAAAGAGAAAGGGGCAGGAGCATCGGATGGAGCATGTAACATGCCAGCGCCCCAACCGACGCAGAGATCGCAGCCAAGGATGGCGATTAACGCAGGAGCAGGAGCAGGAGCAGGAGCAGGAGCAAGAGCGGGGGAAGTGGTCACATTCACGACAGGAGGAGGAGATAGGGCTGACATTGCTCCTCCGGGCATGTCTCGCTTCAAGGCCCGGGCGCTTGGACTGACGTTCGAGGGCGACGAGGAGGGGAGCAACTGAAGTGTAGGGGATAGGAGATTGAAGAAGGAGATTGAGGAGAGCAAGAGGAAAAGAAGCGAATGTATGCGAATGTATTTTCAAATGTTCGCGTACGAATATGCCTGAAGGTGGGGGGAGGATGTCAATCAAAATGTTACATGTGACATGCGGCCGCGGAAGTATATATGTGTATATGGGCAAGTTTGAGCAGATGGCACATAAGGAAGTGGATTGTGAGGAAATGTGCCTAATCAATATTTCTGTGTGCATGCGATAAGAGAAGAGGAGAAAGAAAACGAGGGAAGCGACGGCGATCAAGATAGCGGTGCGTAAATCTAAAATTCAGAACAAGCAAATGAAAAATGTTTCACTCGACTCTCCAGCTGTGACGGAAAAAATTAAGAAAACATTTTATATATCTCATGGGGCGTATATTATTTCTTGTTCCTTATATTATCCACCTTTTTCGTATCGAGAAGCAATGCTATCTATTCATTCGTTCGTTTTATTCTTGTCTTTCAATTCCCGCTTGCTGCTGCCGTGTAGATACACACTCCGGTGAGACCCCGGAGGGACATGGCGAATTATTTATGCAAAGTCCAAATAGCTGACGCACATCATGCACTGCGTCCTGATGCTTCTCTGGAGTGTTGTTCCTCCAGCGTGTTAGGTAGTCGGCGAAAGGCTCGTTTTCGGGACATGCCGTCGCGTTCAACCAACGAAGAGCCGCCCAACGGCAGGGCGCCTCCTCCAGGAATGGCAACAATGCCAGGGCGATGGCCGCGGTGAGGTCGCGTCTGTCTGCATTGGCGGCGCGTAGCTCGGCCTCATGGTCTCGATAAAAGTGGACAAGACCCTTACTCATAAGCTCCACTTTGTACGTGCATTTAGTTGTCATATCGTCGGCATATTCCGCGAAGGCGGATGCGTAACTTCTCCAGTGGGAATAGGGTGCCTCGGTCTTCCACGAGCGGGCCATGCCGCGGAGGCAAAAGAGTGAAGCTGTCTCACACACAGCCTGCTCAAACCATTGGTTCTGCATCGGACCGCAGCGGAGGCCACAATGCACAGTCGCATATTGCTGGATGACCTGGTAGGCGTACTGGCACCAGAAGGTATTGCGCGTGGCCAGCTGGATCACGACCTCACCGTCGTTATTGCGCTCGTACAGCGTCATAACCTCTGTCCCGTGCTTGATCACCACTCTCTCAGCGGGCAGCTCCGGACAGTGGCGTTGCAGTTCGCCGATGGCAGACAGACAGACTGCAGCGATATCCTCCTGGACTGCTTCGAAGCCGGCAGCCTCGATACGAATAGATTCCGATAGAGCCATTGCCGGAACAACCCCGAAGAGTGCCTGCACGCCCTGCACCGTGGCCTTGTATTCCGCTGGCGTGTTTTGCTCCCATCGTGTCAGGTAGTCGACGAAGGGCTCACTTTCTGGACGTTCTGTCGCATTCAGCCAATGAAATGCCGCCCAATGCTTCGGCATCTCTTCAAGGTACGGTAACAATGCCAGGGCAATGGCGCCGTTAAGCTCACGTCCGCATGCGTTGGCCCGTAACTCGGTCTCATGGTCGCGGTAAAATTGGGGAAGGCCTTTGTTAATGAGTTCGGCCTTGTATATGCGTTTGGAAATTACATCTTCGGTGTATTCTAGCAAAGACGTCGCGTAGTCCGCCCAGTGACGGTATGGTGGCTCAGTCTTCCAGGTGTGCGCCATGGCACGAAGGCAGAAAAGCGACGCCGTCTCACAGACGGTCTCTTCGAACCACTGGTTCTGTATCGGACCACAGCGGAAACTGCAATGGACGTGACACATCTCGTGAGCGGCCTGATAGGCATACTGGCTCCAAAAGGTCTTGCAGGTGTCGAGCCGAATCACCACCTCGCCATGGTTGTTGCGCTCATGCAGTACGATTGCATGGCCCTCGCCACCGCCGTGCTCAATCACAACATCCTCCGTGGGAAGCGCCGGGCAATGGCGTTGCAGTTCCCTGATTGCAGACAAGCAAACGGCAGCAATATCCTCCTCGTTGGCTTCAAACCCATCCGCCTTGACGCGGATGGAGCCCGGCATAGCCGCCGTAAGCAGCACAACGCCGCCCTCAGACGCCGCAACCTAAGCAAACTTCGGCGACAGTTTTGGTGCAATTCATCGACGGATCACGCAGCGGCGACTAGTCCAATGTCCCGTCAACATGGTTTTTAATGATGTGGTGTGGTGTGTTCAATTATAATGTTGAAAGGACTTCGAATTAAAACGGGCCATGTGCTGCCTTATCAGTCGTCATCATCGTGCCTATCTGATAGTTAGCATTGAAGACTTCCATTGTCTGTTGGTGGCGGTGTGCGCGCGTGCTGGTGGGATCTGTGAAGAGGAAGCTCAAAGGGTTGAAGGGAAGGAAAGCACAGGGGCGAAGGGGTGTAACAGAGGGACCGAGGCGAGCGGCTATGCGAGCGAGTAACACCCTTCTTAACTGTAACAAGAAAATAGAGGAGAGGCAGGATAAATCCGTGATCGGGAAAGAACATTTACAGGATAGGGACGGCATGATGCTTATGGAACAAGAAGGAGCCTCCTGAGGGCAGATAACGTTTAAGGTCAACTTACCGTTTCTTGGCCTTCGCTCGAGTGCCGCGCCATTTGGAGACAAACATGCGAGTCTATCTATGCAAATACGCAAAAATGTCGTGACTGTACCTTCAGATTCACATCGTGCATCATTGTCTCTTTCTTTGTCGTTTTCAATCAACCTATTTATCACCTCGCTGTCACATGGCAGAGGCGACCTCCTACCCCCCCACGGGCCAGTGCCTGCCTTTTGGCTGTCATTTACCCGTCGTGCACAGGCCATTCTGAAATTGACACCTCCAGCGTTCTGAAATTTTCTGTTCATGGGGCTGCAACTCATTGTTGTCTGCCTTCGCCCCAGCACCATTAATGCGCACCATTCTAATTTGCCTTCTCTCTTGATTTCTCCCTTCTCACGAGGACTCTTTCCCCGACACCAGGCGACGTGAATTTCCTACTGTACCAACATCCTAGCCATGGCTGTGCGTCTTGTCTATGCCCCGATCGCGGTCCTTCTATTTCTCCTGCCTATCATCGTCCTGTCCGTCACACCTATTCGTCTGCTCCGAGGCGTGGCACAAGATCCCGACCTTGGCAATGACCCTGCCATCGAGGACAACGCATTAAATGAATACATTGATGATAATAATACAATACTACATCGAGCCGGCTGGGATCCTGCATGGCAAAGGTGACACTAGCGGCGCCGACGACGACGATGACTATGTCACAGGCGACCCTCTGCGTCCTCTTGAACGAGGCAGAGGAGGAGGTCATGGGCGGGCCATCCGAGGACTTTGTTATTGTGACACCTGTGAACAGTTCGTGTACCGGGACGGCAATGGGGCACGTAACACCCTACGGGGGTACAGGAGTATGGTCCGTGGGGAAGCTCGTCCCTATGATCTTCGGTTTGGTCAACCGCGGCAAGATATGCGGACACTCTATGTGTAGCGTTCCCGCTGACCTCCTCTTTCATCCTCCTTCCCCTTCTCCTCCTGGCCCTGTGTGGGCCGTCCGGGGACTTTGCCTGATCGAAAAATCTATCAAAGTCGCTAGAAAAACTCGGACAAGGAAATAAGGGGTGAATAGGCAACATTTTATTGTTGGAAGGCTCCCCCTCGTATGCAAGTCCTCGAAGACGCAGGTTGCATGCGATAGTTCTAGAGGGATGTAGGAACGCCAAAAAGAACTAAGCAAACAAACTTAATGTTTTTTTAATAGCCAGGTGATCATTTTTGCATGATAGCAACGATAAAATTGGACGCAAAAGAAGGTGTCTTGCTTTTCAGGCCGCACGCAGGTATAGGGGGGGTGACCGGGACTGGGTGAGCAAGAGGAAGTAAGTAATACCTTCTCATGGCCAGAAAGCCCTGACAGGGTGCACAGAGGCGCTTGTGGGTTTGGGCTTCACTCCCTTTAGCATTTAGAGGGCTGGCTTAAATCGTACAAGCTGGCCGCCGTGACGTACCGCCCTATAACCGTTTCCGGGGCCCCACTCTTCCATGAACTGATGCATGCAGGTATAGGGGGGAATTCTGGACTTTCAACATCCTTTGATTAGAATTTTCCCAGCCAACAAACAATGCCCTTCATACCCTTATGAGGGAGGCTTACTAACAAGACTAATTACTTTTATGGAAAAAATAATTTGTTGTTACTTTTTTGCCTAGGCTTGCTTGGTTTCTGTCCCTCAAGTCTTTCACTCCTCCATCTCTTCATTCCCATTCCTCCCGAACCCCCTGCCATACCAGATCCTCCTGAACGAGTCCCAGAAACTCAGCCCAAGGATCGCCTGCGGTGCCATCCTGAAGTATGCAGCCCCCGCCCCCTTGTACATTCCATGGAAGAATCCTTCTTTTTCCACCACCCTTGTAAAACAATCCACAAACCCCCTGTAATAAATTCCCCTTCCTCTTTCATCCGTTGGCTGATTATACAGCCGCGTCCTCACCACATCCAATGGCTCCATAAACAAAATGATATTCACGCTCGAAAGTAATGATGCCAGTACAGGGACCCATCCCTCATCCACCCATCCCCACTTCCGAACCGCCTCTTTGATATACGAAAAGGTAGACAGCTGCAATGCGGATCCCAGCATCAGTCGCGGCACCGCTCCCTCCACCCCTCGCCACAAGCCTCTGTAACCATGTTGCATGTGTATTTCTCTTAAGGCCTGATAAGTCGAGGTATGGTGATGTTGATGTCCAACAGCAATAGCTTGTAGTGCGCGTGATTGTAATTGCGTTTTGACGAGGTAGAGGGGACTACCCACAACCCCACCCAAAGCTCCACCCAATGCTCCAGCCAATGCGGAGCGGGCCAGCTTGCCGCCACCACTGTTGCTACTAATGCCACTACTACTGCTATTGGAGCTGCCACTACTCATGGTTCTCATGCTACGAGTATGTCCTCCTTGTTCTCTCGTCCTCATTTCGTTATCGGCGGTCACTCCGCGGTTGACGAGCGTTTGGAACGTGCCCAGCCTTACCCCGTTCATTACAAATTGGTAAAGGATCGCGGGTCCCAATCCCTTTTGTAAGGCCAGGATGCCCTCGACCCGCATAATGGTCCAAGCGGCATGGAGGAAGTTACGGTAGTGGACTTGGTAGGTGCCTTTGCTCTTGAGTTCACCTTGGAGTTGCATTCGTACCTGGAGGGAGTGGGTGTGGGGAAGGAGGGAAGGAAATAAAATGAATGGGACTTGAGGGAACTAAAATAGGCGGGCGAGAGGACTTGGATAGAGACAAATAGACGAAAAGCATACATTTCTGATAGTACCTTGAGCACATCAAACGGGTTGCTGAATAGGCATGCCACACTTGTCGAGACGCCGCCGAGCAAGAATTCTTGAAGCCATGTCTTCTGGTGTTCCGGCCGGCCCCGCTTCCTCTTCGTGATTGGCGTCGTAATTGTTGTTAATGGCGCCGACATGTCGGCTCGTTTTGGACTTTCGCGAAAGGGCCCCATCGCGTGAACTGTACGACGTGTTTGTGGTATTATTATTAGTTGACGTCTGAGAAATGCTTCTGCCGGGTATGAAAGAATGAGTTGAAGAACCTCCCCGTCCTTCCTTCGTACAAAGAAGTCAATTGTAATTCACATTTTCTTTCCGTTCATTATTTCATTCTTTATCCGCATGCTATCTTGTCCCTTGAATCCATGATTTCCCTTCCCCCCCTCCTACGCAGGCAAGAAGCGCAAGCACAACTGCTCAATCGTCAAAACCGCACCAGTGTCCAACAGCAACACAGTAACCAAATGCCGTCGGAAAGGCCCCGGCAAATGAACAAGCTGTAACCAATGATTGAATATCGGAACTATTTCAAGCGCCAGCATCATCAGGACGGCATACAAACCCACGGTAAACCTGCCGAGCATTTTATTCTCACCCAAACTCTGCATGAATGGATGCCCGCGATAGTTGGCCGTGAAAGTGTTCACCTGCGTCACAGCCGACAGGAGGAATATGGCCGTATTGACAAGATTGGGTCGAAACGGACCATCCGGGGCAATGCTGGGATCCTTGCTTGTTAGTTTCATCAGCGGCTTCGCCCTCTCCAGCGTATTCACTAGACACCCTAAGTGAACCAAAAATTGCAGCGCGATCGACACACAGACTTGCGCGCAAAAAATACGAGCAGGCGGCCTCTCAGCCGACAAGCGTTCCAACGGCTCAGCGCGACTCACGAAGAAGAACAATGCTGCAACAGCCAGTCCCAGAGCAGTCATTTGCAGATCGCCTTGCTTGACACCGAAGAGGTAAAGGGACGAGAGCATGTATGCGGAGACCAGGCAGTTCAATGCCAGAATCTTGTAAACCTGCAAGGTTGTCACCAATGTGCATCGCCCCTGACGCACCACCGCCAACACACACTCCACCGACGTCCGTTTTGCCGTGAATGGAGACGCAATCGACGCATCTCCCAATTGCACAATCGCTGGGTCCTTCTCCTGCTCCCGGAGCTCCGCCAAAATCTGCGCCATCTGTGAAATTTCTTCCTCCGACGACCCTCCCCCACTCAAACCTGCTGCTGCTTGCACCTGCGCTCGAGAAGCATTTCCCTTTTTCCCTGCACCCATTGCAGCCAACTTGAATTCATATTTGGCACTAGTGGCCTCTGTGCGCTTTTCGAGCTCCGGTGAATTGATTATGGAAACGCCGACATGGGCTTGCTTTAAGGCCCCTACGTCATTTGTCCCATCTCCACACATCAACGTCACATCCCCTGCTTCGTTCAGGGAAGCAATAAGCATTTCTTTTTGGTCGGGGGCGACGCGGGCGAAGACCACGACGTGCGGACAGATTTTAGAGAGCCAACGGAGGGTTTCCCGAGACATGCTCCCTGCTCGACTGTTGCTGGAGGTGGTCGTGGCACCGTTGATGCTGCTGTCTAATCCCTCTTTCTCCGCTGTGAACAATGCCGCGGAGGTGTGGGAGGACGAGGAGAAGGAACGCGCCTCTCTTTCCACAAGATCAGCTAATGCCTCGCCTCCCACACACAAAGAAAACTTCTCCGCCAAACTCCTCATCTCCTCTGCCCTGAACGGGATAAATCTCGCTCCTTCTCTCCCTTTCCCGTCCCCCTCGTGCTTCACCACCTCCTCCACCATATTCGCCATAGGCTCCCATCCCATCTCCCCCCTCCTGCCCTTCTTCCCTTCTTTCCCCCCGCTCATCCTCCTACGAACCAACTGCAACGTCCTCTCTGGTCCGTGTGGTACCATTCTAATCTGCCTCGCTACCTCGGCTGCTGTTAAGGCAGAGTCCCCCGTTATCATCACAGTACGATGTCTGGATTCGCGCAGCGCCTTGATCACGCCCCCCGTATCTTTTTTCAAGGGACAGTCAACAATTAATAGACCAGCAAGGTGCAACTTCTCCTCCACATCTTCTCGGGAGAAATGGCGGACAGTCTCATATTGGGTCTCAGGGGGCAGGATGCGATATGCAAGGGCAAGCACACGACGACCGCGGCCCATGTGGTAGAGGTAGGTGGAGGTGTAGTGGGGGGGCACGGTGGAAAGAAGAGGGCGAATTGCTTCGGGGGCGCCTTTAGTGAGGATGAGGAGTTGTTGTTGATGGGAAGAAGAATGGGGCGAAGCGGAGGGCAAGGAGCGGGAGGCAAGGACGGACATCCGACGCAGGGTGGAGTTGAACGGATATCGATGGTGAAGCCTAATAGGGGCAAGATCCTCATTCATCTCCCCTCTCTCCGCCTTTCCTTGTTGTTGTTGCTTTTGCTGCTGCTGCTGCTGGCGCATCGATGTCGACGTCGGGTTCGGCATAACAGCGTCCCCATTGCTCGCAACCATCCAGCCTAACCCATCCACTGCTGCACACTCCATCGGGTCACCAGCTACCCTCCCCTCGACCGTCATCAACGAATGACAAGCCACCAACACCCATAATGCCGGCCCGGCCACTTGATCAGGGGAAAGTATCGTTTCCTCCACCACCTTCTTCTTTCCTCCATTCCCACTTGTACCTCCATTGACGATGATGCTACCATCTTTTCCTCCCTCCAGCTCTCCCTCCTTTCCACTGCTGTCGCTAACGAGCGGCACCACTCCTCGCAAGACTAAGTCGTCCGACGTCAGGGTCCCTGTTTTGTCGAAACAACACACGGTGACCTTGCCTGCGTATGGTATCCGAAACGGCTCTGTGCAGTAAACCAAACTCTTCGTCAGCGCTGCGAGCGAGTTGGTCACAGCGAGAGAAAGCTCCATGGGTAGCTCAGGGGGCACAACCGAGGTTATAATCATGATGCAATGCAAGAGCAGTTTGAACCGATTCCGGCTTTCGTCCTTCAGGCCCTCAAGGAGGACTATCCCGGAGGCAACCACGGCGAAGAGGAGGAGAATACCAATAAATACGGCTGTTTCAGCCGAACCGGCTGTGACCCGACGCGTGGCGAATATGATGGTCCGCATCAATTGGCCTTGGCTTGTCTCAAACCCCGTTCGAAGGACGAAGGCGACCGCCCCTCCCTTGTCTGGTGGTGCAGGAACACTGCCGCTGCTGCTGCTGCCGCCGCTCCTGCTGCTGTTGGTGGCTTGCTTGGTGCCACCCAATTGTAAGATCTTGGTCCCTCCAAAGACAACGTGGGACCGTACTTCAGCGTCCACCGACACGCCAGGACCCAGAGAAAACAACGGCGGTGGCGCCAAACCATACTCCTGCTCCTCCTCCTCCTCCACCTCTTCTTCGACCTTCCCCTTCCCCTTCTTCTTCCTGTTCCTGCCACTTTTGCCACTACTACCATTACTACAGCTACTCCATCTGCTATTTTCTATCTCCAAAAACTCCTTCAATTGCGGAGTGCTCTCCCCCGTTAACATCGCCTCGTTCACAATACATGTTCCGCTCAACAACAATAAGTCACACGGCACCAGACGCTCCGACGGCGTCGCCTCCTCCTCCTGCTCTGGTGGTGGTGGTGGTGGTGGTGGTTGATAGCCTGCCCTTCGACGCGCTCCTCCTCCCCTGCCCTTAAACTTGGCTAGCGATCCTCCTCCTGCCGCTGCTCGTCGTTTGGGGCCACGTCCCGCTTCTTCCTCCTCTTCCTCTGCATCGGCCCCAGAAGAAGGGTGAGCATTCATCCTCCCTAGTGAGATCAAATCGCCTGGAAGGAGGTCTTCACTGGAAAGGAGGCGCCAGCGCTCTCCCCTGTAGCACCAGACACGATAAGGAGGCCGACGCATGGAACGAAGCATTTCCAAGGACCTTTGCCGCTGATAGCAAACAGTCGACTCAAACACCACGAGCAAAACAAGGGTAAATAAAGAGTAGTACCAATACTCATCCAGACTCCACAACAACACGCACAATACCTGGAAAACAAAAAACGGAGCCACAGCATGTTCCTTGAAGAGGTCCCGAAAGGGAGGAAGAGGGATGTCAAACACATTTTCACCCCACAGTCGCGTGGCCAATTTCACCTCCCCTTCTTCTGCATACCCCTGTCGTTGCAGGAAATGGTGGACGAGCCCCGTGGTCGGGTAAGACAAGCGCGTAAATTCATGAGCAGTCGCCATCCGGTCCCAATAACAAAAGTGGGTTTTCTGGAAGCTGAACCGCGCGAAAGGCAAGCGGTGCTCTTGTCCCACTAATGTGATGCTCGTAATCGATGAATTCTCTGCACTCACTCTTTCATCGTCCACGCGCAGCAATGGCACCATCTCCTCTGACCCCGAGTTGGGCGGCGGACGGACACGGACGTGAGTGGCTTCACGTGCCGTTGAAACCCGCGCGTACGAGACAGTCGCGTCGCAAGCCACAGACCAATGCGTTGAGAGGTGAGTGAGCAGGTGGGCCAACAACACCAAGGGCCAGACGATCAAGACCCAGAGGGGCGCTACGCCGCTGTCAGTACTAAGGCTGGTGGTGCTGGTGGTGCTGCTGCTAGTGCTGCTGCTTTGGTCCTCGCCTGCCTTTTCAGGTGAGAGAGGGGCAAAAACTCCCGCGACAAGGGCGACGTAGATGACGAGGAAGGGTAGAAAGTCGAGCCGCGCTCCCCCCAGGCGTACCTTATAGAGGCCGGCCCAGGCTACAGTCTCGCCCTTCATCCTGTGTTTGTGCATATGTAGAATGGGGTGGGTTGCGTTTGTGAGACTCAGAAGACAACTTCGGCAAGCGACGCTTCGGCGACAACTCGTCGACCTCCCCCCTCTCTTTAATGGCCCTCCACTGTCCTTCGTGTCTTGAGATCAAGCAAGAGCACATTTTGTTTTGGAATGGACGTTCCGCTGAAGGTTTATGATTGTATATCTGCTGTTGTTGGGGTTGCTGTGGCGAGGGATGGTGGTTTGAGAGGAAGAAAGGAGAGCGCGAAGGAGGAGAGAAGGTCATGACGGGAGAAATGTATCCAATTCTCGTACCTCCCTCCCACACAACCACAGCCGGAGCTATGGTGGTAAAGCGCAAACCCAGCCGGAAGGACAAGAGGCTACAAAAAAAGCTTCAACGTCTTGAGGACGAGCTGTCAAGCGACGAGGAAGAGCAGCCACCACATCCAAAACTCTCCCAGCCCTCCAAAGCAAACAAGCAAGAGAATGCTCGCAGCGCTGCGCCCGTAAGCCTGCTCAAGGAGGCAGCTGAGAGTGACGACGACGATGACGGGAATGATAACAAGGACAGTGTCGACAGCAGTAGTAGCGGTGATGCGGGGGAAGAAGGGGATGTGTCGGATGCCGGCAGGGAGAGTTTTGACGAGACGGATGGGTTGGGTGAAGATGACTTTTTAGGGAACGAGACCGCCAAGGCCGATGCTACCGAGAGCGGCATTGACCAGAAAGATGGAATGGCGGACGTCATGGCAAGAATTTTGAGCCAGGAGGTGAAAAAGAAGGCCCCTGTGCTGGCCAAGCGACGGACGCCGCTAATGAAAGACATGGAGAAGGAGAAGCGAGAGCGGCATCGCGCCAAGGAGGCGGCGGAGGAAAAACGCGCTGCGCTGAATCACCAGCTGTATGTGCCCGATCACAAGGATACGGAGCGGGAGAGGCAGTTGAGGCGAATTGCGACACGTGGGGTGGTGGCCTTGTTCAATGCCGTGACCAAAGCGAGGCAAGCGCAGGAGGACGGCGGCGATGCTGCTGCAGGTATGTTGTCATGTTTACATATTTTTTATCTTATCCTATGCATCCAACATAAGGATTATGTAATTGTATGGGAAATTGTCCATCCCATTTCTTCGATCCTTGGTATGAGAAGAGTACTCCTGTACAGAACTTTACCTCTTCCCCCACCCCCTTCAGCCCCCCGATCCCAAGCTTACGTATGAACCAGTGGTCTTGTGGAAAGCTCAATGTGATGATTGCCAAATTCAATGCATAGTTCACCTGAACTTCCCTTGATGATAAAGATGCGCCATCTTATCTTTCGCCCCTATCTGATACGACTTTCCAACAAGGCCAGGCCAAGTTTTCAAACGCATGCCTGTTCCCCGTTTTCATTTCATTCCCTCCGGCCATCATTTACTTATCTATCCACTTTTCTTTCCGGCTCAACTCCTCCTTGTAGGGAAAGCCGGCGGCGGGGGAAAAGCCAAAGACATGTCCAAAAAAGACTTCTTGGAGATGCTGAAATCCTCGACCTCCAAGACTGGCAGTAGTGCTGCCAACAGCAGCAGCAGCAGCAGCAGCAGCAGTGTTAGTAGAAAAGGTGAACAAAAAAGGAAGGGAAGGAATCCCTTCCTTGATGAGACGCCGGAAGGGCAGGGCGGGGAGGAGGAAGCGGAGGCAAGTTGGGCTGCGATCCAGGATGATTACTTGATGACCGCCCCGAAGATTAACGACTATGGCTCCGAGGAAGAGGAGGGAGATATGGAAGGGGAGGGCATGATGAGTGAGTCAGAAGCAGAGTAGACGGAGGAGATGAACAGGGAGGGGAGAAAGAATGTGCAGAAAATAGTCAATAGGGAGGAAACGATACAACACAACAGTCTGGTCTGCCCCTTGGCAACCTCAGTGAGATTCTCAAGAACACTCTCAAGCGCTTGTTTGCTTTGTGAATTCAATTACTCGTCGAAATCGCATTTTGCATGGACACGTTTCCTCCTCCCTCATGTTCCACTTCCATTTCCTCTCCCTTTTTCTCCCAGACTGATCCCTCATCTCGATACCTCCTACTCTCTCAAACTCAAAATATCATCACTCTATCTGTACCTCTCTCCCTCCCTTTCTCCGGAGCGCTCTCCTCTTCTTCTAAAGCTTTTCCGGGTCCACAAACTGAACCACGCCATACTTCCCCGTCACCATCCAATCTTTTGCATCCGCCTTAATTGCCCTCCCTACATCCCCCTCCGCCATCCCACACCCCAACTCCGCCTTCAACGTCCTCAATGCTACAACTGGACAGGGGAAATACGAGGCCACCTCCTCAAATGGCGTGCCTAACTCCCACTCCCGATCCCCTAACAACCGTCTGTAATTGGCATCTCCCTTCACAAACGCCAACCTTGCCTTCTTCAAGTCCTCACTCACGTCTCTCGGACGCTCCCAAAACGGAAATGGCTGCGCCCAGTAATTATGCGCGTGTAATTCCCATTGACCTGTCTTCATATACGAGACCCAACGGTCTTTCGCGGCAAAGACGCCGGCAGCAGCGAGGTACTCGATTGTCTCCTGTACGTCTTTGTCCATCGCATCACTGACAAAGGTAGGGTGGCCCTTGGTATGAAATACCACCTTAGCGGCCAACCCGTGCACAAGCAACGCATCCGCCAGTAGCAAATCCGTGATCAGCTCGAATCCTGCATTATCCACAATGATGTCCACCCTCCCTCCCTCCTTCCCTCCTTCCTTCAAATGCGCTGCTACAGCGGGAAAATCGTCCGCGAGCAAATTAATCGAACTCGCCTCCAAGACGTTGGCGAAGATCTGGGCCTTATTTACAGCATCCGACTGTGAAGGCCACAGGCTCAAGTCCATCTTATTGCCCCAAAGAGAGGCAAAGAGCGCGAACCTGAGCCCGGTCTCTGGTTCACCTGCCTTGTGCACTTCCTCCGCACGAGCCGCCAGTTGCTGTGTTAATTCCAACGCCCCTTCAAGCCCCAGTCGTTTTTGATCCTTGAACGGGTCGTAGCCTGTTTGAAAATACCCAAAGATTTGGACGATGCGACGGTAAAAATAGAACTCCGTTACTAACCACGGGGCGTCCAACCAGTTGCTCTTCGCATAGGGGGCCATGATCTTCCCCCAGACGCTTACGTCAGGCCCACCATCGTTCTGAATTGGCGAGAGGGAGGACGTCTGTGGAGTTGATAGTTCTTGTTTGAGCTGGTCGAGCTGGGCTTTGATGTTGGCCCCCTCGGGGGTGGAGAGAAGGGCGTCGTTCTCGGCGTAGATCCGAACAAGGATGTCGTCGCGGATGCGGCGAGACATGGTGTCATATGCCCAGGTGCCGGGTACATTAGACAGAATGATTGGGGGTAAAGTCGCACGAGGCTTTGTGGTGGACATGCCTTCAGCGGTAGGCGTGCTGATCATGGTCGGGGGTGCAAGACGATGACGACAGGAGGGGATAGGGCGAGGAGTTGCAGGGCAGGAGGTTGTACCGACAAAGGCAGCGGCAAAGGGGGCGAACAGAACAGCGGCCAGGCCAAGACTCACACAGGTCTCATGCATTGAGGTCCTATCATTGTGTTGGAAGAATGTCGGTGTGGATTCGGTGAGCATGCGGTATAAAATTTGGGGTTTTGTAGGGGTCGTGAGAAGCGGGCTAAACTGAATACTTTTTGTTGGGAGGATTTCCCTCGTGTGTAATCCTAAGAGGGGGCACACTGGTGTAACCATTTGTCTTGCATTTGTCTGTGCATGGGTTGCACGCTATAATTTTATGATTGTAGGAATCAACAGAAAAGGTGGCCCATGCATTTCCAGGTTTATCTTTTTCTTTTTTTTGGGTGGTTTCCTTGTGTCGATTTTACTCTTTCTCTATCGTGCATATCTGAGCCCTCAACTTGTCTCTTCTTTGCTTGATCTAGTCATACTTGCCAATACTTGGTCTTTTTCTTGGTCTTTCGCCTTTTCAAAATCGTTCCATTTAATAAATGGGTTGGCGGCGTGTAGTCTTTTCCTTTATCTTTACTCCTCATTCTTTTTCGTTTCTTTCGATTGCTGCGGCTGCCATTGCTCCCTCTTGTCCCCCAGGGGCGGTGTTCATATGCCACGCACTGATTCTTTGACGTAATGGTGGAAATGGATAACTAACAACATAGAAAAACACTTTTTTGGAATTGGCACATACGCAAACAAAGTAATAGCCTCAATCCCGACCCCTTTCTCTATTATGATTATTACCTACGATTGTGACTGGCACTGCTGGTATCTGCCCTCATCGCCATCTACGCCACCTGCCCTCGCCTCTGACCCTTCACTGCACTTACATGCAGGTCCTTGGCCAAGGCCGCGCCGTTCTCCCTCAACCATGCCAAGGTCGCCGTGGGGATAATATCAGTGAAAGGCAACAGCTCCTCGATCAACCCGACGTAGTGGGCATAGGGGCTAGACTCACTGTACATCGCGTGCACACACACAGCAAACAAAGGTGCCCAGGCCAAATCAGTCATCTCCCCTAAAACAGGCAGTAGATAAGAGCTGCATCCAATCCCATCCAAAATGATCGACGTCACCAGCCGCTCCCATTTTCCCTTAGGCGCAAACGTCTTCGCCACCCTCAATGGAGAAGGTCTCGGGCCCGTCTCGTACAACAATTGCTGTCCTGTCGACGTCTGGGTCAATTTCCGGATGACCGGGTCCAATAACGCCTCGACTTTCACCCGACCCGCCCTCGAGGACAAGGCCAAAATGATCGAGGCGATAAACATCGTCAAACCTGCTACCAAACCCAACAGAATCAACGGCAAAAACACCGGCAACCCAATAGTGAGCGCCACCCCAATGAACGGAGACGCCGCCAGCAGCAGCACCGCGAAGGGCACCAACAATGGCAATGTCCACTTATTGGCGACATACGGCTGAGCCGCATGGCCCGCAGCCACCGCTCCATCCAAAGTTCGGTCGACGGTCGAATAGTACTTACTCACCACATCACTCAAAAATCGGAACTCCTTCCTGAGAGGCCCCAGCAGCTCCAGCGACAGGCGAAGCTGAACAGCCGCTCCTCCCGCCCCTTCTGCTCCCGCCAGATTGAAAAATGCCTCGAACTTCCTCCCAATCATCAATTTCTTCACCGGCAGCTGGGAGGTGCCAATAACCGCTTTGGTGTCTTTATTGATCAAAGTAAATTTCAGGCTTTCCTTGTAGAGACCCGCGAGTTTTTTCTGGGTGAACACAACGGCTTCCGGACGGATGCCCGCGGTGCTGGTGCTACTTTTGTTGACATTTGCACGCAGTTTGAGGTCACCTAGCTGGAGCTCGACGTACAGGGAGGGAGGAGGGGAGGGGTAGGTGCTGGGGAGATTTTTGACCTCGATCACTTCCACTTGGAGGGAGGAGAGGGTATTTTGCTCGCGCCAATTAGGGTTGTTCTTGCAGTTGCTCACAGCAGCTGTAGTGTATGTTGTGGCGGCCAAAGGCGCTGAGGAGGAAGGAGGCACGGTCATGGTGTTCGTGGAGCTGGTGGGGGTAGAGATGGTGGTAGCCTCCATGGTGGTGCTCGCGTCGTCGAAGCCGGAAACGCTTCGAAGGGGGGAGCCTTGGGTGCTGAGGCTGTTGTTGCTGCCCTTGCGCAAGATTTTGCCTGGGGACAGGTTGCTGAGGCTACGCTTGATTGAGGATGTCGACGGAAACATGCACCTGTTATTTTCTTTGGCGGGGGGGAAGGACGGGGACGGAGTGGCTGGGTGGGGTTGGGTTATGCACCAGGGGAAAATTTAGGGGAAAACACGCAGGCCTCCGATGCGTCGAGCAAACGATGCATGCGACAGCCATGCACATGGCCGCGCGCGTGAGAAACAAGCAAGATTGGAGCGTGACAACTCATGGTCTCTGCGATGTGACAATAAGAACGACCCCATGCACTAGTCAGAGTCGTCGCGCCCGCCCATTCTCGCCACGAAATAGCCACCAAGGAGTGTTGTTACGGGCTGTGGGTGCGTGGCTTGTGGGTGTACAGTGTGGTGGACACACACCGCGGCAGTGTCGAACACGAACAAAAAATTGGAAAAAAGATGGCGAGGTTTTGGCTGCCTGAAGATGGGGAAATAAAAAGGATGATGCCGTCCGCACGAGATCATGACGTACTCCGGGCCTGCCGTCGAGTGCATGTGGTTGGAGGGTGTGCAGTGGATGGAAAAGTGGAGTGGGTCATGTCGTGGTGGATTGTGCGTTTGCACGCCGCGGCGGCCGGAATGATGATGCGAGGCTTCAAACAGCGATGCGTCATCATAAGACGCCAATTTCACACACACCTGAAGCCACATTACACACAAAGACACGCAGCCACCACAGCGGCACGTATAACGCTTTCCCCACTCTGTACTGAGGCACGCCATTCTCATCTCCGCTGTGTTTTTCAAGCGAAACGCGATCGTCTGACGCTCACCCCTCCCCTTGCTACCAGGGCCTTTCCTTCCTACAGAACAGCACCATGTCTGCTACCAGGCGGAGTTCCCGGCTCGCAGACCGTCTCACAGTCGCGGTGCCACAATCCGCGACAGCCACCAAGGAAGAGGGCGAGGAGGAAATGGAGGTGGGCCTCCAGGGAAAAAAAGCGGAAAAGTCTAGCATAATCATGTGCAAGAGCCACAGCAGCAAAGCTGGGACAAGTGCTGCAGTCGAGGACAATTATCATTCCCAAAATGCCGCAAATAATGATATTGAAGATAATGGGGAGGAGAAGGAGGAGGAGGAGAACAATGACGATGGTGAATATGAGGAAGAGGAGGAGGAGATGGAGGAGGAAGAAGAGGAGGAGGAGGAAATGGAGGAGGAAGAGGAGGAGGAAGAAGATGATGATGATGAAGATGACGACGACGACATGGACTACGAGCGAGGCGAGGGCATGGAAGATGAGGGGGAAGTGGAGGATTTCGGGTCCTTCCAAATGGATGACGAGGAAGAGGAGGGAGGAGGCAGCAGTACTGCGACTCTTGCAAGCATCCCCGCGGCCGGCGTGACAGGAGCAGCTGCTACGAGCAAGAGGTCTGCTGCCACGACCACCATATACACTACCTCGATCATAACTGGTGAAGCTGCTCCCTCTGCTCCCGCCATCACTGATGCCGCCTCACAAAAAAAGGGCATGCAAGTTAACCAGACCCGCCGGGCGAATGCGCTCGTATCCCTTGTGGCGGCTGCAGAGGAGACACGAGACGAGAGAGTAGGAGGGACAGGAGGAAGAGAAGCTGGAAGCGGAAGGGGGACCAGAAGTGGAAGAGAAGGAAGAGGAAGAAGAGGAGGAGGAGGAGGAGGAGGAGGAGGAGGAGGAGGAGGAGGAGGAGACGCAGCCAGCTGCAGTTTAGCCTATGCAAAGATGACGAGGGAGTATGAAGATATGAATGATATGGGGTACCTGATGATAGGTGGAGGAGGGGGGTGGGGAGGAGGAGGAGGGATGAGTATGCCTTTCATCGATCACGTGGCAGAGCTCCAAAGGTTGACGGCCCGTCAAAGGAAGCGGAGCAAGAAGCGTCAGCGTCGGGAGGGAGGAGGAGGACAAAGAACAGGAAGAGGAAGTGGTGAGCCAGCCTCCAAAGACGGTATGCCTGCCAAAAAGAAGAAAAAAAAAGGCGCGACAGGCGGGAGAATCCTGCCGGAGAGTCTCAGTCGGGTGTACGGGGAAGCGCAGAGGCATTACATGCGAGCCGAGTACAGGGAGGCGTTGAGGTTATTGAACGAGGTGATACGACAGGCGCCGACGGTGCCCGACCCGTACCAGATGATGGGGCAGGTAACGACGGCAGAGAGGGAGGAGGGGGAAGGGCTGGAGGAAGGGATTCTGCACATAGTCTACCGGCATGCCTGACTCACACATGACATGCACCTTATCCCTTCGCCCCATTTCTCCCTTGCTCCTTCCTTCCTTCCCTCCCTCCCTCTCACCAATAAGATCTACGAAGACCAAGGCGAATTACAAAAGGCCGCGGAGATTAACCTTGTAGGGGGTCAATTCGGACCCAAGGACGCCGCCCTGTGGAAAAAAACAGGACAGATGTTTCTCGAGCTCGGCCCCGACTTTTATCTCAAGGCCCAATACTGCTTCGGTCGGGCCATCAAACTGAACCGTAAAGACGTCGAGGCCATTGCGGACCGTGCGCACGTGCAGTCTCTGTGGGGTAAGGTCGATAAGGCCATTGCGGGCTACGAGGCAATTTTACGCCTCTCACCCCCGCAGCCTGAGCAGTTTTTGTTGAGACTCGCCGAAGACTGCCTTCGGGAGGGGAGATTTTGGGAGAAGGGGATGGGGGCGTTGAGTGAGGTGCTATGTCGGGTGATGGGAGCGCTGTTTGTGCAGAAACAGATCGGGTTTCTGCCTATCAGGCCCAAGGCGGAGAGATATGTGCCGAACAGGAAGATGGAAGTAGGGTATGAGGCGAGCTCGGTGTTGGTGAGGCATTTGATGGGTTTAAAGAGGTACGGGGATGCGGCGAGTGTCGTCCAGGCCCTGCATTTGTTCATTGCTAAGCTGAGAGAGAGGCAGACGAGGTTTGACGTGGAGAGCGAGAAGCAGCAGGAGCTGGCCTTGCCCCTGGATCTGGTGATCAGGTATGGGATATGTCAGTTGCACTTGGACAAGCTCGCTAGCGCCTTGCAATCCTTTGCGGCCTTGCGGCAAATGGAGACGAGCGGTGGTGCGGGGCAAGGGGGGCAAGGAGAGGTGGTGGAGTTGTTGGGGGAAGTGGCGATGGCGTACATGGACACGGGGAAGTATTTCCGTGCTTTGGAGATTTTGCGGAGGCTTGATGGGAGTAAGAGTGCCGGTGGTAGTGGTGGTAGCAGCAGCAGCAGCAGCAGCAGGAGCTGTGGGTTGTCGGAGAAAGCACGAATAAGAGTGAAACTTCAGATGGCGCGGTCGTATTTAGCCTTGAATCAATTCAAAGGAGCTGCAACGACCTTGGCCCAAGTCGAATCTATTTGCTCGGTCGCCGCTACTGCTGCTGGTGCTGCAGGTGCTCCTGCTGCTACAGCTGCTACTACCGCACCTATGTCTCTTGTTGCTCAAATGGCGCAAGGAGGGGGGATGGAAGGGGGAGAGGGAGGAAGGCGTATGTACGGGGACGTGCAACGGGAGGTTGTGGTGCTGCAGGCGACGACGGCAAGAGGGCTGAAGCACCGTCCGACCATGCTCTCCTGCCTATCTCGACTGACAAAAGAGTTGGAAAATCTCCTCGCGCACCACCGACAGCTTCAGGAGCATCAACAGCAGGAGCAGGAACAAACGCAGGCGGAGGAAACAGGAAGGGGAGGGAGGGGAAGATGGGAAAAAGAGAGTGTGTCGGAGCATCACTTGCTGATAGGCGCTTCATCCAAGCCGGCGCCGGCGAAGAAACGAGGTCGTCCTCCCTTCCGCCCTCCCTTGATGACAACAGCCGAAGTTGAAAAGGAAGCTTCTGCCGCCGCTTCTACCGCTGCGGAAGAGGAAGGGGAGAGAGGGAGGGAGGAACAGGCAGCACGTGGAGAAGGAAGAGGAGGAGGAACAGAAGGAGAAGGGGAAGAGATGCTTAGAAGGGTTGATCCAGAGGTGACTGAATTGGAAATGTTTTTGGAGTATGGGTTGTTGTGTAGGGAGGTCGGAAGGCATGAAGACTCTACATCGGTCATTTTGGCATTGGTGGAGCTGGCTGTCTTTCAGAGTAAGAGTGACTTTAGACGCAGTCGGAAGAATAAGGGGGCGGTTGAGGAAGAGGAAGAAGAGGAGGAGGAGAAGATGGGGCGGCGGGAAAGGGGGAGGGAGGGGGAGGACGGGTGGGAAGGGGTGAATGGAGGGACAGGAGGAGGGACTGGCCAAGCCTTGACAAAAAAGCGTGCGGCCGCTCCTGCTGCTAACGCTACGGCAACTGCTCCGGTGGTCTCTGTCCCTGGACAAGGAGGGCTCTCCACCACAGCAGCCTCCGCCACCTCCCTTCCAACCCGAAATTCGCATCAAATGGACATCCCTCTCTTGCTCCCTCGCCCCTGGGACCAGACCACTTTCCAATCCGCCCTCCAAAAGCACCTCCATTCTCACTTTGCCCGCACTGAAATCGTTTCTCGGCTTGGCGAACATAAGCTTTTCCTCGCAGCCCGCTCCTTGATTCGTGCCTGCATCGACACCCACGGCATGATTAAAGAAGCTGGTTCGATAAGCCGTACTCTCGTCCAGAGAAAACACCTCCTGACAGAAGACCACGCGCGAGAACTCCACGAGTACACCCTCCTCCACGCCGTCAACGAAGACGACTACTCCTCCGCCATCAAGTCCTCAATTGTCTCTCTCTCCTCCCACCCCACATGCCTCGAACGGGGCAATGCCCTGAACCGGCTCGTCCGCAAGGCCTCCCGGGCTGACGCCAATCGCGCCGTCATCCGACGCATGGCCCATAAGACCCCGCACTCCCTTCCTCTCGCCCTACTCTCGGGAAATGCCTTTGCGATCTCACGAAATTACCAGATGGCATTGGACAAGTTCCTTGGGGCGCACAGGCTTGCGCCAACAGAACCTTTGGTTACACTGGCGGCGGGGGCCTTGTTAATGCGGGTGTTGAGTCATCGGAAGTTGGTGGATCGACACGGATGTTTGGTGAAATGTTTGGGATTTCTGGATAAATATGTGCAGTTAAGGAGGGAACAGGGGGTAGAAGAAGAGGTGCTGAAAGAAGAAGGGAGGGAGGGCGGTGTACCTCCGGCAGTTACGGTGGCTGCCGCTGGAAAGGCGATGGAGCAGGAAGTGGTGTTTAATATGGGGCGGGCGTTTCACCAGGCGGGATTATTGCACATGGCCGTGCCATTCTATCAGGATGCTTTAAAGATGTTCGATGCGCATGGGGAGTTGTGGAAGAGGGGGTTGGGAGACAAGGGGCATGTCACCCGGGAGGCTGCCTGGAATCTGGTGGTGATTTATACGGGTTCCAAGAATAGGGAAATGGCGCGAGGGTTGGTGGAGAGGTACTTGCGGGTGTGAGATATGGTGCAGATGGAGTCGAGGGCATGTGAATATAAGATGTGTTCAAAAGCAGAACGATAACGACGAAGAAACATGGCTAGCAAATTAAGGGTCGAAGAAATGAAGGCCTGCCGCGATAAGTCTCACGAAGCCAAGACAAAGATATGTGTCCCGCGCCCGCGGCAGATTCGGCAAGACAGATTGATTCCTAGCAAAAGCTGTGTATGATAGAAAAGAAAATGTTCATCACTAAAGACTGTGCCTGCATAGGTATTTACATTCTTTCTGACGCATCGCGCGTTATTTTGATGTCAAAACATTTCGTCGACTGCATCCCTCCATTTCCTCCCTCCCCTGCCTCCTCCCCTTCTTCGCTGTACAAGTCATTGCTTCCACTATATTTACTATCCCACGATTATGATCTCACCGTCTTCATTCTCCAATTTTACGTCTCCTCCATGTCCTCGAAACGCCGATGGCATGGGCTGCTGCTCCTGCTGATATTGCTGCCCCTGAGGTACTTGCGCTTCTCCCTCCTGCGTTTCCTGCTTCCTCCCTCCCTCTTTCCCATCCTCCTCGTCCTCTCTCTCTTCTTTGTCAAGCCACGCAAACAAAAATTCCAGCAACGGAGCTAGGGTCGGTCCAATCCCTGCCATTTTTAACAGCTGCTCCTTCCTCTTAGGGACATGGCCCCCAAATTCCTTCTCGATTACATTGGCTGTTTGTAGGATGTGCCGGCTTTTGACTTTATTGCAATGTACGAATGACAACTTTTCAGAAAGGGTCTCCCAGGACTCAATGGAAGAGGCAAAAAAGTGGGGGGAGAATTGTCGGCCAGGGTAGCACTGCTCGATGGTTTGGATGGATCGGCGCACGATTTGCTCTTGAGTGCGCGATGAGAGAATGACGGCGACGAGTAGGCGAAAGCGGTTAAGATTGCTAGGATTATAGTCAGCGATAGAGTCACTTCCGGGGGTAACTGCTTCCATTTCTTTTCCTCCTACTTCTTTTGCCCTTGTCTGGTTTATGACATTCTTGCCGGTGTCCGCCTTCACTTCCTCTCCTCCTCCTTCACCACCTCGCGCTTGAATACCGCTGTTTCCAGTCCCCGTTCGCTTGGCCAAAGGCCCCAATATTCGCCTCCATTTTAGCACAGTCGCATTTTTGGTGTCTTCGCTTTCCTTTTCAAAGTCCTCAGGAGCCCCCTCACCGCATGCGTGTTGGTTTCTTTTGGTCTTCTTTTTCGGCGCGACCTCGTCCCCTGCCCCATCCTCACCGGCGCCGCCGCCACAACCGTCGCTCAGCAGCTTGCTCAAAGGTCGCTTAGCTATTTGCGGCGGGTGCATGAACGCAAAGGCCCGGACCGTGGCGGAGGAGACCGTAGTGTCGTCCTCGCCGTCATCACCGTTGTAGACGAAGGAAGAAAAAGGGTTGCTGGCACGCCTCTCTTCTGCCGGTTGAGTTTCGATCCCAGTATCGCCGTTATCGTCCTGTTGCCGTTCTGCTCGCGAGGCTGCTATGCTGAATGCCTTCTTGTTGGTATTGGCGTTGTCTGCCTTCTTGCCTTCGGCCGAAGGTGGGGAGCGCAAATCGATGGGAGCATGCGAGACGCTGGGGCGGCCTGAGGCACAGATTTGACAAAAAGCGGATTCGCGCTCATTGGTGTAGGTACAGGCGGCGCACGTCCACGATTTCATTGCATGTGGCGGGATTAGGTCTGTTTTGTGGTGGGAGTGTTGCAAGGAAGCCAAGTTATAGGTTTATTTTTTTATTTTTCTCTACATCGGAAATAACAGTCTCGGCGATAAAACCTACCCCCCTCTCCCCAGCAAAAAACAAAATTATGATGGCTTATCCATTTCGAAATACGGTTTTATTTCAATTGCAATCCGGCAAGAAAATTATTTGCCGCTTTGTTTCAACAATTCCAACCCCGACAACACCTTGACGCTCTCAATCGCGTCTCCCGCCAACAAATCATCCAGGGCATCCTCCCCCTTCACCACATACCCTATCACACTGAACGCCCCATCCAAAGTGTTCAATCCCGCTGGCGTATAGCTGGGATCGGCCTTCAAAAAGAAAAAAGAATTTGCTCCTCCATTCGGGTCATCAGGCGGGTGTAGCATCGCAATGGTGCCGTACGCATTGAATGGCAACACAGTCCGCTCCTTAAACCTACCCTGCTCCTCCAAGGTTTCACCATAGGTAGGCTCCTCATCCCCTACCACAAAAATTTCCAAGGGTACTGTTCGCTTCGGGGCCTTGGCTGCATCCGCGGTAAAAGTCACAGAGCTTTCGTCCGTCGCTACAACTTTCGTGTCATCAAACGCTTTTTTTTGCGCGAGGTCCACAAACTGTCCGGCCGACAACGGTGCACTATATCCATCAAGCACAGCGTACATCTGCCGAGTCTGCCTCGTCTTTCCTGCACGAGTTGTAATCTCGATTTCGGCTCTTCCCAGTAGCTGGGGCACGGCAGGGTACTCTGCAGTTGGGGGTTGGAAAGGCATCGAGGCCACTTGCAATGTGCCCAGCTGCTCTAACCGCAGCATAGCCTGGACTTGTGCCGTGACCGCTGCTTCACGATCTTGGGCGTCTGCCGCCGCGCCGAGCTGGTCGATGCGAATGTTCAAATCATTGAGAACGGCTTGAGCAGCTTTCTCGTCCGTGGCCCCCTTGATGAGGTCCTTGGCACGACCGGCAATAGTGCCAGATGCAGATCGCGCCGCCCGCTGAACTTCCGGCCATGGCTTGATACCTTTGCTGCCTTTGGCGTCGATGGACCGAATGTTTCCACTGCCCTCTGTGTGATGGATAAGTTGGATGCGGACTCGTGTAGGCAGGCGTGGAGGACGAAGTACTTGTTTGGGAGCTCATTGTGGAGAGGCAAGAAGGGAGGAAAGGAAGAAACGTACCTGTAGTAATTTTAGACAGGGAAGAGGCCATGTCCAAGACCAAGGGGTTCTTGTTGGGAAGGGCTTCGATCAGCAGCATTTGCGCATTGGTTTCGGGCGCTTTTTGCGGGAGGGCATGCGCGGGGGTGCTCGCTATGAAGGGGGCGAAAACATTCAGCGCCAAAAAACCGAGGCCTGCAAGTGGAAAAGAAGTCAGGGAGAAATGCCGCACGTCATTCTTGCTTTGATCGTGAGACTGGGCTGCCAGCTGGGACGGAGAGGTCGATGTTGCAGGTCGCATGAAGAAGGCTTGTGTGGTGGGGGCCAAAAGTGCTATGACCAGGAGCACAGTGGCTCTCCAAAAGCTTTCCATCAGCGTCGTCCGCATAGTCTGTTTGGCATGCCGCGATGTAGAAACTGGGTGAGTTAGGATGGTTAAGTGCGAGGACAGGGTCTGACACCGAGGCTGGACCTGACATAATCTCGCCAAATGAGCGCGAACTGCCAGTGGCCATATGCACGTACGTGTACACTCAGTGTTATACATTTAAGGCAATGATCGCTGCGCATTCCCCTTGAACCATCCTAGCACCAGACAGCAGCAGCATCAGCAGCAACAACAATAACAACGGCAAAAGTGCGAGGTGGAGGACGATGGTTTGGTGGGTAACCTCCTCTTCTTTATAAAAGGGGGCGGGAAGTATGTAAGTAGAATGTGAAAGTCCTTGTCGTCAACAGCGGCAAACTTGGAGGGGGAAAGCCGGGGAGGAATGTAGAGAAAACGGGGAGGTAGAGGACCTCTACCTCCCCCAGGGTTGAGTTTGACCCGTCAAACGTAGTCTCGTCACGTCAACACGAGAACCGGAATGTCGCGGATGGTAGATAGGGGGGGTGACGGCGTTACCGCTTGTCACGAGGGGATGGGGCTACAACAAAGCGTCACAACCGTGCCCAGCAAGACTAGAGGAAGCGAAAAACAATCCATGGAACTTAGGGACCAAGGGTAGTCCCCTGTGTTGCCGCTTCTCACATGGCTAACTGATCCGCCTCCTTCAAGCTGCAGCATCGCAAATCCCCCAAACACCAGGCCATAAACATCAATTTGTAATAGAGTAAGGGGTGCCATTAATTTGCTTTTTGATTCGTACGCAAGTACACGGGGGCAATGTTTGCCAGTTCAAGGGGCTCATCAAGGGCTATTTCGCCCCGCTGAGCTCGGTTAAGGGGGTTGGTCCAGTATGTAGTCTGACTGCCTGCCTTCAAATAGATGCTTGGGCCGGACGCAACGGCACGTCCTACAACGGCACGCTTGCCACCACACTGGACGACAACTTTAGGCCCCGCCTCATCTGCCTGGACATGTGGAGTGCTTGAAGAAGCACCACACGGCCGCCGTGATCACAGATTTCCCGACCAAGATAATTGAGGGCTTGAATAGGTTGAATGGTCGGAGGCTGCCAAAAAATAAGCCAGTAAGGTACTTGTGCCCGCGTTGGAGGGCATCGCCTCGCCAGGATTGGTGGTGATGGAGTTTGGTCTGCACCTTCAACCCAAAGGACAAGGCATCACGGTATCACTCTCCTCTGCGTTAGAGAGGCGTTTCATGCGAGTCCATTCGTCTGGATGGCGATTCCTTAGGTGGTCGCCCGCCTGCGAGAAGTTTCCCTTCTTCCATTCGTTGCACCCCATACAGTTATAGCCACCCCTTCCATCCTTATTGAAGGGCTTGATCAGGAGGGTGGAGCGTCACACATAATATTTCTCCTTCACCACCTGTAAGACTGTGGCGTACAGGTTGAGATGTTGGGCGCGCTTGCCCCGTTCATCCGCTTCTAAATCCCGTGCAGCTACAGACAGGCTCCTGGCAGCATTGCTAGTGGTGGATGGGTCATTAGAAATTTCTTCTGACGACAAGTCAGACATTTGTTCGGTGTGTGTGTGTATGTTATAGTATGAGGGTGTCTTTTAACCGTGAGCAAATAGCAGTGGTACAGGCCTCAAGAAGCAAGAAATCCAAACGTCATAAACGTCGACGTGACGACTCGGACGTCGACGTGAGGTTGACGTTGAAGAGTGTCTGATAGTCATAGCAAAGAAATGAAGTTTTTAAGTAATTACGATCTAAATGTGAGCGACCTTGATCTTGTCAGTGAAGCAAAAATTGGTGCGCATTTGTCGGGTATCAGGAATGGGAGGAGCGGGAGGTGGCGGAAGCTGCGACGGTCAAGGGGGTGTGGTTGTGAGAAAGCCAGGGTAACGATGGACAGGGTGACCATACAGATTGAGCAACCAAATTGATTGCCGGGAAAGAAGTATGCAAGTAAAAAAAGAGAAGCTAGGAAGCGTTCCACGCTTTTATGTATTGAAGTGTTGAACCAACTTTCCAATGCGATCATACCCGGCAGTAAGATGCAACATAATCAGAGCATTTGACCATGCTTTTGCCGCGTCCCTTTTCGGACATACACAGTCCATGCAAGACATATATAGACACTCACGCAGTCTAGCAGTGACTTTTCTCTATGCCCCTACCTCACATTTTGCACCTTCCCTCATACTAGCATCATATCAGAACACGTAACTGGAGCGTGGGCCCAGAAATCGAAGCATGTCCGCGACCCCATGACCCGCAGCAGCAGCAATAGCAGCAGCATACGGAGACCTTAGGCTCAACCGCCACAGGTATTACTATCATGGCGAGCACGGGCTGGAGCGTCACGTCCTGGTTTTCGTCATGGACCACCTCCTCTTCATCTCCTACTTCCCAAGGCGGCGCCAGCCGCAGCATCAGCCGCAGCCGCAAGGACAAACATTGCCATACTTACCAGTCTCATCAGCACCACCCGCCTTGCAGCTTCCTTGACAGCAGTGGAGCCGATGGGAGGGGCAACAGCAGCGGCAGCAGCGACAGCAGGAGTGGGCTACATAGCAGTGGGCCACACAGCCCTTACAAGCAGCACCCGCAGCCTCGACATGGCAGCCGAAAGATTTTGTGTCGCTATGGCATGGGCTGCACGCATGTGCTTGACCCCATCCATGCAGAACGATTTTGGCACCCACCCGTCCCTGGGGAGGGGTTGCCATTGGCTACCTATGAAGGAAAAAATGGGGGTTACGCGGCCGAGGCGAAGGGTGGGGATTATCACTTGATGCTTATGGAAGGAGGGGGCTCGGCCTCCTTTCCGTGCCATGAATGTGGTTTATTCTTTGAAGAATTAGGAGAGTTAAGGCTTCATTTGCAGAGTAAGACCGCTTGGTCGAATCTGAGTCTGGTGGGATGTAGGGTTAGTTGCTTGATGGACAGTAAAGAGTGGCAAGAAGGGCTCGTAGTTGAGTACCTAGAGGCAACGGGGAAGCATCGCGTGGTCTTTGAGCACATGGGCCAATCAAGGTGGATCTCCATGCTACGCTCCGCCTTTTTTATAGTCCGTCGTCGGCCCCCTTTACCCTCCTCCGCTGAAAGCAAAGACCCTTTCCCTTCCCCTTCCCCTCACAACCTCTCCTCCTCCCTCCCTCCCTCCACCTGGACGTACACCGAAGACCTCTCCCTCGATTACGCACGCGCACAAGCGATAATGCACGAGGCTTATGGCTACAAGATCCAAGAAACGGGCCATAAAACCCAAGGCCACCTGTGTGTCACTGACTCCGACCGTGCCCTCGCCGAGGATGCGCACTCCTCGCTCTTGTACGGCGAGCTCCTGCCACGTGGCATAAATAAAGCACTGGGTGCCTTGCGACTACGAGGAGCAGAGGCAGCAGTCGTCTACGAGCTAGGGATGGGTATAGGGAAAGTAGCTATGCAGATCTTCCTCCAATTTTCCTCCACAGCAGAAGGAGGGGAGGGGAGGGGGAGCGAGCTCAGTCCTGAGGAACCGGGGAGGGAGGGAGGGAGGACAAGGAAGAGAAAGACAAGGTTAAGGAGGGTGTATGGGGTAGAGTTGTCGTCGGCGCGCTTTGTGATGGCGGAGACGGCAGCGCATCGCTTGTGTAAGGAACGGCCGGGGGAGTTTCGAATGACGGAATGGGTGAAGGGGAGGAGGGTGGTGGTGGAGTCCATAGCTGATGTAGGAAGGGGGGGGAGAGAAGGGGCAGTGCTTGAGATGGAGGTGGGGAATTTACTCGAGGTCCAGGGGCTGGAGACTGCTGATATTGTCTTGCTGGAGACGGATTTGGGGGCAGCGGTGCACCATGATTTGTGCATGCTGTTGAGGCGCATGAAGAGTGGGGCGAGGGCGTTCACTTATTTGGATCTGAGGAAAATTTGGGGGGGTGGAGAAGGAGGGGGGAAGGAGGACAGGAGGCGGGGGGGCATTTTCCCGTTTCGGCAGTTGGAGATCAACCGGGTGGTGAGTGACAGGTACGCCACGAGCTGGAGTGTCAATAGAGGGCATCATTTCTACTTGTGGATGAAGGTGTTGGAGTCTGGTAATGACGACCTGATTGTTCCGGAAGGACACCCGGAGCCGAGTGAATGGGTGCCAGATGCCGGGTATGGAGGTGTGGGGGAGAGAGGGAGGGAGGGAGAGAGGCTGCAATTTGAGTATTTACGGCGGCGGCCCCAGCAACAGCAGCGGGGGTTACAGGGGAGGGAGCATGATCGTCGATGGCAACGACGGCCGACTGCTGGGTATCAATATTGGTGTCGACAGCATTCTACGCCCTCTTACTCGTCTTATTCTCCCTCAAGGGAGGATGAGGGAGGAGAAAAAGGAGGAGGAGGAGGAAGGGGAGGGAGGAGCAGTAGTGCAGAGAGGCCAGTCTTATCGAGCTGGGGGAAGATGATGAAGAGGCTGACGGGGGCGGGAGGGGGCGGGGGAGGAAATGGAGGGGGGAGCTCGCCGCTGTCGCCGGATTTGGTTTCCCCGCGGCGGTGACGAGGACGTGGAGGAGAAGGTGCAGGAGTGACGGAGGAGGAGGAGGAGGAGAGAGAGTAAACGAAAGGTAGTGCGAAGGTGCGTGTGAAGACTAAACTAATCACGCGATGAGCACAAGGCAGACAATATGGGGTTCTAACATTCGTGGGAGCCCGCCAGATTCGCCAATTCGGTCGGCCAGGTCTGTTTGGGGCCATGGTGGTTTGCCAGACCCCCCGCGTATCCCACGAGGCTCTACATCCATAGGAAAAGGCATCACTAGAAAAAGACGATTGCTCGAAAATGTACGTTGGCGGAAAGCAAGTACCTGGTCATTTCTTCATCTCGGGTAGACGTAGAAGGGGCGGATCATGTCGTGGCCCTTCAGGTCGAGGAAGCAAAAGAGAAGAAATGAATAATAAAAAGGAGGGGGGCAGCAAAGGAGTTAGAATGCTAACGACTTTTTATGGGCAGAGTGTAGGTGTCATCTCCGTGTTTCCTCCACCATCCTTTCGTCCATGTCAAATAGGTGACAAATTATAATTTTATATGTCTTAATATAAGGCATTCATCTCGGCCCTTGTCCCTTGCCTTCGCAGTAGAAAGAAAGAGTATCATACAGGATATGCTTAGCGTACAGGGAGATACAGATGAGGCCCAGAGGAGAAGAGGGAAGGGAAGATGAAAATGGGGAATAAGCTAGAGGCGGCTTCAGCAAGACAATGCATCACAGTCTTTCAAGAATCAAAACAAAGCATGACACATGTAACAACGACGACGTTATTGCTAGCCTTGAGAAAGTTGCACGATATTTTACATAGATTGCTTAGAGAGGAAACCCCTCTATTACTCGTTTCTTTTTATTCACATTCTAATCAGGCCAACCTCCCTAAGAGCTCATCGTCCACTTCCTCTTTCCCCTTCGTCCTCCCCTTCCCCAAAACCTCCCTTAGTTTTACGGGTACCTCCCTTTCCACCACTATCAGCTCCCTCCTCTCACACATTTCCGGCTCCACATAAAACCAACAATCCACTAACGCCTCCTCCGCAGAAGGCCTCCCCATCGGATCTAAACTTAAGAAAGACTTAAACAGATTCAAGCCCTCCCTCGGGATCCGAGGAAATACCCTCCCGAGGTCTTGCGGGGGCATGTCCGGAAAAGCCACTTTATGATAATCAGGCAGCTCTTTCAAGGCAGGCAACGACTTTAATGTAGGTGTTCCCAACACTTGCAAAACTCGTGACAACTGATCCATGTCATTCTGTCCGGGAAACAGCGGACGAAGACAACTCAGCTCGCCCATAATTGTACCGACAGCCCACAGGTCTATCGCAGGACCATACTGCCTTGCCCCGAATAAAAGCTCTGGGGCGCGGTACCATTTGGTGCCAACCGGATGTGAATATTCTTCTCCATCATGCGCGGGTTTCACATGAATGCGTGCGCTCCCAAAGTCTCCAATTTTGAGGGTGCCGTGGGCTGAGAGGAGAAGGTTGGAGGGCTTTAGGTCGCGGTGGAGGATGTGCTTGGCGTGGAGGAAGGAGAGGCCTTGGAGAAGCATCCATAGATAGCATTTCAGATGGTTTTCCGGAAGGAGAGAAGTGCGGGTTCGGATAATGACTTCCAAATCGCTGGGCATGTATTCCAGGACCAAGGCTATGGCCCCGCCCCGTGGGAACGCGTCGATCAAGCGAAGCACGTGCTCGTGCCCTTCCAATTGTTGCAGTGCCCGAAGCTCTCGCAAAGCCGGCTTGGGCAATCCGTGTCGTTTCAGGTTGGTCAGTCGTACTTCCTTGATAGCTACGAGTTTATCACTAAGGTGGTCTGTGCCTGCGTAGACGTCCCCGAACGCACCTTCTCCTATTTTGCCCAGCTGTTCGAAGCGCGGGGATGCATTACACCGGCGAGATTTGGAGGACGACAAGGGCGGCGGCCAGAATGTTTCCTGAGGCAGAGCTCGTGGGGCGGACGAGGATGGGAATGTGGAGGATTCCATGCTGCTGCGTTAGGACGAGGACATGCCTGTTGGTTCGTGGGTTTGTGTGGTTTGCATGATTTGGCCAGGTTTTGTGACCTCCTCTGTCTGTCGTAGTGAAGCATTGTCGATGCCCTTTGTGTTGGCCCAACGCTTCACCAGCCTCTCCACCTCTTCGGTCACACCTTACTCCATCATCCTAACACACATGCACACTCATGCATAGTAAGGAGCGACACACGCGCTGCAACACAGCGTGTCCGGGGCACCCTTCGCCGACACTGCTTCACAAAGCGATCAGAAAGAAACGGCCTCACCTCGCCTCCTCAACTCGACACAACCCTTTCACAGTGTTAAAGAGATGGCACATCCTCTCGAACCAACTCCACCGCCTACGGCCAGGGCCACATCGTCGGCCATGGAAACGCAGATGCTCCAGGTGCTGCGGTCCACATTTGGCCTGAACGAGTTCAGGGAAATGCAAATGGACGTCATTTCCCACGTCCTCCACGGCGGCTCCGGTCTGGTCCTCTTCCCCACGGGCGGGGGCAAGTCTCTCTGCTACCAGCTCCCTGCCCTCCTTTCCGACGGTGTTACCATTGTTATAAGCCCCCTCATCTCCCTGATGCAAGACCAAGTTACTGCCCTGCAGGCCCGAGGGGTAAAAGCACGCAACTTCAGCTCCGCCCAAGACGCCTCCACCATTAATCAGACCCTTGCTGAACTCGCAGCGCTCCCCAAGCCTCATGTCAAGATCCTCTATATCACCCCTGAGCGGCTCTCCTCCCCGTCCTTTGCCCCCATTCTCCAGCAGCTCCACGCTCGTGGCCTCCTGGCCGCATTTGCTGTCGACGAGGCCCACTGTATTTCTCAGGTACGCTCCTTTCTTAAGCGCCTCCTATTTTCGGCTGTTTCGTCCCTTTTATTTTTGGAAGCGGATTTGGATCAACACAAATGTCCTTCTTCATGCCACTTTTCAGTTATATTTCCTTATCCCTCCCTCCCTCCCTCCCTTCCTCACCTTTTCCAGTGGGGCCACGATTTCCGTCCGGCCTACCGCCAGCTGGGAATGATTCGGGCCGCATTCCCTTCCGTCCCCTGCCTTGCCCTCACCGCCACCGCCACTCCATCTGTGCAACGAGACATTCAGATGCAGCTCTCCCTCCCTCCCTCCGTCGTCTTCAAGCGCTCCTTCGATCGTCCCAATCTGTTTTATCGCGTGGAGTACAAGTCTTTATTGAGAGACATTCATGGTGTGCTTGCCTCAGCGATAAAAAGCGAGATCGGCCCATTCGTTTGTCAGGCCACAAAGAAGGGGGAAGCGGGAGGAGGAAGGCAAAAAGGCAAAGGTTTAGGAGGAGGAGGAGGAGGAGGGGCGTCGTTCTCGTCGTCCTCGATGGCGCTAGCAGGAGAAGGACGAGGGGGAGGGACCCTTAATTCTTTTTTCCAATCACGGATTGGAGCACCAAAAGCAGCGGCAGCAGCAGCAGCAACAACAACCTCAAAAGGAGAAACTGCGTCAAGAAAAGCAGCCGAGTCAGAGAGGGAGGGAAGGAGGGAGGGAGGTAGCGCCATAGTCTACTGTTGGAAGACGGCGGACTGTGACCTGCTGGCCGCCGAGCTGACCAAGAGGGGCATTCCCACTCTGGCATATCATGGCAAGATGAAGGACGGCCAAAGGAAAGAGGTGCAGGGGTTGTTCTCCGAGGGGCTGGTCAAGGTGGTGACGGCGTCGTGTGCGTTTGGCATGGGCATCGATAAGGCCGATGTCCGGCTGGTGGTGCATTGGACGGTAAGCTCGCACATGCCTCCCTTCATCCCCTGCCTCCCACTCCTTCGTTTTCCGTTTCTTTGTTTGTTGCTGTCTCATCCGGGCATCCATCTTGTGCCTCCAACTCTCTCCCTCCTCTCTACCTCTGTCGATAATCACCTCACACGGACATTCCTTTCTTTCTTTCTCCCTGTCTACACACATACCCTTTTTCCCCCCTCTCGCCCTCGTCCAGGTCCCCAACACCCTTGAAGCTTTCTACCAAGAAAGTGGGCGCGCTGGCCGTGACGGGAAGCCAGCTCTCTCCCTCCTCTTTTACTCGGACCACGACCTCAGCTCTCGCCAGTACATACTTGCTAAAGGGCTGGACGAGGGAGAGAGGGAGGGAGGCAGGGGCGAAAGCAAAGAGAAGGAGGTGGAACGGAAGGGGGAAGAGTTGATGAAGGTCAGGGAATATGCGCTGGAGGGGGGTGGGTGTTGGAGGAGAAAGCTTTTGGCGTATTTTGGGGAGGGAGGGAGGGATCATGGGAGGGGCTGGACGAAGGAGCGATGTTGTGGGTATTGCGTGGATGGTGGGAAGAGGGTGAGGGAATGTTTGAAGGCGTTGATGGAGGAAGGAGGGCCAGGAAGAAGGAGAGGAGGAGGAGGAGGAGGAGGAGGAGGAGGAGGGGGGGGGATGAGGACATATGCTAGTGGTGACGATGATGACGGAGGGGTGGAGGGGGGGAGGAATGGGAAGAGGAGGGGAATGTTTGATGGCGATGGGTTCCAAGACCGCAACGAAGACGACGAGGAGGACGAGGGAGGGAGAGAGGGAGGGCAAAGGGAGGTGGTAGAGGCGGAGGTGGAGGCTTCAATGGCCGAGATAGGGAGTAGCAAAATCTTTCGACAGCAAGTTCAGATTTCGCGCACTGCGGGGAATCTGTCAGCTGCTGACAAGGCCCGAGCTATTCTGGCAGCGCACGTGCAAGAGGAAGAAAGACAGCAGGGAGGGACCGTCGGAGGAGAAAGGAGTGGGAGTGTGGTGAGGAAGAAGGCATCTCCCGCTGTGCTAATTACTACGGGGAAAGGTAAACATATCAAGCACCTAATCTCGACTAGCTCGTCCACCTCCTATTTTTCCTCTCCTCCCGCTGCTGCTGCTGCTCCTGCGGCTGCTGCAATAGTTGCTACTGGCTCTACCGCCCTTTCTGCTGCTGTTGATGTCCCTGCATTAGGTTCAAGCGTTGGCAAAAGAAGCAAAAAAGCCAAGAAGGAAGAGGAGGAGCTAGAGGCGCTGGCTCGCTTTGAAGCTGTGGATGAGGAGGACGAGGAGTGGGGGAAGGAGTTGCGAGTGGGGAAAGTACGGCGACGGAAAGTTATCAAAGAGATTTTCACGTTGTCAACGCAGGGGCTGAGGGACGGGAAGATGCTCGATCGAGTGTTGGATAGAATCAAGGAGGAGGAGAGGGCATGGTGGATGGGCTCCAGGACGAAGGAGCAGTACCAACATTACGTGAGGGAACGGATGGCAGGGTTGTATGATTAGCAGGGAGGGAGGAGGGAGGGAGGGTACGTCATCGAAAGGTGTGAGTGCATGTGGTTGGTGTGGGACAAAACAGGTAGAAAGACAGACGGAGGAAAGGACCACGGACGTGGAGGGAGGAGACGGCACGAGACACGCGATGGCACATGCACACATATGATAACATGCAAAGACACAATATGTCCATCCTTGAAAGACGATTGTGCTGGGGGCTACACATTTGTGATCATTATTTGGTCAATATTTTTCCCGTCGGGCATTTGCTGTCCGTCATCCTCGTCGTCGCTTGGTGTTTGTGTGTGGCTCCCTTCTTAAATTGATCAGCTCCCACTCTGCTACTCCCATCTTTCTTGTCTCTGACCGGTCAGCCTTATATCCTACATATTTGCGTCCAAACCTTAATCACTTACACACGGCCAATGCACATAAATGCCCCGATGCCTATACAGGAGTTCATGGTCAAACCTTCCTCACAAACACACACACACACACACACACGCCGCTCCTATCCTTCTAAAAATACCGGGAAAACTCCTGCATCTTTCTAAACATCCCCTCTGCCGCCGGTCCTTCCCCTCCTTCTTTCTCTCCTTTCTCCCTCTCTTCCCTCCACCCCTCAATCTCCTCCTTCTGCCCAACCTTTGCCATGCCCGTCCGTAAGCCCCAGCTTGCAGCCCCTTTCCTCACAACAATCATGGCCAGACTCCGTACAATGTAGACATAGTCAACTATAACCGGCGAACCATTCGCAACAGTAATAGCAGCAGCTGCAGCAGGAGCAGCAGCACCATCCTGTCTAAGGAGCTGATTCGCTGCGTGATGTGATATCTCTGTGAGCATCCCGAAAGAAGGCACGTACGAATGGCTCGGCAACGCCAACGTTTCCACCAGACACCGAAGGGAGAAGGGAGAGAAGGAGTGCAGATGTCTCAATACCTTGCGAGTCAAAACTTCCAACACCTCCCCGGGATCATACTCAGGGCTGGCAAAAAAAGCGAATGTCTGAAGGAGGGACAAGAGGACAGAAGGATCCTCTTCACCTTCCTCCTTTCCTCCCTCCTCCACCTTTTCTATTGCCATCTTGGCTAGCCCATGGTAGATTTCACTGCCAGGGGAGAAATCGAAGACGGAGCGGAGGAAGAGGAAGGCGGAGAGAGTGGGGAGGATTTGGAGGGGAGCCATGTGTGGGATATGCTTCAAGGCTGCAGTGGTATAGGTACGAGGGAAGGCGACTCCGAGGTCTTTCGACCAATCTGCGAAGCTCAGGTCCGTGACGCAGGCTTGTATGAATACGGAGAGCTCGCGGGGGGAGAGTTGGTGGATGTGACGACGAGCAATTGTTTTGATTGCTGCTTTGAATAGCCGTTGTCTGCTGTTCAGATCGGGGGTTTCTTGCCCTGTTTCGTCGAGTGCTTCCAAAATTGATAACCGTGTGGGCGTCATTGGTCTTCTCAGCCCCTGTATCAGCTGGGTTAATTCAGGTGGATCGAAGGCATGCAGGCTGTTGATACTCTGCAGCAAGATCGCCTGGATGAGCTTACAGCTGAAATCGTCCAAGTCGGCTGGCTCTCTGGGCCATACCCTTATGGCCAGGACAAGATCAGATGGAGAGAGGGCAGATAGACGCGAAGAGAGATTTGTGGTCAGTTGTTGTAGAAAACGATGAGAGGCAGGACGGGCTTTGAGGATAGGAGGCAGGAAGTTGGAAGCGAGGGCCAGGTGGACCCAGGTGGTTGGAAGGAGGGAGTTAGGGGGGTTTGCACGCATGCGGAGGGTAGTGGTGTCGAGAAGGAGGTCGAGGAGAGATGGAAGGATGGCTGATTGCTGATTGAGTGAAGTTGATGACGCTTGGATGAGCGTGGCCAGATCTTGTAAACTAAAGGCCTCGGGCTTGGTCGTCACAAAGTCGAATAAGATGGCCTGTGGGTGGTGGTGGGAAGGGATGGATGGAGGTAACAGTAGGAGAATTTGTGACGAAGACATTTAAAAGATTAATGCAGTCCTGAAGACATAAGTGGTGAAAGCAATTTTAATCATCATTAAAATTTGGGTCAAACACCGACCCTAACGTACCCGGAAGCTCTCCGGGTCTGGCTCCGTACCGTCCATTGATTCCGGCGCTTTTAGGCATGCCACCAACTCACTAGGGGTGATAGATTCCTCCTGATTATCAAATAATTGATGCCTAGTCGCCAAATCACAAAGTAACAATCCTTTATCTGCAAGAGGGGTCAATAAACTGGGTGGGTCCTTCTCCGCGGCAGCAACAGGATTGGAGGATATCTCAGAGGTGGTAGGGTAGGCGGCCGGACTTGACGATGAGGAGCCTGTTAGGCTCAACAAACAAAGCCCAGAGTCTGAGCGTGTGACTGCCCGAAATTTTTTCAAATTTCTTTCCACCATTGTCGAGGACGAAATGGACTCAGAGCTAACGCGTGCCCGCATGGGGACAGCTCGAAAGGCGTACGTAGGAGAGCCTAGCAGGAATAGGAAGATTGGAACAATCACAGAGAAAGCATGTCTATAGCGATACAAAGTTGGTGCACGTATGTTTGTAGCGACATCAGCCACACCACTGCGTCCTTGGCCTTGACGGAGGCACGACAAGGCGTGTGTGCGCAGTAACGGCAAAGGGGAGGCTACCAGGCGGGCTGGTTGCCAAAGAAGGGAAAAGAGGGGAGGGAAGGCCAGGGGGCCGTACCGTCGGCTCCATGCCAGCGGCAGCATTGGTTGCCCACTTTTTGTTTCGATCCTGTGCTTGTGTAGTTGTAGGAGAGGAATAAAATGTGTTGTTGTGGCCATGTGCTGGGCCAGCGCAGCCCCGCGACAGCCCCCGCTCGCCAAAACAAGTGTCGTCGAGGTGCACACGACACCCACTTACATCAGTGAACACACAAATGCAAGCAAGGCAATGAAGTCAACATACGGGGCCACCGTTATCAGCGACGCACAGGCCTTTGTGGCGGCAGCTAAGGCGCGACAAGACGACGGGGCAACAAAAACCTCCTCCCTCCAAGCCCTAAAGATCCTACAAGACCACGACGCATCCGCGCTACGCAGCGTCCTCGGTAAGAGTAGCGTTGGATCCAAATGTTTCTCTGGAAGATTAGTGCTGGCTTACTTGGAGGGGGCGGCTCCACTGGCCCTGTTGGCTTTGCTGGTTTTCCCAAAAAAAAAAGGGCTCTCTTCTAAAGTGGACGGACGGGCGGCTTGGACACTTCGGGTCCCCTACAAACTTCTACTCTGACACTATTCTTTGCTTCCTATCCCAATGTGCCTATCGTCCATGCACAGATAAATACGACATTTTTGTATTTGACTGTGACGGCGTGTTGTGGCGCGGTGCCGAGCTCCTACCTGGATCGGCCCGTACCCTTGCCCTGCTCCGCACCCGTGGCAAGCGCGTCTTTTTCGTGACTAACAACAGCAGCAAAAGCCGCGCCGAGTACGTCGCCAAGTTCACAAAGCTAAAGATTTCAGTGGATGTCTCGGAGATTATTCCTTCATCTTGGGCGGCGGCCGAGTATTTGCGCGTGGAGCGTCCCGATGTGAAAAAAGCATTCGTAATTGGCTGCCAAGGCTTGGTGGACGAGCTGGCGTTGGTAGGGATTGATTCCATTTGCGGTGCGGACAAAGAGTACGCCACACGAATATATGCAACAGAAGCCGATTTTCTAGCTATTGACGCTGACCCTGATGTGGGTGCCGTGGTGTGTGGCTGGGATCTGACATTCAATTATGCGAAGCTGTGCTTGGCAAGCTTGCACCTCCAAAAAAACCCGGGGGCAGCATTCGTGGCCACCAATAAAGATGCATTTGATAAATTAGCCGACCGAAATGTGCCTGGGAATGGATGCGCGGTCGCTGCGGTGGAACAGAGCGTGAATCGCATGGCTGTGACTGTTGGAAAACCCTCGAAATGGCTGGTGGACCGATTGATGACAATGCATGGGCTAGACCCGAGGCGGACGGTGGTCGTGGGCGATCGCTTAGATACGGATATACAGCTGGGAGTTGTAGGAGGTTGCGATACTGTGTTGGTGGGGACGGGTTGCACGAGCACGGTCGAGGCTTTGGTGGTGGAAGAGGAGGAAGGGGGCCAAGGGAAGGGGAGGGGGTTGCCGACATACTTGTTGTCACATTTGGGGGCTTTGAGTGGGGATGACATGGAGTGTAGGAATGGAAATGAAAAATCGGATAACGGGGTGTGACCATAGGGAGGGCCATGAAAAATGTTCAAGCCCTTGCCCACGGTTGATTATCTTGGCCCGGAATGACTATGTGCTTGCGAACGGAAATAAATAGCAGAGGAGTTACCACAGTATAACCAACCAGTGGCATATTTGGTCTATATTGTTTCAAAGCCCATTTACTTCCAAAGGACACGAGGGCTTCAAAAGCACCCGTGCGGGATTGAGAGTGCTTCTCGTGCGCTTTTGTTTTTTACAAGGGTACCCAAGATACCTGGAGATCCATTCGCTTGGACGCAATTTTATCAAGTGACAATTCATGTGTATGGCAACAGGAACAAGCGTAACATCCTTTTAGTACAGCGCTTGCAAAAAGGAGCGAGGATATTTTGACCGCAAGAATTCCGTTACTATCCAGGGTACGCGTTTACGAAGATTTGGTTTTCTTATATTACCCTTTCAGGCATGAATGGTGGGAATGACGTGCAGATTACGAAGCGAGAAAATTGACGTGCAGACGATGAAGACGATCGATCCAAGTGCCCGACATTTAAATCTTCCTCCTTGGTCCTGGTAAAAGACGGCAAGAATGGGAGCGTATTTTGACTTTATTTATTGTCCCTTTGGTGTGGCCACGATACTGTCGTTCTCCTCCAGGCTGACGCGCGGGGGAATCAGCTGTGGGTGTGTGGTGTGTGGCGCGGCGCGGTGAATGGGTGGGTATGAAGGAGGGAACGGAGGGGGGGGGGGATAGGTGGGTGCGGCGGCAGTAAACAAAACAGCCGCGTGCCACTCACGCTTGCCTCGGTTCTTGGGAGGAGGGGAAAACATTCTACTGCACCTGGCAATCTACCATCATGGTAGTGTAGGAGCTGTTGTCCAACATGTAACAACTCGCCTGGACTAGCCTGAAGCCAATGCCCAAGTACGCATGCCTCGTCCCAGAATGTCACAAAAAGCTTGTCAAACTATTTTTTTGTAGAAGAAGAGAGGAAGAGTCAACGAATGCACTTTCCTTGGGGGGAGCTCGGCGATTCGTTCGGATTTGGGGCGGGATGTGCTCACATTATCTGACGCACAGGCCAGATTTCATACCATGCTTTGTTTCTGCATGGCTTTCATCCACGGCCGTGTATATATGCTTTGTTTCTGCTTGGCTGTCATCCAAGACCGTATACGTGGGTTGTTGACTCAAAAGACGACGGGACTTTCCTTTATAGGACTTTCGGGTAGCGCCTGCCTTGCCGAGGGCGCACATACCACCCAACGGAAAAGCAGATGCACGCACGCGCTGGAATCACCGAAAGATCCGACAACTTCGAGCCTGGCCTTTCCGTTCTCCCCAAGGGATTCTGAGAGTGTGAGGCCAGAAAAGCAAGATACCTTCTTCTGTGTCCAATTTTATAGTTGCTATCATGCTAAAATGATCGCCTGGCAATTAATCATTGCCAGGTGTACCTTTTGGTATATCTCCAACACATGGTATGTGCCCTGCAACGGGCACATACCAAAATATTTACGATTTTCACCTTTGTGTATCTCCCAAGCACCACCCCGCCACTTGACCTGTCGCACAAAAGATGAAAAAGATTCAGGTCTACATATTTCACTACGTGACTTGGTGTGTCTTTTGCCTCCGTGTTGTGCATTTGGCGTTCCCAAGTAATTTCTAATTAATTTTAGGCCGCGAATTAAGACTTGTGTCCCGAAGCCATATTCTTCGGCCCGAATTGCCACACACTCCCCCTTTCATTTGGGCGGGGATTCGAGACTTGTGTCCCAACATCACTTTCTTGGGTCCAAAATTTCGATTCACACTCCCTTGGGCCGCGGTTCGAGACTGACTTTTCGTCCCAATTTTCTTCGATCCAAATCTCGATGTACACACTGCCAAATCTCGGGATATCCGCTGTCCGGTAGGAAGTTTGTTAAATTATCCATATGTGGGTGTGGTGTAGTTACCTCCTTCATCGCCCATTTCGACATGTTCTGTCAGGTTATGGCGTGACTCGCATCCCCGTCTCTGCAAGCCACGCTGCTGTTGATGTCACCGCTGCCTTCCTCTGGTTTCTTTGAGGCGTCTTCGTGCGGTATCTCTCATTGCTATTAGGGCGTTGACATGCTACTCACAGTGCCCACTTGTGGACAGTTGCCAACGTGGACAACGGCAACCCTTCCCAGGAAAAACTCGCCTGCCGTCGTTTGTTCCGCTCACCCCAGTAGCCAGCTTACTCACTCAATCTTCCACCGATCCACACACGACGTCAGCAAGGATACCAACCACCAATACTTGTCTGGCGTCGTTACCCCTCCCCGCTCGAGTGCTGAGAAGAACTTGAAAAGCAACCCGTAAGTCAAGGCCACGCAAGCCCTCCTCTCCTCCACGCTATGTCGGCATTTGTGCTAGTCATCGTGTGCATGTCATGCGTGGATTTTCCCATTTCTTCTTCGAGAGCTGTAAAGAAATGTGTACCAGAGTATCACAGGCTTGTGATTGGTGTTTGTGGGCAGGCGTTGGAGGTATGCGCGCCACGTGGCTTGGAAAAGACGCCAAACCCGCGAAGGTAGCGGAGCTTTTAGAAAGGTGTCCAAAAAATGAGTATATTATGCTGGAATGGGCCTAAGCAGGCATTTCTAGCTTGAGACATTCTGATGATTTTCGATTTTTACCCATTACTCTGAAATTTTGATGTACATTCATGTCTTCCGATATCCAGGAGTCCCGGCAGAAATGAGGCCAACCTCCTCCTTGCCAGAGCTATTTGTTGCTTGACCGCAGGGTGGTGAAAGCACTGGTCCTCATTCAGGTGCTACATTAAAGCGCTGCCTCTGATTATCAAGAAACAGATTGTGCCTAAAGAGCCCGTACAAGCGGAAATGTGGGCTTTGGTGAGTTGTTGGGTTGGGAGAGTCCTCCATCTGAGCGCGCGCTCTCTTGAAGCGCTTTGCAGCAGAGAGTCGCAATTGTATGACGGACCAAATTTGAAGCTTTCACACGCCAATCAGTACCCCCAAGTAATGACCAGCGGGATGGGGGAAAAAGTGCCAAGGTAGTGGAGATGCGCGTTCAACGGACATGGGCCAAATCAATGACCGCGTCCCAAAAAGAATCGACACCCGACCTTCCAACCTGGTCACCCACGGTAGTACTATTCGGGCTCGAACGCGCTTAGCTTCGGAGAGCGGACGGGTTCCGGCGTATTCCACGTTGAGATGGCCGATTCTGACGTTTCACTGTACATCATCAGTCTATGAAGGGCAGCATGGATTCTTGGGAACATTTTACACACGAATTCTACATGACAAAAAAAAACATCTTGCCTTGCACACCGTTATCATGCTCATTGTATTTTTAAAAAATAAATATACTCAATCACATCACAATATTATAGAAGAAGGTAGTTCTTTTCTGTCGTAGCTATCCTACGCACTAGAACTATCGCATGCAACCTGGCGTCCTCTAGAAATTGCATACGAGGGGAAGCATTCCAATCGAATGACGCCTATACTTCCCCTATCGAGTTTGTTCTTTTCGACTTTGACTGGTTTAAAATCTAGCAAAGTCTCCGGACGGCCCGAACAGGGCCAGAAAGGGGGGGGAGGACACAGGGGACGAAACACATAGAGTGTCTGCATGTCCTGTCGCGGATAGCAAACCGGAGATCATGTGGACAAGCTTCTCCACTGACCACGCCTCTGTACACCCGCAGGATGTTACGTGCCCCATTGCCGTCCCGAGACAAAGTTTTAACAGGTCTTCCACCTACAAAGTCCTCATTTGCGCATATATATATATATATATATGTGTGTGTGTGTGTGTGTGTGTGTGTGTGTGTGTGTGTGTGTGTATCGCCTTGTATTGCTTTTCTCTTTATCTGCCCCTCTCTTTCCTCCCTCCCTCTTCCCCTTTTTCTTCCCCTTTTAGAAGGTCCAACCGAACCTTTTAAAATGCACAAAAACGGAAAGAGGCCGAAGAAGACGCTGGGCATCTCTCCTTCCTCCAGATGATCCCTCGAGAAGAGAGGAGAGAGTTCAAGGGGCAGAGAGAGCATTTTCATGACGATGACACTGACGACAAGAAGGGCAGGAATTCTGCTGCTGCTGCTGCTGCAGCTGCTGCTGCTACTGCTGCTGCTGCTGCTGCTGCTGCTACTGCTGCTGCGGTCTTGGCGGCGGTGGTAGCCGGTGGGCAAATTCGGACTCAGACGACGATGACGAGGGGGAAGGGCGGCGAGGGTGGGCACAAGCAGAGAAGAAAGATAGGTACGTATACTGGCGGTGGCAGTATAAGTATTAGTAGTAGTTGTGGTTGTGGTAGTAATAGTAGTAGTAGCACCAGCAGCAGCATCAGTAGAGCTTGGTCTTAATAGGTTTGTAAAGAAAATGACGAAGCATAAAATAAAGATGAAGAAAGAGAAGAAGGAGAAAAAAAGGTATATAGTTGCTGAAGGAAAACGAGTGAGATTTGTTCATTTTACACTTGCTCTTTAAGCTCTTGCTCTCGCACTTTACAGGGATCCTCGACATCCATAGCTGCAACTGTTTCTTCATCCCTTTCTCTCTACCCTTCTTCGTCTCCAGCATCTCATCCCGCACCGCAAGTAGGGAGGAGGTCATGCAAGTCTCTCGGTCACTAATCAAAAAACTGAATCTTGACGAATTACAGTTGTGATCCAGCCTTGATTGGTTGGGCATCCTATCACTACCAAGCATGATTTCAAAGGCAAATGTCGCTGAGAAAGCATTTATGCCCGCGTCTATCGAGTTGGCGGGGCCAACTTGGCCCATCATCGTCATCATCCACGACCCAGAGAGCTGCATCATGCCAAGCTCCATAGGACATAGTTCTCCTTCGCCTTGGAGACCGCCTTTGGACTGACATACACGGCAGGCGATGTCGCATCAAGGTCACGGACACCATGCCTGTGTCCCTGTCTTGCGTGTCCATGCCTCAGTGGCCCTCGAAGTCTTGTGTCCTTTTTTGATGAGCCGGTAATGGTGGCCGCGCTCGTCGCTCGCGCGAGTAACCGCTATAGTGTGAGCCTCTTTCCCCAAGCCCTTCCCACCCATCAGCGGCACGCACACGCCACAAACGGACCCTGTCATGTGTTTTGCCAAGATGTAGGGCGTTGGCCAGGTCGGTGTGCTTTTCCAGGGCTCAATACAACCACAAGGTCATTCCCCCCTCCCAGAGTCATCATTTAGCTACTACCTGCCTTGCACCTATGCACTACACGCCTCACTACTCATCCCGGAGCCTAGCGGACGGCTTGTGTTCCCGCGCTGCCTTTCAAGCGCGTCCCTAGCTGTCTGCCTATCGTCCCCCTTCTACCAACTGCAACGCTATGCGGCAATTTGTGAAATATTTCTCATCCTGTACGCCTTCTGCGCACAGCTCTTGCTACTCCCTTCACTTTCTTTCGGGCTCACGTGCAATCTCACCACACTGTCCCCCATCCCCCTCCCTTCCCAGCAAGTAGAAAAATGTTCGCCTTTCTCTCCCAAGGCCCCCTCGCCGAGCTCCTCGCCCCGGTCAAAGCTCCCCACCAACAACTGCACCAGGCCATCGAAGAGCACAAGCACGACATAGCTCAGCAACTCTTGCAAGAAGGAGTTTACTTCAACGCCCCCGACTCTGGACGAGGAGATGCTTTACCCATCCATACGGCCTGTCAAGCCGGCAACCAAACCATGATCGACGCCCTCCTCCAAATGGGCGCCGACCTTACGGGTGCCAAAGACCGGTATGGAAATAGCACCCTCCATGCAGCTGCCAAAGGTGGAAAAATCGAGACTGTCAAATTCCTCGTTGCTCAAGGAGTAGATGTATCTCGTCGAAACACCTACCGACAAACGGCCTACGACGTGGCGGAATCCCATGTCGTGCGTCAATATCTCCTTCCCCTTCAGCTCCGCTCCGAGCCCGAGCCCGCTATGGGTAGCCTTGCCTCGGTGCACAACCCCGACGTGATTCGGGACTATTCCAACCTGCCCCCACCCCCCACCGCCATGTCGTACTCGGCCCAAGCTCCTCCCCTGCCACAGGGCATGCAGCCGCAGCAACAGCAGCAGCAGCCACAACAGGGGCAGCGGAAAGCACCAGTCTTCGACCGACCCATCGCTGCGGACGGATTTCACTGCAGCGTGGGTAATGCAGAGCTTGAGGCAAAGTACGGCCATGTCAAAAAAGACATCCAAATGGCCCCTCCCCCCGTCAGCGGGTCCGGCCTCCCCCAAGACCCCCAGCAGCAGCAGCAGCAGCAGCAACAACAACAACATCAGCGGGCTACGGCAAATCCGACCCAATATTCGGCTTTTGCTGCGTACGGTGGTCGCCCCCCTCCTCGCTATGTCACCTACAACGCGACAGACAACACCTCCGCTCCTTTCATCCCTTCCTCCGCCCCTCCTCCACCCCCCCCACCCATGCAGCAGCAACATCAGTATCAGCAGCCATTCCAACACAGGCAGCCGTTTGAGCAGCAGCATCAGCAGCAGCAGCAGCAGCCTGGAGTGTACATGAGCAACGCCAACGGCACCAACGCCTCCCCCGTTCCTTCCTCCCCTCCCAACCATTCCGCCCCCTCGACATCGGGCAACGCCCCATCCCCTTCTTCCATCGCTCACTCTTCCTCAGCATCTCCTTCTCTCCCTTCTCCCACTCCTGGAGGATACCGCAACAGCCCTCTTTCCTCTCCCCCTCCCCCTCCTCCCTCCCTCCCCGCCCTACAACCACCCAAACTCCCCTCCTCCATGCAATTCCATCAGCAGCAGCAGCAGCAACAGCAGCTACAGCAACCCTCTACCAGGCTAGTGTGTAACATCCCAACCCTACCCCCTGCTAATGTTGTGAATGTCTTTACCCCTATGGCAGACAATGGAGAAGATTGTGTTTCTCTGGACGGATAGAGGAGGATACGGAGGAGGGGGGGGGGGGGGAAGGGATGGACATACAACGCGAAAGATTATGGTTGGACGAAAGGAGATTGCGGTAAAATCACTTAGAGGAGAAGGTGGAGGGTATTAGGAGAAGTGGGAAAAATTAGTGGGCTGAGAGGATGGAAATTGAAATATCGGAGGAGGGAGGAGGGGAGGGAGGGATGGCCATGTTTTTGTTTGTTCCACTTCCTTTATTGAATGAGCTATTCCTCATAGTTATACATGCTTTATGTTTGTGTGCTTTAGATGTATAACTGTACGTCTTTGTTTGCGATTTATGATTGGTAAAAAAGGGAAGAAACGGCGGAAAGGGGGAAAGGGGTGAAAAGAAGTTGCCATTTCTTAGCAGGAGCAAGATGACAAGGAAAAAGACAAGTGGAGAATTTTAATCGATATGGATAGAAATAAATGGGAGGTGGCTGAGGAAGTGGACGACGCCTTAAATGAAGAAGAGAGGTGTTGAGGATATATGAGGGACAAGGAGGGAGCTGAGGGACATTAGGGTATAGAGTAAAGGGAAGAGAAGAGTTGATTTATGAGAAGAAACCGTCACGCATGTCAAAGACAAGCGAAAAGAATATAAATTAATGAGGGAAAAAACCTATTGGGAAAGATGGGGTATGGCTGAGTTGCAGCCCACCTTGTTGCTTCCCTCTCACGAGCAGTCGAAGGAACACGAGCCAGGCTGTCAGACCACTTTAAATTTCCCCTTTTCTACGTATTTTTTCATAATTTACATCGCGTCAATCGCACACACAAACATCATTGTCGTCATCTGTCCTTTTTTCCTCCAGCTTCTTCCTTGGGGAGGGGATCCAGGCCTACCAGCTCCCGCACTAAAGGGTTCTTGGAAAGGGCGTGGCGCCATAGTAGTGTCCAGGCTGTAATTGGAAGAGGGGAGAAGCGATGACTGAGTAATGAAGATTTGGGACTGAATTTATCAAACAATGGACTAAGGAAAGATTTATTTGGTCTACTTAGATGTTGCCTGTCGATCGCAAGACCTATCAGAAAGCGGCCTAAGCGGCCCTTCTCTCATGCACCAGCCCCTCCCTCCACCCCTTCGTCTCAGTTGTCGACAAGACACAAATACAGCTTTGAAATTGATTGTAGCGTCTGTCCGTACCAGATTCCGCCCGGTTGCTTGAGTGGCGGGTCCTTCGCCAGCCTCGTTCCGACATATCGCCTGAGAGCCCCTCCTTCATCCATCCATGCTGCGCTCTCAACCATCCATTACGTACCAAGGACAAGAAACACGCATATGACAGTGCTGGCGACCGCCACGTAAAGGATGCTGGCCGCGATTTGGCTTTGCAAGGCCTGCATGATGGCTGAGAGGGTGGGATTGGCGAGTGTGCTGGTAGGGGAGCGCTTTACCAAGATCCTAATTCCCCTTCAAGGACCGCGGCAACATTCCTCTTGGGTCAAGAGCGGTCCCTCTTATTCTCGTGCTGACCCTCCTTGTCCTTGGCCTGTGCATGTGGTGGTGGTGCCGCGCGTGATAATTGGTACGATAGGGTGTAATCAAATTGATGCTCGCTGAAACGGAGTAACGAGGGCGGCAAATCGTCATGCCCATGCCCATGCCACTCTCCTCAATTTGTAAAGCCATGGGCATATTGGACTGGCACTTCTTCTACACAAGCGTGGCCATCTCTACGGCCTAAATGCCCAGCATCCCGCTCTTATGCAACCCCGATTCCTTCCACTACAGTCACACACAGGAAGTAAGCTGCAACAAGCCTCAACTCTCGCTTCTCCAACAATCACCGGCACAAGCAGCAGTTCTCATCCACCATGGCGGCGTCAGAAACTGAGGTGGAGTCCTGCTTGATCAGCAAGGAGGTAGCGCACGTCCTGGCGGTGCTGGCGATGCGCAATAACCCTATGAAGGAGGACTCACTGAAGGTACATGTTCGAAGAGATGAGTGCGGTGGGAAGGAATGGGGGAGGTAGTATGTGCGTGCGCCAGTTCGCTGACACTGGCTGCGAACACACGATAATAAGTGGTAACGTTCGGCATTGAAAGCGGCATCTGTCTTGATTGAAGTGCAGGTGCCCACAATCCTAGAAATCCTCCCCGTTTAACCCACTGGTGGCTCCCTCCCGTCGAACCCACAAAACAGCAAATCGGATCCATCCAAGCCTCTTCCTCCTCCAGCTCCTTCTCCTCCTCCCAATCATACTCCTCCTCTCCCTCCCTCACCATCGAAATTCAACGTCTAGAATGGCTCCCCCAGAAGCGGACACTTTATCTAGCCGCCTACCCTGAGGTCAACCTCTACGCCTCTTCCTCCTCCTCCTCTTTCCCTCTCGAGCTCACCCGAGCCCAACAGCTCCTCCTCTCTCCTCCGGTGGTGCTCGAGATTTATTTTCCCAATTTATCTTCCGAGCCACCCTTCTGCTTTTCCACTTCAGATGCTGGCGCGTTGGTCGCAGAGCGGGTGAACAGCAGCGGTAGCCTCTTGCCTCTAGATCGATCGTCATTATTGCATGCCGTGTCCAAAATTACTGCGATTATCAAGCAGGAAGTGGATAGCATTTGGCCGCCGGAGTTGAGTGGAGAAGACGAGGGTGGGAGGGTGGGAAGGAGGGAGGGTGGGGTGGATTACCGGAGGGACTTTGCTCGTGCGATTAATGAATATTTAGAGAAGCACTTGGTGGCGGCTGACTTGATGGTGTCATTGTTGAGTATGAGTAAGATGCACCATAACCCCACAATTAAAGCACCGGTGCCCAGATTCTTCTATCAGCGAGAAGGGAGTTTTATGATCAATCAATCGGCGTTGTCTTCGGCAATAGCGGCGATTCCACCCTTGGAGGTATTGAGGGAGAGTGGGACGGAAGAGGAGCGAGGGGCAAGGGGGTTGCCATTTGGGAGTTGTGTGTTGTTGCATCACTTGTTTTTCCGGGAGCGGGTGACGGTGGTGGATGGGAGGGAGGCAGGGAGGGAGGGAGGATTGCGGACCGTAGGACAGAGTCCTGCTTCGTCACTGTTGCAGCCAGAACAATCTCCCCCCTCCCCTTACTCCTCTCCCTCCTTAATCACCACCCTCTTCTCTAAAGCCGGCTTTAACACCGCCTCCTCGACCGATCTCCCGTGCATGGTATTTCCGCTGCATCATGCCCAAGACTCGCGCTTCACCGCCCTTTCTGAGAGACACGGGACTTGCTACGGCTTCCACGGCTCCCCCCCCATCAACTTCTTCTCAATCGTTTCCCTGGGCTTGAGATCGTTAAGTGGCACAAAAGGGATGAAGAATGGGGCAGTTTTCGGCGATGGGGTGTATGTGGCCTCGAAATGCGAGGTGGCGAGGAATTTTGGTGGGTGGGGAGTCCCGGTGTGGAGGCATAGCCGCTTTGGGGTCGTCCCCGGGGGAAAGGGAGGTGCACCTTTGTTTGCGTATCAGATTATTGCCTTGTGTGAAGTTATTAACTTGCCGCAGTATCGGTGTGGGTTGACGGGAGGGGGCAGCAGTGGCACACCAGCGCCTTCCACTTCTACCTTTTCCTCCGACTTTTTTTCATCTTCTTCGAGCTGTCCCACTACGAGGCAGCGCCGACGAGGGAGCAACGGCACGAGCAGCAGCAGCAGCAGTAGCAGCAGCAGCAGCAGTAGCAGCAGTAGCAGCAGTAGCAGCAGTAGCAGCAAGAGCAGCAGCAGCAGTGAGTACTGGGTTGTCGGTGACGACACCCACCTCGTTGTCCGCGCTCTCCTTCTCTTCAAAGACCCCGCTGTTCTCCGTGGTCCCCAGCCTCTTCCTGCATCCTCCTCTTCTGCCAATACCGTCATGACGCCGCTTCAAAACAATAATATCAATGTACTGCAACAACAGCAATGCCCGATCAACCCGCAACACCGTCCTTTTCACCCCTTACCTCGTCCTCCCGTTGCACAACGACACATTTACTTGCAATTTATCGTGTGGACCGTGCGGGTCATGCTTTTTGGCGTGGCCCTCATTATATTCCTCGAGACGGTCGAAAATCTGTGGGTGCATCGGGGGGCATCTTGGGGTGTCGGGAAGGATAGAAAAGGGAGGCGGAGCAAGGGGTGGTAGAAATCAAAGAAATACCCTCGGTCCCACAGCGTTACCTCCCCCCTTCTGTTCTTGCTTGCTCTCCCGTTTCAAGGTACCAAAGCATTTCAGCATTTGCACCAAGCAGATCATAGGGATTGGTCAGACGTGGAACGATCATTAAACTGTAGGCACCAACCGCCCGTGGTGACGTTGGGGTACGAAACGCGGAGGAAATGGTGAAATTAGTCGGTTGCACGGAACAAATGCTGCCCCACTGCTCCGCTTGCCCCGTCCTGCTTGGTCTTCTTTTTGTTGTCTTTGTGATTGTGCGATGGTCGGATATTGACAATTCCTCACCTACAGCGTCAAACCTCTCTTTCTCTCTCTTGAATCAGGCGTATCCTTGACTTGCTTTGTCCAAATGCCGCAAATGAGAGATTCCCACATGCCAGTCATCGCCGTCGCCTCCGCTTCCACCTGCCTGCTCCAACTGCTACTTCTACAACTGCTAGTGCTGCTACCATGGCAGATGCAAGCCTTCATGATACCGTCCTTAATGACCCAGACATCTTTATCGCTCTTTCGCAACACTATCACTGGGGCAAGAAGACCAAGCTCCCCCCTCTTTTCTCAGACTGAAAATGACGGGGGGAAAGGGGAAGAATGGTGGAGACCCAAGCCTGAATGGCGGGACGACGCCCAACTTGACATCCCTGGCCTGGCATCCTCCGAGCTCCCCGACAGCTTTGATGATGCGCTGATAATTGCGGTAGAAGCGGCCCAAGAGGCGTTCGCCGCGGGCCGCAGTCGTGTCCGCATTGATTTTGATACCACAGCAGGGGACCTGACCTACACTACGCTCAAAAATTCTCTGCCCTTGGCGTTAGCCTTCGCGCAATATCTCGGCAAGGAAATTATGGAAGAGGACAAGATTGTGATGGACGAGGAGGGGAAGAAAGTTGGCTATGAAGGGAATAAGCTCGTGGTCATTTTCCCAGACACAGGCTCGGCCGTGTGGGCGCAGCAAGAATGGAAAGTAGGGAAATTTGGCAAGTCCGCCAAAGTGCCACCATCCGTGCGTTGCGCTGCCTTTCCCAATGGACAGGTCGATCTGACCACTGATGCTGCTTTCCTTATTGTTTGTCCAAAGGCGTCTGAAGCACAGGCCACGTTTGACTTGCTTACCTCATTGCCGCCTGATTCGAAGGTAGTATTAATGAACCCGGAATTGATCAATGCCGAAGTGGTGGGCTTTGGGATGGCGGGGCGTCGGATCCGTGATGAAGTGGAGAATAAATTTGAGAGGGTATACTATTTGAAGACGTTAAGTTGGGGGGCCTTGACTCGACGGTGGCCCGCGGGCTTTTCCATCTGGTTGGAGGACGAGGGGGTTGAGGAGGGGTACAGGCTTCTGAAAACTGTAGGGAGGTTTCCGTCTTTGGATGACATGGAAGATATCAAAGATGCGGCGGATCAGCAAAGTGGGGAAAATAGGGGGGTCTTGTCTGAGCTGGCACGGTTTTTTGATTCCTTTCGGAAGATGTAATGGTTTTCGGGGAGGGGGTTTGGGGGAGGGGAGGGGAGAGGCAGATAAAGGTGGCGAAAAAGACCGAGTAGTTTATATTTTGGAAAGAGGGCTGTATTTAATACGGCAGAGAAAATAATGCAGAGAAAGAGGAATGCGAGAAGTGAGTGAGTGTCAAGGAAAGCGTATCACAAAGAAACCCCTGCCAGGAAACGTCAGCTGAAAATAGGCCGTATTTGATATTTCTATTTTTTGCTTGTCCTACAAAAAGTGCTAATGCGTTTGCCTTTGTGACCTCATCGGTCTCTCCCAACATCACATCCAAGCTGACATCATTTTATTTCCGATGGTCAAAGCCCATCTTTAAGCCGAAAATTCATTGCTTGGGACGCTGCCTACTCACTGTACTTGTTGCGAAAGTCAGTCAGGTCTGCAGAGGACAAGCTCGTCTCTCTATATGTTGCTGGCCTCTTACTTCTTTGCCATCTTTTCCAAACCCAAATGTGTCTCGGAGTCACTCACCAATCGCCACTTTCCCTCCCCGTCCTCCTCCGCGCTCAGAGGCACCCGGTCCAATAACTGCACAACCCGATACATCGACCCATCAAACTCGACGTCACAAATTGGATCAACCCTCACACTGTTCTCCCCCCTTGCAGCCGCGGACCGGGCCGCCTGTGCAGCTACCTCCCCAGCGTCCTCTTCTTCCTCGTCCTCGCTGTCGTATTCGTCGTCACTGTCAACATCATCCTCGTCCACCACATCATCATCATCGAACCAATCCGGATCCCCCGCGATGGTCAAAAATCCCGCAGTATGGAGAATTTCATAACCCTTATTCGTAAAATAATCGTCCAGCTGGTAAAACATCTTCTCCGCTAATTCATCCGAAGGGTCAATGGGCCGCCCCCCCGAGTCCATCAAAACCATCGGGCTATCCACCGGCGTCCCCAAGCAGTACCGCTTACCGTCCTGCTTAAGGAATGCCAGCATCGTTGTATTGATGCTCCGTCCTGATGCATCTTCCATCAAGACGTACTCGGGCTTCTTTCCTGCCAAGGCCTCAACCACGGGCTCGGCTGTCGCAGCCATGACTGCAGCCGAGGCACGGAGGGGCGATACGGCACTGGCAGGGGACGGGACCAGGAAACCACTGACGAGGCTGCAGGACAGCAAACTGATCAACATATTTAATTTCATCGTCAGCAGGTATATAGCTGCGCAGAACTGGGGCTGGGTGGCTCTTGTGGCGTATGGAATGCGGGAGGAATGGGAGGAGCAGTCGAGTATCCTTCAAAATATGTGGCGAGGCGTGCTTTAGTGGCAATTGGGACGCCTGTGCCATGCATGCGAGGAACAGGCGAAGAGCGTGAACATGAGAATGGACTCTGAACGAGGTAAGATGGCAGCAGATAGCATGGTGGTGGCTAAGTAAGAGGGACGAAGCAAGGAGTCGGAATTGCAAGCACCCTGGCGCTTGCGCTCGCCTTCAACCCGCGATCTGAGCAAGAGTCGTTACGATGCCTCAATTTCACCACTGAGACAACAACTTTTCAGTACAGACAGCACATCTTCAACAGGCAACTACGTACAGGATCAATAGTAATTGTACCGCCTTGTTGCAGGACCTAGAAGATGGAAAGGGTACGTTTAACTCATATATTTTGTTTGAGGGAGTATTAGTTCTAGTTCTTTTTTTCTGCCGTCTGCCGTTGCTACACTCCTATAGAACTATCGCATGCAACCTGACGTCCTCTAGGACTTGCATACGAGTACTTTTTTGGGGGGAGTATTAAGCTTATCTGCCAAATTGTGTGTGGTAGGCCTGTCACGCTGGTACCTCCTTTCCTTGATTTTTATTCCCTTTCCGAAATCAATTAGAGCTTTTGGCAAAAGGAAGAAAGGCATATTTTTGATGCTTATGGAAGGGAGCTGGCCGAGGCCAGGGCCCAGGTCCTAGCTGCTTCCGCCTGCGCCGCTTCCTTCGCGGCAGCATCTTCGGCCTGCGACGATGTTGACTATGACCCCGGCAACGCAGACGCCGACTGGGCAGGCATCGTGAAAAAGCGAGGACGAAAAGTCCATTTTCCTCTGACGCAAAAATCTGTCTTGATCGCACACCATTTAGCGGGGTTAACAGATGCCTCGTCCTCATCCTCGTCGTCGTCCTTGACCTCATCCCGACAGCGGGCACCCGCATCCAGAGGCCATAACACCACCTCTTTCGTAATCGGCGGGGTCGACGCTCCAGTGCCATCTAATTGGGCAACGAGCTACCAGGCTCAAGTTGAGGGTACGCCCACGCCAGAAGAAATGATGGATCCCCTACGGCTGCGCTCCAAAAAGAAGGCAGGCGTGCAGCAGCAGGAGCTACAGGAGCTGCAGCGGGGTGGAACGGAGATGGAGTCGCATGCGACTACATCAGCGCGTCAAGGAGGAGATGAGGAAGTAAATGACCGCAACACTCTAATTGGGTACCGGGCTCCACCCATATTTCGAGGCAAAGCGTCGTTCTTGGTGGGGATTGGCAAAAAGCTGCATAAAGAGCAGAGTTTAATAGAAAGGAAGAATCATTGAAAGCTAAAAACAACGATGAAGTATAAGCATATGTCACCATCCAGTCCTTTTGTATGTAGTTATTATAAAAGCTCTTTTATCTTCATCTGAGGTCCCCCACGAAAGTAAATCACTGGAGAGCATCAAAACGCCGATCTCCCTCACTCACTACCCGCACTCCCCGCTCTTCTATTTTAACCCTCCATCTGACCCTTACTTTCCCATCCTATAAAGGCGCCGTCAGGTCACGAGCTGTGTTAGGGCTTTGTTCGTAGTTGATGGAATAGATCAGCTGCTCGTAGGAGATCTCCGCATTCTTGTTCCAGATTTTGGCCTCCTTTCCCGCTCGTTTCACCTTGCGGATATCGCTGACCAAGGCCTGTATTTTGCATATATGATTCAGCATGATTTCAGAATGTTTAAGGTTGGATTTTCAGGCCGAATAGGTCCATTTGTAATCTTATTCCAAGGCCTTTTCTGGCGATATATATAGACATAATATTCATAACAAAGAGATGATAATTTGTCCCACGCACCTGCTTCTTAATGCCAACCGGCAATCCTCGTTCAGCCAGGACGAAGGCGGTGAGTCCATCCAGGGCCTTCACTAACTCATCCTCCGTCTTGGCTTCGGGTAGCAAGGCGTACTTGTCCTTCCAGACCCTCTTCTTCTCGAGAGCTAGTTTTTCAAACTCCATGGCGCGCTTTTGCATTGCCTTAAGAAGTGGTTTAATGGGGGTGGCGGTGAGGGAGGGACAAGCGGAACAAGAAGGGAGAAAAATAATTCGGCATCCAGTTTCATAGACATGAAATATTCTGAGACGTAATTGATTGTTGGCTGTTAATGCAGCCTTGAGGTACGTACCTCAAACTCGGGCGTAGGCTCCTTCAGATACTCGGGCTTCTCTTTCGCATTTGCCGGCGCCATGTCGCGCGCCAACACGACCGCGGTGCCAAGTCCTGCGAGTGACAAAGAACGGAGGGAAATGCCGATGTGCTGTTGCCGGGACGAAACTGCATCGTTCGTGCGGGCTGCGCTCAAGACGACTGCATCCCGGGAGGAGGGAAGAGAAGGGGGGAGGAGGAAGGCGGATGCCTGGAAGGAAAGGGCCGCAAACAAAAGATGGCAGGGCTTCATGATGTGAGTAGATGGCAGGTTTCTGTGAAGGGTGCATGTGAGGATGCGAGTGTGAGTGCTGGAAAGAGATGTGGCAAGGAAAGTCGTAATGATGCCATGCGAACGGCCTAACTTCATGGTTAATATGAGAAATACGAGCCGTGCTTCTTGCAGGTAGGACACACAATTGAAAACAACAGAAGATGAAACTCGACATATATTTAATTGCGTCTTAGTAGTTGACAGTGGCTCAATGTAAGGACATTGTGCGTAAGACGAAGAAATCCGAGTGCGTGGCGGGATTAGACATAATTGTCGACTTTCCCGTTGCTCTCTCCCTTTCAATCTCTAGTTTGTCTTTACTTCTTTTCCTCTGCTAATTCTATTTCTTCCGGTGTACCATACACCCAAGACAAAGCCTTTTTTTTCTGTATTTTACTATCTACACTCTCTGCTGCTCCCGCTGCTGCTCCTGCTGCTCCCGCTCCTTCCTCCTGATGCTCTCACCTAGTGCGACGAGTCTCTCTCAAGACGACGACTGCACTCACCATGTACTCAGCTACTCACCGTAGTTATAAAATTGTCATGTCCCTCGAGTCAAATTAGAGCGTTACCGAGTCTCGCTTATTTAGGCGTCCGAGGCCGCCATGGTTGGTACTCCTGTTTTTCCTCCCTCATTTTCTCACTCCTTTTTCATGTCCCTACTACATGCGTGTGCGGTATCCCTCCCGCTTTTCCAGTCGGCACTCCTACTATCAAAATGTCTTCTTTCTCCTAATCATCCTTTTCCTCGCCCTCACCCTCCAGATGCTCCCTGAACAACCCAAACTTCTGAATGCACTCATGCACGCTTGCTGCCGACGGCTCGCACCTCTGCAAATCATCCTGTTCGTCCGTGCTCCCCGCCTTGTCAATGCAAGCCTTAAATACAACAAATACATCCTTACACGGGCTATTCATCATGTAAGTACAGAGCGGACACTCCCCCTTCACATCCCCTTCTCCTTCCTCCTCCTTCGGTGCTTCCACCACTACCCCTACCTCCTTCTTCACCATACACTGCGCTGCTCGATCATCATAATCCCCGGACGCACACACCGTCCCCTCACATGCGATGGGGATTTCCAGCTCCCTAAAAATTGCCCTCGTGGGTGGGTACTTAATCCCATCAAGTACCTGTCCGGGCAAGACCCCATCCCACGACCCCTTGACATGCAATATCCCATTTTCTAACAACCGTCTCGCCAGATCCACGCCTAGCAAATCTGCGACATCATCGTCCCAGCTTTCGGATGCCATCGAAATGGTAGGAACGCTCCCATGCCCGTTCTTGGAGGGGGTCAGACGGCTGTGAGGGCCGCTGCCGACGCTCACGTCCACGATGATGACCTGTTGCTGGGTTGAGACGTCCGTGGCCACACCGCGGACCACGACCTTGGCCTAGACAACAATTAAACGAGAAAAAGACAGAGGGGAGACGTCAGTGTCGTGAGTGGCCCGAGAGGTAGTTGACATAAACTTGTGTCCTTATGGAGGATGCAAGTCAGTGCCTCCGAACTAGGGAGATGAATGACAGATCTTCCTGCGATCCCACCGCTCGCTTTGGCCCCTCCTTGACACACACATACCTTGGTCCCAAATAATGGTGCAAACGAGCGCTTCAATTCCGGTTCGGGGTGGAGCTGGATGAGGGCGTGGGCATTGCGGGAGAGGGGGCCGCCGACCGCGTTTTGCACGCGAGCCACCGAGGCCGCGTCCAAAAAGACCCCCACGAAGCCAGCCGTGTCCTTTTCCCGGTCGTCCAAGGCGTGGTCGAATACTAAGCGCTGTTGTGGGGGTGTGGTGCGCCTGAGCTGCTGCTGCCCCACTGCGTCGCAGCGGGTGCTGCTGTTGCCTTCGATATGCTTGCTGCTGAGGACCGCAGCGCCTACGCCGGCGGCTCCAAGGCGCGACGCAAACCGCAAGTGCTGAGCAAACATGGCTCTAATACTTTTTTTGGTCTGTGTGTTGTGCACGCCGATAGGTGTGTGGACGTAAGATAAGAGAGATGAGTATAGCAAGCAGGCAGCCTGAGGGCCTTGCTAGAATCCCGAAGGGACTCATTCGCGGCGGTTGTTGCCGTGGCGGCGAGTCCTACTCGCTTGTGGTTGCCCTTTGACTTCATGACTTCACTATCCCGTCAAGATCCCTACCTTAACGCACAAACTTCACGCAATAAATACCTATCGCACACAAGCACAGAGCCAGTCACCGTTCTTGTCGTCCCCACATGTCCCACGTCCAGCAAATTTAGCCCCCTCCCGAGACTCCGAAGACAAGACGCGTTGAGGAGTGCCGCCCTCCCTCCACACCATGCAGACACATGCGATGGCCTCTGATGCTGTCGTCCCTAAGGCCCGGCCACGCATAAAAAGGATGAGGCAAAGAGGGCAAGGAACGGCAGCTGCAGTAACCGGGTTGTTCATTCCTGCCGTCGGCCTCCTCGCCTTGGTTGGGGGATGTTCTAGCAGCGGCATGGTCGTGGCGGCGGTGGGCAGTGGGGGAGTGGCGTCCTGGGGAGGAGATGGCAATGCAGGGGTACGTGCAACTCTTTAAGTAGGATGATGTGTACATTTGAGATTGTACTCTGCCTGCACCTGTAACTTCTCGTCTTCGACGAGCCAAACAAATGATGAAGAAACCTGACCATGACAAAAACACTGAAACAACTCTGTGATGTCTGAATCATTATTATTTCACCTCTTCTGATATTCGCTCAGGACAAAACGAGCCTTTTGTCTCCAACCCATGGGATGGAAAAACATGCCGGTGCTTCTTCCTTTGACCCCTCCTTCCCTCCCTCTCTCGCTCCCCTTCTTCCTCCTTGTACAGGGATGGCGACCCTTACCTTCGGCTCCATACACAGCTGCTTCGGATAGCTATCCTCCTTACCCCACCAGTGGTAGCGGAAAAGAAGGGAGAGGACGAGGGGGGGGGGGGCAACTAGGAGGGGCACACAAAGGCAGTGGCAGCAGCGAGTACAGCAGCAGCGGCAAGAGCGGGAGAGGAGGGGATAGAGGGGATAGAGCACCACAACCTTCGCATTCTCACCCACCACCACCATCACGACAGCGACATTACCCGCACAACCGACCCTATCAGCAGCAGCAGCCTCCCTCGCACTTGCACCCACAGCGTCAGCAGCATCCACTGCAGCCACCTGCCTCCAAGCAACGTCCACAACAGGAGGACCACCACCAAGGAGGGCGGGGGGGAGGGAGGGAAGGACAATCTTGGGAGGGAGGGAGTGATACAGGGGCACCAACTCCCCCCTCTCCTTCAGACGACTACTATACAGGAGGCGACCAACCGCTGCCTGGCTTTTCTGGTCCTCCACATCCTCCTTCCTCTTCCTCGCTCGCTCCCTCCTGCCCGGACGCCGACCTCGAAGCCTCCCTCCTTACCCACCCTCCTACCCCATCCGCTCTCCCTTCCTCCTTTACCTGTGGCCCCTCTTCTGCATCTCCCCCTCCTTTCGAAGGAAACGAGGACGTGAAGGCCCCCTGGCATGGAGCCGACCTCTCCGTCCTCGACAAAGAACAGTTTTTTGATGAATTAAAACGACTTTATCGGAAGAAAGTGCTGCCCTTGGAACTTGCCAGTAAATACGCGCAGTTTCATTCCGCGCCGTTGAACCCTGCGGATTTTGAAGCCAAGCCGATGGTGTTGTTGTTAGGTTCGTCTTCCTCCTTTCTTACCTTCCTCCTTCCCTTCCTCCCTCCCACCCTCCCTACATCCTCTGAGAATCTCCAAGGCTCATGGCTGTAACGTACATGCGCCCTATTCAAGATAATGAGAAGGACATGATGGGAAACACTCTCTCCCACAGACGCAGACATGCACACAATTACACATGCATGCACGCACATGCATACCCACATTTTCTATACCCAACCACACCAACCAACAGGCCAGTATTCCGTCGGGAAGACCTCCTTCATCCGCTCCCTCCTGCAACACGACTTCCCCGGCCAGCGTGTCGGCCCAGAGCCAACCACAGATCGATTTATGGCAGTCATGCATGGGCCAGAAGCACGGCTGGTCCCAGGCCACGCCCTGGCGATGCAGGCGGATAAGCCCTTTCGGGGGGTGGCGGCTTTTGGGAACAATTTCTTGACGAAATTCGAGGCCGCGGAAGTCCCGGCGCCGATTTTAAGGTGAGGATCATGGGACGGAGAGTGGGACGGAGAGTGGACGGAGGGAGAGGTCGAGGACGAGCGGAGGTAGGAAGCGGTGGAGGGGACAGAAAGAGAGTGGTGTGGGTGTTTAGCTGCTGGACAGTTAGATGAGGAGCCAGGAAGGAGGACTCACTCGCCGACTCTCTCGACCCGCCCTCCCTCCCTCCCTCCCTCCCTCCCTCCCTCCCCTGTTTGCAGAAATATCACGTTGATCGACTCGCCGGGGATTTTGTCGGGGGAGAAGCAGCGCTTGGGCCGAGATTATGACTACCAGGTGAGCGGGGTTGAAGGAGGGAGGGCATGTACACACGTTGTATTTGATCTTGAGTGAATGAAAAAGGATTTTTTGTTTTTCAAGTACTCCATTTAGTTTAATTTAAAATAAACAAACTCAACGTTTTCTGTCAAAATTCTTGGAATGATGAAACCCAATGCTGGCACCAATCTGAGTGCGTCGCCTCATTCGATGCCCGATAATGAACAGCTACTTGGCTCCTACCGCAATTGCGAGTCTCTGACTAAGGAACAATAATGTACGAAATCATGAGTTTAGAGTATAAATCAAAATTCTCGGCTGAAACAATCATACCTTCCCTCCATCTTTCCTGTATCCCTCCCTCCCTCGGGTCTCCAGGCTGTCATCCAATGGTTCGCTGACCGGGCCGACCTTATCATCATCATGTTCGACGCCCACAAGCTCGATATTTCCGACGAGCTCCGCGTCGTGATGGATGCCCTCCGCATCCACCAAGACAAAATACGGATCTTGCTCAACAAAGCCGACCAAATCGACTCCCAACAACTCATGCGTATCTACGGTGCCCTCATGTGGTCCCTTGGAAAGGTGGTCAACACCCCCGAGGTCTGTCGCGTGTACATCGGCTCATTCTGGGAACATCCGCTGAAGCACTCCCAAAACCGCTATCTACTCGAAAAGGAAAAGGCGGATTTGTTGGGGGAGCTTGGTGGATTACCCCACAACGCCGTAGTGAGGCGAATCAATGAACTGGTCAAACGCGCGAGGTCCGTCAAGGTGCACGCGTATTTGATCCACTATCTCCGAAAGCAAGTCCCGACCGTGTTTGGAAAAAGTGAGAAACAAGCCAAGTTGCTCCAGACACTACCCAGAGAGTTTGTGGCTTGTGCTCGACGGTATGGCTTGCCCCTAGGGGATTTCCCTGATATCAATAAGTTTCGGGCACGTTTGGGGGAGGTGAAGGATTTGAGGTAGGAGGGGAAAGGCGGGGGGGAGGAGGGAATGATTTTCGCATTCCAACCCAGGTACATTCACTCATACCCTCCCTCCTTCCCTTACTCCATTTTTTACAGGAAGTTTCCTAAATTAGACAAAGCGATGGTGTATGAAATGGACCGCGTCTTTTCTCACGACATTCCCAAGCTGTTAGAGAAGGCGAGTCGCCGGCCGGAACATGGGGAGGGTGCGTGGGAGGGAGGATCTGATCCTTATAGACGGGGGGGGCGACGGTGAGGAAAGAGAGAGAGCCTTCCCCTCTGGTGTGTGTACAAATTAAAATTTTGATCGTATCCCTAATCCAGGTAAATTAACTATAAAGATCTGACGAATGAAGAGTTAAAAGGAAGAGACGACATTTTGTGTCCTCTCCTTCCCGGTGACGGGAGTAACGGCAAGGGAAGCATTAAATGCGCCACAACAAAAGCAAAGCAAACACGAAGGGATATGAGAATATGAAGGAGAAACGAATACAGAATTGATTTCACACACGCAAACCACAGTCCAGCAGGACGGATGACGTTTTCCGGACTGTCACTTTCAATTTTCTCCCCGTGTTCTCTCTTGCCATTTTTGTGTTTCATGACAACTCTCGGATGCATTCGCACAATGCCCCTGTAGTAGAATTCCCCCTTCGTGTTGTCTCACCTGATCTTCCTGGGACTTTAAATTATTTTCCTTTTTCGTCCTTTCGGTGCCGTGCGTTCTTGCTTCTTCTTTCCTTTTTTTTCCTTCCCTCCTTTCCATCCCCCCCCTAATTACTTTTTCTTCTGTCCGGTTATCACCCCAAACTTAATCAATCCTACCGAGTACCCCACCATCATGTACAATATCGCCAACGCCCCCTTCCGTACCGTCTCGCTGGTGAACAGCACCTTGATACTTTTCCAATTCAAGCAACTCACGAGCACTGCCGGCCAAAACGGCTTCACGACCTGAGTCCAATCCGCCGTCTTAATTCCCTCTAACCCCTCCTCCTCCGCCAGAGCCACGTACCTATTCATACTGACCCACGGCGGCAAAAAATAAATCGAATTGATCAATTTGAGCAACCCCCTCTCAAATCTCGTCAATTTCTCCCCGTCTTTTAAATTGCGATGACACCAAGTCACTACGACAATTCTTCCCCCGGGCGCCGCCACCCGGACCAATTCTCTCATGAACTGCTTCTTATCCGGCATATGCTCCCCACTCTCCATACTCCACACCAAATCAAACGTCTCTTTTTGGAAAGGCATCGCCAGAGCATCCGCTACCGAAAATTTCGCCTTATCTTCTAACCCGGCCTTCTGCGTCAAAAACTGCGCTCGTCGACATTGAAACGGACTCAATGTGATCCCCCTAACCTGAGCTCCGTACTTTGTCGCCAAAAATCGGGACGACCCTCCAATTCCGCACCCCACATCCACCGCCCGCTTCACCCCGCTGGTTGTCACATCGCCCACCCCTGCAAACTTCAGGGACTCTTCAATCATGTCAACTTGCGCTTTCTGATGATTCTTCTCCTTGCCTGTGTAGTAATAGCCGTGGTGCAAATGCTCTCCCCATACCTCTTCCCAAATGGCAGTGGACTCGTCATAAAAGGTCGCGATCCCGTCTTTAAGCTCTGTGCCCACGCCAAAGTCACGGTACTTGAGGGGGTTCAGCTTGTCGAAGAAATGGGAGAAGCCTTTCCTTTTGGGGGGGCTTGGGGAGGACGAGGCGGAGGAAGAGAGGGGCGTGTTGGAAGTGAACGACGCTGGACATGATGACGAGGAGGGTGGCGAAGAGGAGGAGACCTGTTGGGGGTTGCCACTGCCACGGCTGCTGCTGCCAAACAAAGGGCTGGTCGGCTTGGGGGAAGGTGTGGAGAATGCCTGGGTCAAGGCCATGCTTCCGACGAGGACGACGGTAGTGGTCAACTTCATAGTATGTTTTTCGAAATTTCCTTGTAGCGCCTAGAGCCGAGGCGGACGTGCGGGCGGTGAAAAATGCGTCGAAGCTTTGTCTGAGTGTGGGGACGGGGGCCGGGGCAGCCTGCCAGTGAGGAGGGGAGCGGATGAGTTCTGCTACTATAGAAAATTATGCCTGGAGCCTGCCGTCAATACGATGATGAGACTAAAATCATCTGCTCGTTCTCCTACGCTTGCTGTGCATGTTGTTAGAGTGGTTGCCTTTAGACGGACTGGGCGCGCACACGGCCAGAGATATCGCCGACAAGAGCGAGTCATCTCGGCTTCTCTAATCATATTCCCTGGCCCTCTTTTCCACTTATTTCTTCACCACTACATCTCTAGCGTGCACAGGACGCAAGCTGTTGGTCTAGGGACAGCAGCAGCAGCAGCAGCAGCCGGTGGGCATCATATCATGCGGCGCGAGGATGAGGAAAACGCGCACTTGGTTCTGAATTCCAATCGCAGCGGAGCTAGTACGCAACACCCGCAGTCTTACGGTGCCTTTGTGAAGAGCACGAACCGCAGCAGCCTAGACACGGCCTCGCTCCGCGGAGATGGGACCAGCCTTCCATCATCGCGGCTGCCCCGGCTTCGCGAGCATTGGCCCGTCGTAATGGAAATGTTGGCCTCCTATGTCCTCGGCCTGGCAGGGTACAGCAGCCACAGCAGTCCATGGACAATGGGGCTCGTTTTTGCGGGGCTGGCACACGCGGCGTCGACGGCGTCTGTAAGCGGGGGGGCGAGCGCGAGCGGCTCTTATTATGTGTGCGGTAATCCTCTCTTGACCATGGGTCAGCTGTGTCGAGGATATGTCAGCCTCCCCCGCGCCGTGCTTTTTTGGAGCGCGCAATTTTTGGGGATTACCCTCGCAACGCTTACTTACACTGTGAATAATGGCCAGGGTCATGCCCATGCCGCGGTACCAGGGGGGCTGGGGGTGATCACACCACTCACTTCCTGCCAGACTCAATCATGGGGGAATGCCCTATTTCTCCTTTCCCTTTTCTCCAGCGCCTTCGTGTACGTCGGCTTGGCCGCGTGGGATTCCATGGCATTAGCACTGGAAGCATGCTGCTCGTTCTACGGACTTGCTACAGGTGCTGCATACGCCTCTGCTGTAGCCTCGGTTCAAAGTCGAGGGATGGCCTCGGGTCTCCTCAATCCCTGGATGGGAGTCTTAGGCTTGATATATCACGCTACTACCTCCCCCTCAGCCTCCTCCGCGTCTCCTATCGGTCTTGCTGGACATTCGACCACTCTTGCTCCAAGCAACATGGCATGCGATACACTCTTCATCCTAGGTCCGATCCTCGGGGCCCTCCTTGGCGTTTTTCTCTCATGGCTAACCAGCTTAAATGGCAGCGAGAAAGAAAGTTTTCTGCGCTCACTCTCACCAATAGCGCCCCTGCTCGTCGAGACGCTTGGAGTGATGTACCTCGTCGTCACCCTCGGCGCAGCACACCGAGGCTGGACAACAGGTGCTCTAGCCCTCGCCCTTACTCTTTGTGCATGGCGTCGGTCTGGCGCTCAGTTTAATTCGAGTATCACTCTGGTGATATTCTTGTTGAAGAGGCAGATGTTTCGGTGGACTTCCCTTCTCTTTTATGTACTCGCCCATTTGGTTGGGGCGTTGCTGGGTGTGTGTTTCCTCTTGCTTCTTCCACCGTCGAGGGACATGCCCCCCGTTTCTATCCTAGAAGAGCCTGTGGTGTTGGGAGCACGGAATGCACTGTTGCTCTTTGCATTCACGACTGTGTATTTATGTGTGTTTGTGGCCAACACAGACGCGGAGTATGATGAGGGCTTTCTGCATCCGGCTTTGATGGTGGGGCTGACGATGACAGGTTTATTAGGGGCCATGGCTTGCAACAGTGACGCGGATGTGTTAGAGACCGGGCTTTTCAACCCAGCGGTGACTCTGGTGTTGTGGACCGCGTCGAGAGCCAGGGTAGGGACGGTGTTGCTGGGGGTGGGGATGCAGTTGTTGGCGACTGCGGGGGCCTTTGGTATCTTTTGGGGGAACGCCCAGATGTCGTTGTGAGGTAATAGGAGGGAGACAGGCAGGCAGGGAGGCAGGGAGGGAGGCAGGGAAGGAGGCAGTAAGTTGTGTATGTACTTGATATGGATGCTGGGAAGTCAACTCAAGAGACTGATTTTTTGTTTTATCTTGGGGCAGGCAAATAAGCAAGATAGAATGGGTAAGTAGACGAAATGTGACGACGAGAAGACGACGATGCTGCCTTCGGCCTATTATGACCTAAAGCTCATTATTATTATATATATATAAGGACGACAGGAAAAAATGAAGTACCATCCTTAAAAATCCAAAATCGCGGAGGGGGAATGGAGATCTTGCTTGCATTTTCGCTTGCCATAGCTTGTCGCGTGCTGGTTCAGTCGCTCGGTTATCACATGTCGGGTTTTCTTCTTCTGGTCGTTCGTTTTCAAACTCAATTCCTGCTTCCCCTTCTTTATCGCCGTCTTCTTCTTCGACCTCGTGCGCCTGCGGAAGGCAGGAATCAAGGTCGGGAGGAAGACAGGGAAAAAGAAAAGAAAGTAATTCATCCAAGACCTAAGCCCAACAACCCAACGCAAACTCCTTCCCTCACACACTCACGCTACCCCCCTATCGTCGTCGTATGTATCCTCTACCTTCACGTTATGCACCCCTTCTTCGCTCTTCCTCCAAATTCTTCTTTCATGTTCTATGAGTCTCTCTTTCGAAGTCTTTTCATATCTGTCATTCCCATCGTCGTTGTGGCTTGCACTTTACGTATATAGCGTCTATAGTTTTAGACGCAGGATGCGGGCAGCAGGAGCAGCCCTGGCGGTGGAGGGAGACATGAAAAACTTAGAAGGCACCCTGGCCGTCATTGAAGGGGCTCAAGTGGCCGCTGTTAGAGAGGAAGGGGAGAAAGGGGAAGTGGGTTGGCGAGTGTTGGTGTATGTATGCGCATGAAAAATGTCATACCCACTGTTTCTCCTTCCTGTCCATTCGCCCTTGTCTCCACTCCTGGGCTCTCTTCCTACTTGAACTGACCTGTTGATCTGCTCAAGCACACCCTGGTTCGTGAGCGCCTCTTGGATCAGCATGCCCGCCACCGACACCATCGCCAATCGTCCGTTCTTGATCTCCTTCAACTGCAACTCGTTGAACGCATCCTCCGTCTTGGGCGCCAGGTTGAGGGGGTCAAATCCAAAATCCCCCGGGGCCTTTCCCTCGTTCGCTGCCAAACCTGCAACTTCAATCGCGCCGATCGCAATCAAAATCTGAGCAATCGCCTGAGGCCGCTCCGCCGACACCTGGAAGAGAGCATCAAGGCCCTTGGGGTTGCTGAACACATCGTCCGGCAAGTGGAAGGCAGATTGGACGAACAACCCAAGGGCTGCCAACATGCAAATACGCCCGTGCTTGAGCTCGGCCGAGCGGTACCAGGCCAAGCCTTCGGGGTCGCGCTCCGCGGCTAGGTTCCAGGGGTCGAATCGAATGGCCTCCACATCGGAGCCGATCAACCCACCAGCAAAGTCAGGGTTAGACAAGGGTGCGGCCACCTTCTTGACAGGCACCGCCTTTTTGACAGCGGCGGTTGCAGCCTTCTTGACGGGCGCCGCCTTTTTAACAGCGGCGGTTGCAGCCTTCTTGACGGGCGCCGCCTTTTTAACAGCGGCGGCTGCAGCCTTCTTGACGGGCGCCGCCTTCTTGACGGCGGCTGCAGCCCTCTTAGGGGTTACCTTAGCCGGGGCGGCCTTGCCTGCGGGCTTGGGGACGGACACACCGCCTTTCTTGCCGAAGTTCAAGAACATAGTGGTGGGGGTAGCAGGGGAAGCCTTAGTGGGTGCGGCGAAGTTCTTGCCCATGAATCCACCCATGAAGGCAGAGGCGGGGACGGCAGCCAGGGCCAGGGTAACAAGGGATGTCTTCATCTTAAAGGGGGGGTCGTCTGGAAAGGATTAAAACTGTGGTTTGGTTGCGATGTGTGGTGAGAAAGGGGACGAAGGAGAACCATGCATCTCTGAGAATGAGGACGACGCCGTGTGTGGGCAAAGGTCTATTCCAACCATCCGCGTGGTAGGCAAACGCATGGAGCATGGTGCTCATACTCCGATCATTTCTGTGCATGCCCTGGAACAAGGCCAGATGGCCGTGTCTCGTCCCAAAGAAAGGCGTGCTGCAGTGCTGCTTCTTGAGGTCGCACCCTTCCCTGGTCCATCCCCGTAGACCTTACACCCATCAACAGGCATCACACATGCACCAATGCAGCCGCTCCCATGTATTCAGCTGCAGTTTATTCGTCCGCTCATGCCCGCCCCATGTCTATCTTATGTGTGTGCGTGCTTGGTCGTGGGGGTGAGGAGTCTCCGTTTGGATCGAAAGAGACTGGAGAGGAAACGAGGCGCAGGGGAGGCTGGGCTCGAGTTGTGGGCGTGTCAAATCCAAAGCATCAACCCACAGAGTCACAAACATACCACCGATGACGTGTCAAGACTAGAGGCTGTCTTCCGGGAACTGGGTTTGGACAAGGAAGCAAAATAGGTCTCTGCTTGAACAGGTAGAAGATAAATCTTAGGGGGCTTGAGCAGGGCAACGGCCGCCGCTCAGAGGCAAAGGATGAGACTTTGCGAACCGGGATGAGAGAACGTCTTCGCCCCTTTTTGTTCACTTCGTGCTTCCTTCTTTTTTGTTTGGCTTTCCTCTTTCCTTATTCGTTGCAATGAAGTCGATATAATTCTCACTATGACTCACATTTGGAGGTCTATTGGTGCTGCCGTCGACGTCGGGGCCCCGCTCTCGCGTCCTCCTTCGTCTTTCTCTCCCTCCAGGGGGGTACGCAGCGGGGGGAAAAGGTGTAAATTGCGAATGTTAAAGCCCAGTCTCTTTTCATCACCCTCTCCAAAATAATCCGGCAATCTGGACTTTCGTCGATGGTCGATGGGGATGGGCGGCTTCAGTTGGATGCCTCCAGACTCTTGCTCGACGGCACCACTAGCAGGGTAAGTGGCCCCCTTCATCCCGCGCGCACCACCGCTGCCGGTAGATGCCATGTTGCCAGAGCTGCTGCTTGTCGAATCAATGATAACGGTTCCATTCACAGAGCCATGACGTTGAAAATGTGTGGAATCTCTCTTCCCTGAATCTCTTGATTTAGCTGCCCCCTCGCCGCTCCCCTGGGAGCTTCCAGTTATCACGCTAATGGTGCCCGCCCGTCCTACATGTTTGCGGGTTAACAACATCGAAGGTGAGGAATATCGTATCTTCGCCGATGCTCCTTGTCGTTGCTTTTTGGTACCGTCCACATCCATGAGTGCGGCCAAAAGGATCCTCCTCCGGTCCTCCATGTCCTCCTTCTCTTCCTCCTCGTCGGCCCTCGCGCCGCTAATATCACGGCTCCCTCCGCTACTTGTTTTCCTACCTTCCCCATAGCCCATGGCAGAGGGGCTTTTTAACGCGGCCTGTACACGCTCCAGCTTTTGGTTGAGGATGACGCGGCGCGGAGGGGATTTGGGTGATCCTTTCCGTCGGACGCTTTGTTGTTGCCCAAAGCTGTCGCCTCGACGAGAAGCTAGTGCAGCTGCAGTGGTAACATTTCTTTCCACTCCTTCCTGGCTCAGCAGCTGCGGGCTCGGTGACTCGCCTTGCGAAATATTGAGCTGCCCGGAGATCATGCCTCGTCCGTCAGCATTTCCAAAGAGGTCGCCAAGAGGAATGAGACGCCTAGGCAATTTCCGGCGGACCCAGTGCCACTTCCCGTCTAAATCCATAATCAAAATTTGTTGAGCTTCCTATCCTGGAATTTTGGCCTGATTTGGGGCGTGTGTGCGGGCGGGGTAAGTGCAAAAACGAACCAAAAAACGCTCGACGAAAAGAGAAGACCGTTGGTTGACGTCGGCTGCAGGGGGCAAACCTGGTCATCAAGGCCCCACGGCTGACGAGAATAAAATAGCAACAAAATAATTGACCCCTCCCAAAAAAGGGGCGAGTTTTGATGATGATGATAGTCGCTGACATATAGCGCCCCTTGGGTGGCAACGGCGACCGGTCACACGACCTCATACTCATGCAACACTCATGCAACCAAGACATATGCCACAACACCTGAACGCCTCAGCAAGCCCTTTTTTTCCGGTCCACAGGGTACGTGCTGTGCCGCAACTGCTTCCGACTTCTCCCTTCTCTGTGCTGCCCGCACCAGCATCCTTCGAGGGTCGCACAATACACGCAAGCCGCCGCAGAGAACAAGCGAGAGATCGATCTCTCCTTTTGCGACACACCCGTTCGGCCAACCTCGGACATACAGACATGGGTTTGCCGGGCCACGAGGAGCTTATTAATGCTGTCAAATTCACGCCGAATGGACGATTGGTCGCCTCGGCCAGCGACGACCGGACGGTATGTGCTATTGCATCAATGGAGGGAGGGGTGATGATTACGTGTGGCAAGTTCCATGTTGGGAAGGAAGATACAAAGAAAGGCAGGAATGTGGGTAAAACAGAAGTATTTGGTGTCATGCTTAACCACGAGGGTGGTGGAGTATATTCGCTTTGACAGCCCTCTTGCTTGGCGCTGTGTGTGTCGCCATCTCTCTCCACATGTTGAAGCGCAGGACTCCCCTGCTCATGAGCACACAGCATACACACAAACGAGCACCCTCCCCACTCTATCGCATCGACCCATTAGGTCCGCATCTGGAACGCTAGCACAGGGTCCTGTGTCAGGATACTGCGGGGCCACACGTCCATGGTCCGCAGTCTCGCCGTCATGCCGGATGGAAATCGTGTTATTTCCGCTGGCACTGACGGCACTTTAAGGCTGTGGGACATTGAGACGGGGCAAAACCTGGCGGTAGTGGGCGGACGTTTGGGCCACGTGTTGTCATTGATTGCCTTGCCGGATAGACGATGTGTGGTTTCTGGGGATTATGATAGGGTAGGTGCGTGTGAGACGCAAGGAAATGTGAAGGAAGTTTGGAAGCTGTATGGACCTCTCTCTCCTTTTTCCTTCGCCGTTCGTATCGTGGTTACTTATCATCTTTCACTGTTTCTTATCTGCTTGTCCGACCCCACAGCACGTTAAAGTTTGGGACCTCTCGGCCTCGACGTCTTTTATCGCCAAGGTGGGTGCCTCCACCCATCCCGCTGAAATCCGCGCCATGACCGTTTTTCCAGGCACAACGCACATCGCTGTCGGTTACATGGGGAATGAAGAATGTACAGAGATTAGGGTGTGGGATGCTGTAGGACAAGGAAGGATAGGAGGAGGAGGAGGAGGAGGAACGGAGGGAGGGAAGGTGGTGGAGGTGCCCCCGTTGTGGAGTGTGCCTGGGCATGATGACACGATAGTGAGCTTGGGGGTGATTGGCGGGGAGGGATTGGTGTCGTCGGGGTATGATCGGACGGTACGTCTAGAACAAGAAAGAGCCGATCGGGTTTGCGAGATTGTTGACTCGGATATAGAAGGTGCACGACAATTGGTATATATATCAGTGTAGATATCCAATTTGGACTCAGAGAATTACATAAAACAGGTACGAGTCTGGACCCCATCCTCCCCTTTAGCACGTGCAACATGGTCCACACCAAAGGAGAAGGAAGAAGCCAGCCTCATCATCCATTCGGGACAGAACATCGCCATGGCAGCCGTAGCTTGGGAGGATGGTAGGGGGCTGGCCTACGGGTGTGATGGTAAGTCCGCCCTTTCTCCGGAAGATTATCAATACTAGAATAATTCTTCATTTGCGTGCTTTCGGACTCTACGATTTCTTGTTCTTTGTGAGTAATTCGCCACCAAGCTTTATTTGCTTACTTACCCGACATCCACACCCCAAAAAATACTAACACAGACGGGAGCCTTCACATTTGGGACCTGAAGCGACGGCGTGAGGCACTGAGCCACCCACAACGGCATCCAGATGGGGTAAAGGCCCTCGATATCTCCTACGATGGCAACACTTTGTGCTCTGCGGGTGCTGACCATGCCATTCGTCTTCTGCAAACAGGCGCGACCTGTGACGCTGCTCCCTAAGGGGGATGTAGTTAGTACTGCATCTGCGCATTAAACCCAACGGAATATGGCAGAGGGGCGAGCATTGAAAAAGAACTGTCGAGCCTGTACATAGGTAGTAGAGAGCGGTGTTGTGGCATTAAAAAAAGCGACACGCAGACATACAGACATGCACAAACAAAGGTTGGCAAGTTTATGTGCCTGGACAGGCTTGCTTGGCTTTTCGTCAGTGAGTTTCTCGGATTCGAGGTGTTGGATCATGTCGCCTCGTAGGCGTCGTTTGCAAGATGGACTTTGGACTACCGTTGGTGGTATAGATATAAATATTTTGTTCTTGTCTCTTGCTTCTTTTCAGGACGTGCTCCTCTTGACCTCCTCCCCGGTGTCCGTCTCTAAAGCGCGAGATAATCGGACGCTTTGGCTATTACCCCTACCGTACTCCTCACTTCAAAACTCACAACCCGCCCATGCACCCATAAACACGACATAAGCAACTTATGCACGCTGGTATATGGGTTGCTTGTCCGCAGCACCTCTCCTCGTCGCGCACGTAAGCCTCCAAGTTGCTGATCGCGCCAACACGGGCCATACCATAGACTCTAGCTAGCAGCACAATGTCGGAATGCAACCATGCCACTGTAACCGCGCCGATCCCGCCTGCTTCAAGGGCGTCATCATGCTCCGTTTCTCCACCGCGAGGCAGCGCCCTGCGGGAATCCCACATGTTTGCCTCCAGCGGCACCACCATTTCCACAACTACAACCAACGGGAACGGCCTCTCCTCCACCGCCGCGTTAATGGCCTATAAAGCCTATGAGGTGGAGGCCGAGGATGCAGGCATGGGCAGCGGTATTCAAGGGCTCCAGTCCTCTTCCGTAATTACCCCTCTCGTGGCCAGTTTAACCTCTCCCGTGCAGCACCAGGACCACCAACAGCAGCAGCCGCAGGCGCATCAACAACAACAGCAACAGCAAGCATATCAATACCACTACCAGTTTCCGCCTTACTCATCCCAACAACAGCATCAGCAGTATCAGCAGTATCAGCAGCAGCAGCTACGACAACCTCCTCCACAATACCAGCAGCAACAGCACCATCAACAGCACCAACAACAGCAGCAGCAACACCAACATCAACCATCCTTTCAGCACTATCAGCAGCAGCAGTTACCACTTCCACCGCAGCAGCAACAGGAGCCGTCGCCAGACCCTACCTCAGATTCAATGCAGTACATGAAGCCCGACCAACTAGTAGGTAGGTCAGTTCACCCACTAAAATCTATTTATTTTTCTCTTTCCTTATTTTTGCATCCTCGATAATTACCTACAATTTTTATTGCTGTTACGAATAGAAAACCTTGTCGAACAATTCTGGGCCTCCGAGGCCACCAGAATCCGCCAAATTGACCCCTCGGCCACGGATCTCCGCCTGCAAGAGCTGCCCCTCGCCCGGGTGAAGAAAGTCATGAAACAAGACGAAGAAGTGCATGGGTCCCCTAAAGTCCTTATCAGCATGGAAGCCTTAGTAATAATGGCCAAAGCATGTGAGCTCTTTCTGTTGGAACTTACTTTAAGAGGATGGCAGATGACAAAGCATAATGCCCGGCGGACCCTGCAAAGAGTAGATTTGGCCCAAGCAATCATAAAGTGCGATGTGTTTGATTTTTTGATTGATATTGTCCCGAGGGATCAGGCCATTCCCACGACACGGGCTTACACCAGGCATGCCCCTGCAATTGATGCTGTAGCTATTGCTACTGATGATGACATAGGGGCAGAAGCGGATGGGAAAGAGGAAGTGGGGGGAAAAGGGAGGGAGGGGAGAGTGGATGGTGGTGCTACTGCCAGTGGCACAGGGAGTGGAATGTGGGATGGGGAGGGAGGAGGGGGGGCGGGGAGGGGAAGTTGTGGAAAAGAGGGAGTAGAAAGTGGAGGAGGAGGAGGGGGGGGAAGAGGAGGACGAGGAGGACGAGGAGGAGGAGAAGGAAGAGGATGGGACGGAGAAGAGGAAGGAGAGGAGGGGGGGGAAGGAGGAGGAGGAGGAGGAGGACGGCGACGAGTTCATTGAGGAAGAGAAAGAGGTAAGGGGAGTGGAACTGATTCTGCTTATGGTAGGGATAGTGAAAAAAGAGGAGAAAGAAGGGGAGGGGGAGTGGTGGAAGTAATAGAAGAGATTAGAATGCGGTAAGAAGAAAGGTGGAGAGATGGATGGAGTGGAGAGGGAGGCATGTAGCACTGTGGGAGGCACAAGGGTAGGACGATGACATTGGCGATGACGACAATGGCGACAGCAGAAGGTAGGAAAGACAAATAGACTATGCTATGACCAAATATGACAGACAGTAATGCGGGGAAGAGGAGAGACGAAGGACTGAGATTGGAAACCAAAAAACAGTCTGGTCCAATACCAGGTAGCGAAAGCTAGACGCTTGTCATGTCCAGAAGGGAAGGACAGAGGCCGTTCTATCTACCTCACACAGCAGCATTTATACATGTAAACATACGCTTAGAAATTGGAAGTGAGAGGATCAGCGCCAGACGTAGTAATACCTTGATGATTATTAAATAAAGCGCACGTGCGTGAAAATAACGAAAGAAATACAAGGAATATTACTATAAGCTTATCGTCGTGTTCCATCTATTTGTTTGAGAGGCAAGATTCTTTTTTTAAAAGTGCACTATGTTCCGCCATATAGCCACTTCGAGAAAAAGGGGGCACCGTCGGATGGGAAGGAGTGGCATAGCCACTGCAACATGGCAAGAGCAATCGGTGTCAAATAGAAGAAGTCAGCCTCGTGGAGGTGGCGGTGGTGATGTTGATAGTGGTGTGAGGAATTGCGAGGGTAGAGGTACACGAAAAGAACGAAAAAAATAACCTGCGCAAGGTATACATCGAGTTGAGGAGGTGGCGATGCCCGAACCCGCTCAGGGGGAGGAGGGGGGAGACGAGGAGGGGGTGGAAGGGGAAGGGGAGGAGGAGGCGGAGGCGGTTGAAGCAGAGGAGGAGGAGGGGGGGAAGGTGGAGGAGGCGGAGGAGGAGGAGGAGGCGGAGGAGGAGGACGACGAGGCAGAGGAGGAGGAGGTCATGGGCGGGCCATCCGAGGACTTTGTTGGTGTGACATCTGTGAACAGTTCGTGTACCGGGACGGCAATGGGGCACGTAACATCCTACGGGTGTACAGGAGTATGGTCCGTGGGGAAGCTCGTCCCCATGATCTGCGGTTTGGTCAACCGCGGCAAGATATGCGGACACTCTATGTGTAGCCTTCCCGCTGACCTCCTCTTTTATCCTCCTCCCCCTTCTCATTCTGGCCCTGTGTGGGCCGTCCGGGGACTTTGCCTGACCGAAAAATCTGTCAAAGTCGCTAGTAAAACTCGGACAATAAATAAGGGATGAATATGCAACAATTTCTTGTTGGAAGGCTCCCCCTCGTATCCAAGTCCTAGAGGACGCAGGTTGCATGCGATAGTTCTAGAGGGATGTAGGAACGGCAAAAAGAACTATACGATATATATATAAATAAAAAAATTACGTATAGGCTTTCCCCCACGCGGCCCCTTGTGGGTCGGCTTTCTTTCTTTTGAGTCACATTCCCTCGTTCTCTGTCGCGTGGACACTCGAACGACTAAAGGTGCTGTCATTGTGGCAGCTGGTACTGTCTCTCACCCCACTGACTTCTTCCACTCCTTCAACAAGCCCTCAAGAAGCCGGCCCGGGCGGGCCCGGGCGGTTTTGGTGCTTTCTATGCGTTCGGTAGCTGGACGGACGCTTTAAGAGAGACAGAATTGTTGAGCGGGTCTCCTCGCTGGTTTAAGGGACTGGCAAAGAACTTGTATGTTGCTTATATTTCGAGGGGGTCAGTGTTGCTGTGTATATCGTGGGCGTGTGTAAAGAAGGAAAAGAGGACTTGGGCTTCTTCGGACGGGTATGGGCTGAAAGAAGGGGGCATGGGCCGGTGGGGTGGTATTACAGGCGCATCGAGAAAGTGAAAGAGGGGCTGCTAGGACAGGAGTGGAGCAGCTTGCCTGATAGGACGACATAGCTGTCCTGTGGAAATGTGTGGTTGAAGTAGACACACGCACAATCCCAGATAAATAAGTGAACTTTATCCCCAAAGCTCAACCTCCCTCTTACTCTTTTTGCCTATTCTCCTTTGCTTACCTTTATGTTTTCTCGAGATCCCCATACGGTTGACGAGACAAAGGCGGAGAGGGGAGGTTGAACAGGGGAAAAACAGGAAGCATTCATTTTCAGCAGGCTAGCTACAGGAACCTGTCGGCGTCGAGCAGTCTGAATCTCAATTGAAGAGAAAGAGGAGTCGGAGGAGGAGGAGGAGGGGAAAGAGAAGCTTCCCCACCGGTTGGAAAGGTGAAAGGGACAGTAACAGTTTTACAAGGGAGGGAATTGGGCTGAAGGGAGCGGGGATGAAGGGAGGGAGAGAGAAAGTAGGAGTGTCGTGATTAGGGCGAAGGAGCTCTTGGGAAGTTTAGCGAATTATTTGACCTGAAAAAAGGGGAGGTAGAGGGAGAGTACATATATATCTGGTGGTCGCTTTTCACACCCGAGTGCCCGTCCAAATGCCCTCTTCGCTGCCCACACATGCATGGCATCGAAATGGGGAAAACGTGGAAACCATAATCTCGTCGGCTTGTGGGAAGAGCACGCATTTTCCCTTACTTTAAGCATATTTTCCTCTGCCAAAGCTCCCTTCGGCCCCTCTCCAATGACCAAAGCAAGCAAAAATGCAACTCAGTCCATGCCATATCAGCCACCTGCCCTGTAGCGAGTGCCGCAAAAAAATGAACGAAGCCACAAGAATGTTTCGATCGACACCTCTGTTGTTGTCCTACTGTTGTGCTCTTCTTTCCTTCCCATCATCTCCGGCGTGCTCTGCGCGAGTGTGTAATGTGTGCTTGTTAGCTGAGGGACGGACACGTAAGTACAGACAAAGGTCTTGTGAGTCAGAATTAGCGGGAAAGAGTGCAGGTAGTGCCCCAAACAGCACAGAGAAGGAGGAGGATTCCATGCTTTGTGATTTGATTGGCCTGGTGCTTCAGCGCGTTCAATTTAGGGGATTTAGAGGGGTAAGGGAGAGCCTCAGGGGGTTCGGGGGGGTTGAAGAAGGGGCACAACCAAGCGAAAGACCACCATAAGTAGACGAACAAGCGCAAAGGCAGCCTGAAACTCGTTCAAAGACGTTCTCGTAAGGCGGTGCCATGGATTTCGGTGCCTCGATCACCAGGCATGGGTGTTATATTGCACACATGCCGGGCTGCTTTTGACGAACTGCCGCTCGCGTCTGTAACGATAGAGTATAAGATGCGAAAAAAAAACACCCCCAGTCTAAAGAACCCGAATATGAGCGCAAATCTAATCCTACTTAGTGGCGGCCAGCAAGTGGAGTGCAGTTTTCAGGCTCCCCTACCACTCACTGGCAGCCCTTTCACAGCTTCCACTTGTGGCGCTCATGCTACTATCATTTTCTTAAGGCCAGAGGTTTTCGAGGGCATATGTGTGTACTTTGGCATGAAGATCGTAAAGCCATGACTTTTGTCATTTGAATCATACGTCAAATTTTTATAGTGGTATCGCAGCGATGACCTGTGATCCATAGATGTCTATTTCTTGCCCGGGCACGTAAAATAGATCGCACTGAAGTAGTCTTTTTTCTTTCTTCTTGGAGATGTTTTGGCGAGGTAGAGGTCGCCTGTTTGCTTTTTCTCTCATTTTTTTTCTTGAATGGTGTATTTTTCTCTCCTATCTCTCCTACGCCTCTGTATTCTTCTTCTACCTCTAGACCTGTGACTTTATCTGTCTTCATACACCTCGTTTATCTTCCTTCTCTCTTTTCGTTTATCTTTCTCTCTCTATATCTCCTGACTGTTTGACTAAGTGAATTCGCTTTTCCTCTTCTACTAATCCTATCAGGCGAAAATTGGTCTGAAATTTTCATGTTACTCTCAGCGGCCAAGGAAAATGGGGCCAGTACATACCCGAATCACCCCTTCCCTTCTCTCGCCCGCCCCCTTGTCCTATTCCTCCTTAAAGCTCATCCGACGCTTTCTTCTTCTTCCGGCGCACCACTTTTTTCTTCCCCTCCCCGGCCCCCTCCCCTACCTCCTTCGCCGCCTTTGCAGCCTCCATTTCTTCCTTCACAGCCGCCGCCAGCTCCTCCTTCCTCTCTTTTTCCTCTGCCAAGATCTCCGCCATCAGATCCCCCAAATCCTCTTCCTCCACCACCACCCCTCCCTCCTTCCCTTCCTCCCCTCCCTCAAGGTAGCAACCGAGCGTCTCCTCGTCCACTATACGAGGGGCCGTCAGGACAGGCGCAGTGGGGAAACGGCCGGATAGAATCCCCGACAAGAATTCACGCACGGCTTCAACACTCCACCTTCCCTTGAAGGCCGCAAACCGTTCTTTCTTGGGCGAGTAAACAACGATGGTCGGCAGGGCATGCTCCTGGATATCGAAGCTTTCCGAAGCAAATCGACGGAAACACGTGGCGTCCACCCACGAGAACGACCAAGGGCTAGCCCCACCGGCCAAGGCAGTGGTCTCCGAATCCGATACTTGTTGCAGCAGCTTCTGATTGGGCCCTCCCTCCCTCCCACCCTCCGGTAGGCCACCAAACAGACCCAGCACGCAAAGAGAGGCCCCGCCGCCCGCACAAGCGCTTTCCCAGCTAGCCATGTCGGAGATGTGAGTGATCGGGCCACCACCAGACGAGGTGGAGTCGGCGGAGGAGGATGAAGCGGACGAGGTAGGGAGGGAGGACGCGACAGCCAGGTCGAGGATGGCTTGGGCCCGGGGAGTGTCGATCCTCTGAATGACTTGAATGAAGAAGTTGATGACGCTCATGAACTTCATGGGGCCGAAAAAGACGGGCAAGTAAGACTCAATGCGCAGGTTGTGCTGCGCGGGCTGGGGGGTAAGGAGGGACGGAGGGAATGGAGGGAAGGGAGGGTCAGTCAAGTCCGAAAAGGAACGAGAAAATAAAAACTGAAAAATACGACAAGACCAGGGCCTCTGCTCTTTTACCCCTCCCGATGTTGCGTTCATACCACGCCGGTCTCGCTGTTCGTGTACAAGTCCATATCCTGGGGCACCAGCACATTTACACTCGGGACGTTGGCGTTGTTGAACCTGGACATGGTGTCCTTGCTCGGGTTCGAGATGAGTATAAACGTCAACGCCGGCTCCAATACAAGCGCCAGGGCCTTAAACAGCAACGCAGGCTCCGGCTTCTTCGTAAATACCAAGACGGGGAACCGCCCGGTGCGAAAGGCGCCATTAATCTCATTTTCGATCAGGAACTGGTTGGAGCCATCGCCCACCCGCTTCAAGACATCTGGCACGCTTGCCGCTGCCTCCTGATAAGCCTCCTCAACGGTCGCGAACCCCTTATTCTCCTCCTCCTTGTCCTCCCCATACAGATAGGCCTTAAAGGTGCCCTTCTCCTTCCCACACAGCGCAACTGTCTGCTCCTCCCTTGCTGCTGCTGCTCCTGCACAATCAACCACCCCACACCTCAACGTCCCCTCGGCCTTATCTGTGTACTTCTCCCATTCTTCCTCATTTCCGCCCTCCTGTCCCTCCCGCTGGAACCAGACCAGCCATCCAATTTTGCTACCGAATACCTGCTCTTTGAAATTTGTGGCATTAAGCTCCGCGATCTCGGGGGGGGGCAGCCCGGCACCAGCAGGAGGAGCCTTCTTCTTCTCCTTCCCTTTCTTGGCCGTTTTCCCCCCAGAGCCCCGCTTGGCAGTGCCATAGGCATCCTTCTCCTCCGCATCCTTTGCCTTAGTTGCGTTTTTGGCAGAGACATCAATGTGCTTTTTAATGAAGGCCTTGACCTTGGCAGCTGCTCCCAATTCACCCCTGTACTTGCCAGATGCGACTACATCCATGTCCAATGACTCCAACAAAAATGCCTCCGCGCCATGCTTCGCTCCCAGGACAAAGAGCTCCGCCAGATCCTCCAATTTCACGTTGAATGCCTTGAGGAAAGCAGTCTCTGTGGGCGGGACTTCGAGAAAGACGAAATCCTCCCCATACGTTAAAGCAAGGGTCTTGAGCAACGTCGGCGTCTTCTCCCGGTCTGATAACGTCAGGACCACGTTCATTCCATGTTCGAATGCCTTGCGAAGTGCTCCAGGGTATGTCTCGGCCGTGACGGCTTGGACCTTATTAGGCATCTCCTTTCGCAAGAACGCGCGAAGCATCTTTATGTCAAGGGTCCCGCCCTCCGTAAACGGAAAGTCAACTGGAATACGGTTCATTTTCCCCGTGTAGGGGTTGCGGGAGGGGGGTGACAGCAAAAGACGCAGTGTTGGCAGGCGGTTAAGGCCCGCGTCCTTGCCAACCTTTTGACCGCCTTTTTGATCGATCTCAAACGAGCCGACCTGGATGCCGTAAGGTTTGATTTCCTTGGCCCACTCCCCGAGGACTTGGCGGATATTTTGGCAGGCTGGGCAGTCGTCCTTGGTAAAGTCCACAAACCACACGTCGCTTCCTTCCAAAATATCACGGTACATGCCCACCGACAAGTCCTGGATCCTTCCTTCCTCGTCGTCGTCGTCGTCTTCCTCACCAGCAAACGCCTTCGCTGGGCGAATCGCCAGCAGCATCAGCACTGTCGCCAGGGCAACAGCCACCCAGAGGCACCTTTTGGCCGCCGACCGCCTCATCTTCTGGACGTTCTCGGTGGTTAAAGTCTTGTTTGTGATGTGGACATGGAAGAAAGGGAAAGGGAATGATGAGGGGGGCAACAGAGAATGTACACGGCAGGCAGGAGGCAGCGGCTCGCCGACGCACAGTTTTCAGTTTGGGCGAGTTCCAAGCGGCCCCATCACACACTCATGGCAATGAAGAGAGCGATCAATGTAATGCTTGTGGTGGTACCAGTGGTCGTGGTGGTTTTGGTGGACAAGGCAAGGCGGGAATTCATTCGTGGAGGAAGGACTTCTCGAAATTCAAATGCGGGGTTTTGGGGTGGCTGCCAGTGGCCTGAGTGTTATGTGAAGACCATGAGCCCAAAGAACGGTCAACGGACTAGCCATTCGCATGCATTTCAAGAATGGCACGATGCCGAGCCTTTCGTGACCATTTCTCAATACAGGCTCTAATCAGTAGAAATAGGGCAGAGGGCAGACGAACAATTATGACGACGTATCGTTCCGATCTCGGAGAGGAGGCTATTGGTTATATTTGCTTGCTTGTCTTTCTTGTTTTGCTATGGTACAGTTTTCTCTCCCTTTCTTGGTGCTTTTTATTTTTCATTCCCATCCTGTTTTTTACAGCTCTTCCCGCTTTTCTTCCTCCTCCCCTCCCTCCGCCCTCACCCCAAAAAACCCAGTCAGCTCCACCTCATCCAACGCAAAACCCGCGGGATACAGCTCAGGTTCCATCGCATCTGCCCTCGTCAACACCTTATCCCACACCCGCCACTGGTGCAACAACTCCTCGGTGCCCAAGAACATCGACCTGTCTCCCGCCAGCACTGCTTCCACAACATTTTCATATGCATTCGGAAGATTACTCTCCCCGTCCTTCGGCCTCAACACGTGCAAACCCCTCCCTCCCTCCACCTTATCCTCTTCCTCTATCACCCATCCCGGTGGCGTCTGCAATGCTTCTGGATCGATCAATTTCGCACACGCCGTCTTATTCCAAACAATCGCCGTGCCAAACTCCCCTCCCTGAATATTGAACAACATCTCACAGCCACACCTCCTCCCTTCCTTTCTCCCTCCCTCCCTATCATCACACAACACCACTCTCGCATAGCTTGTCCGGGTATCCAAGGCTTTACCCGCTTTAAGTGTGAATCGAGCCCCTTCCCAACGAGGATGCTTCGAGGCAAGTGTCACCGAAGCAGCAGTGGGAACAGACGTCTTGACAAACAGCGGCTCGGATCGGCGGTCGGACGCAACATGGGCATGGTACCCTTCGTATTGACCAACGTGGATGCTGGCATGCGTTTCTTCTCCATCCGGTGACTTCATGTCTCCGAGGAAGACTAGCTCTGCAAGCACGGCCGTCCGGTGTTGGTGGGAGCCATAGACAGAGGAAGACGAGGAGGAGCCCTCAGGTAGGTCCATTTTCAAGAGGACCAAGACTTGGGTAAGGTGGTTCTGAAGAACATCGCGGATGACCCCGTATCCTTCGTAGAAGGATGTGCGACCTTCGCAGTCTTCAGTCTCTTTCATGGATACCTCCACAGATGCAACATGCCTCCCGGTCCACAGGGCCTCCAGCCAGTGTCTGTTCGCTTGGCGGAAGGGCAAAATGGCTTGCACCACGCCCTTGCCCATGTAGTGGTCCACCCGGTAAATTTCTTCTTCTTCAAGATGTTGCGCCAAATCGTGTGCGAGCGCCTCGGCGGAGGGCAGGTCCTGAGGGAGGGCAGCGGGAGAGAGTGAGAGTGGTGGAGCATAAAAAGACAAACGCATTTATTTTCAAACAAAATTCAATTCACTCATACGCGTTGGAATCATCCTGTTCCGTGGACTTATAACTTCGTCCCATCCTTTTCACTCCCCATTCTTCAAAACAAAACTCACACGTCCGAAGGGCTTCTCAAACACGACCCGCACCCATGCCGCCTGGCTGCTGCTGCTCTCACTCCCTACTGCAGCCGTTGCATTCGGTCGCACGTACTCAGCAATTGACTTTGCAATATCCCCGTATAGGTCCGGAGAGATACTCAGGTAAAACAGCCGGCCTTCCAATTGCTGCCCTCCATTCTCTTGCTCTTGCTGCAGCCGTCGCCCGAGCTGCTTGTAGTGGTCCTCCCCTCGCAGTTGCACGTACCGGAAGTTTTTCCGGAAGGACTTGAGCATGGCTTCGCAAATGGTTGAATCGATGTTTTGGACACCTTTGCACGAGGTTGAGGAGGCGAGAAAGTCAGTGAGGAGCTTGCCTCCTTCCTCAAACGGGCGTGTAGCGGCTCCATAGAAGTGGTAGTCTAGCGTGGCGCCCAAGGGTTTGAGCTCCTCTTCTAGGTACGAACGGAAAAAACTCTGGAAGAGGTACTTCTTGGCTAGGCTCGACGTGGCGCCGACCAGTACAATGTCCACCCGTCGACGCGATGAGGAGGAGGAGGGCTCGGTGCGCTGCTTGGCGTAGAGGATGGGGGAGGCGAGGGAGGGGAGAAGCAAGATGAGCAGCGCTAGCAAGAAGAGTGGCAAGGCCCGCCTGCGGCTGCTGTCGACTTTCTTCTTCATTGCGTGGTCTGTAATTGTGTTGCGCAGTATGTCGGGTATGCGAGTAGTGGGTGAAGGGATAGGGAAGCAAGGTGGAATGGGCTTTATCTTGTACCCACTGCACAAGCAAGCGCATGAGCGATTGGCAGAGTCAGAGCACTGTTCTTTTTTTCATTCGTAATTTTATCTCATACCCTTGTATGGATATAATCACATCCCTATTTATGACACGAGTTGGCAACTCAACAACCACAGCACTTCTTCGTGATCACGCCCGCACGTCGTGACGAGGCTTACCAACACATCGGGCGCCCGTTTTCATTTGCTTCGGCGCTTCGGCGAATGACTCCCTCTTGGTCCTCCTCCACTTCCGTGTGGCATATGTTTGTTCTATTACAAAGGTGCCTTAATTACACATATTCTTACCAGTCCCACCACATGCACACAATTTCTATCTCACAGCACAGTTTCTGGCACATTTTCCGTGTTGTATCCGAATCAAATCAACCGCGCCAGGAAGCTCTACTCAACCACGCCCTACTCGTCCAAGTAGCGGTCTCTGTCACCCCCACCAAAAGGATGAGACACCCGCAACGACCCAGCCGCCGCCAGGTGCGGTGCATTGCGCTAATGGTCTCAGCAAGCCTGCCTACCTTGTCCTCCGCATTCGTGTGCCGGCCAAACAGCGGCGCCCTTTCCCCAACACTCTCCATCTCTTCTGCCATCTCCCTTCCAAGGCGGACGGCAGCACGCACGTCCATGCTCCCTGTGAACCTCGCTTCTCTGGATGTGTTGCTCGCCGAGTCCAGTCTGGCGGTTGACATTCCCGTCTTGTCCCCAACCTCGGCCTTAGAAGCCTTTGCAGTACTAACCGTGCCTCTCTTTCTATTCGCTGGCCTGCAACTCACCCGTCAAGACGACCGAAAGCCAAAAAACGCGGACGATCCCATCAATGAAATGAGCACCAATGATATCCTGACTAAACTATTCGTCGAAGTGGAGGGAAAGGAGCCTACCTCCATGTTCTCCTCGTCTTCCACCGCCTCTCCCTTGATGCCGGTCAAGCTCGAGGCCCGCGGTGGGGCAGGGGGAGGAAAGGGGTCGAGTGTACTCGAGCGTCCGCCCGCGCCCTCCCCTGTCGATGAGGAGGTCCGCCAGACTAAGCTCCGGGCCTCCGAAGAGCAGGAACGGGCCAAGGCAGCTGCAGCGGCAGCAGCTGTGACCAAGAGGAAGGAGGAGGAAGAGAAGGCGGCATCGGCAGCAGCTGCTCAGAAAGCCGCGGACGTGAAGGCGGCACAGGAAGAGGAACATGTTCGCAAGGAAATGGAGGCGAAAGCAGCCGCTGTCAGGGCGATGGAGGAAGCCAAGGCCAAAGCTGAGGCGGAAGTGCTGGCGCTGAAGAAGAAGCAGGCGGAAGAATTACTCGAGATCGAGATGCGCAAGCAACGCGAATTGAAAATGAAGGAGGAGACCGAGAATATACGTATTGTTCTAGAAGCCCGTGTAGCCGCTGTGAAGGCCAAGCGTGAGCAGGAGAAGGAGAAGGAGGAGAAGCGGAAGCTAGTGGCACGGGCAGCGAGGGAAGCTGCAGCAAGGAAGGAAGAGGAGCAAGAGAAGAGGATGATTGAGATTCGGCAACAACAAGAGCTGGCCAAGCGTGCGGAGAGGATCAAGCTAGAGTTGGAGCGGGCACAGAAGGAGAAAGAAGAGAAGGCTCTGCGGTTGCAACAGCAGTTGATGATCGAGGCCAAGGAAAAGGAGATGCCGGCAAAGAAGAAACTGAGAGATGAAGAAGAGAAGAAGATGAAGGCCACAGCTATTGCGGCTGATGCATCTGCCAAGGCTACCGCTGCAGCTGCTGCCACTACTACCAAGGCTGCAGCGGCGAGCAAGGCCGCTGTCAAGAGCAAGAAGGAAAGCGGGGCAGAATGGGAAGAAATGCGTCGGTTGGAACGAGAGAGTCAGGAGCTGTTGTCCCTCTCTCCTTCGACTCTACGAACGGGGGGGAAGGCCGCCTTTTCCCCAGAGGGTGAGTTCATAAAGCGTGGTAGCAAGATCTCTGTGCCCGCTGGAGTGGAGCTTGTGGGAGCAGCAGGAGCAGCAGTAGGGTCTTCGGTAGTGGAGAAGGTGAGCAAGGAGGAGGTGGAGAAGGAGAGGAAAGAGTTATTGATGGGCTTGGATGCCGTCATGCAGGATCTCCAGCGACGCGCGGAGGAGAGAAAGGGGCCAAAATTAACTGCGAAGGATGGGAAGATCAGCGCTAGCGCTAGCAGCAGCAGTAGTAAGAAGGCTCCAGCCAAGCCACCAGCAGCAGCAGTAGAGGCGTCAGTGTCGGACCCGACAGCAGTAGTTAAGAAATTAACTATTCCGAAGTTGAAGGACATTTTGCTGGTGAACGGTGTGAAATGCTCGAGCCGGGCGAAGAAGGAGGAGTTGGTTCGACTAGTGGTGGGGCTGGTTGAGAAGAATCCGGGAGTTTTGACGGCGGTGACTACGAAGTAAGGGAAGGTAGGGAAGGATGCATCAGCATGAAAGCAAAAATAAGAACTTACTCAAGTGATGAGAGAGAAGTGGAAAGTGGACTTTGACGTGGAGAGATGGAGATAAGACAGCTAAAGCTGGAGGGGAGAGAGCGAGTGCTGCAATGCACATATACATGATACTTTTTCCCCACCAAACAAACTCTCGAATCGAAAAGCGGAAAAACAACAAAAGGTTACTAGAAAAATACGTAGAACAGGAGAAGAACAATTGGAGGCAAGGTAGCAAGGATACGTGTTTTGGTGCGTGTGTGTGTGTGTGTGTGTGTGTGTGGCCAGGGCTGATTGACAAAAGAATCCGTAGAAATGATTGGACTCAAAAACACCGGAACGAGAAGGAAGAATAAGAGCACCTATTCGCACGTCTCATTTATTTATCTAATTGTGTACCACCATCATTTCAATTATTTTACACTGGATCAACTGTTATTTTATAGAAAGCCATCAGTCATACTCCGTTCAGTTTCCAAAACTGTTGCTGTACATACTGGTGGAACACTCCTTCTTTCTGTCCCGCGGTACCACCATAATGTTTCCCGCATCAAGCTGCATCATCCAGCCATCCTTCCCTCCTTCTTCCTCTTGCTCAAATGAAGGCCACTTAATTCCTCCCCCTAAATGGAAAATCAGCATTCCTCAGCCGCCTGCCCTGCCCTTCCTCTCGTCCTATCGCCGGGCCCCGCATCCTTCTCCTTCCCCCTGTCGTCATCCCTGCCTTATTATCCTTATCCCCTCTCACTCTCTCTCTATCTCCACAAACGTATTCGGACTTCTCCCATCGTGCGAGCAAACGCCCCCCAAGACCCCCGCAAGGTCCTCCTCATCTCCTCTTCCTCCCTCCCTCCCTCGTCCTCCCCTTCTCCACCACACGGTGTTGAGTTTAGATTTTGCCGACACATACGGAAGCTCACTTCCATGATAGCATCCGAGGTCGTCTGCATGGGGATTACACGCTTCCGGCTGGACGTATTGATAACATAAAAATATATCGGGGACGCAGCGGGATCCACGTCCTCTTGTTCCCCACCGAAATAGTTAGGACATTTATAATGAGCATCCGATATAATACTTACACTTTTTTCGTCATTTGACCCATCCCCTTTAGGAGGGTACAAGCTTAAATTTTTTTCTTGTTGCGAGGGGGAAAGCGGAGGGGGGACTTGTTGTTCCTCCATTCTCCCGTTAAGCACCCATGAGGAGTAGGCAAGGTCAGTGCCGTTTGAGCCTTGCAGGCCAGTGATGAGGAGGAAGAGGGTGTCTTCGTCGCGGTTGAAGCCGAGGAGGATGGGTAGGGAGCGAGGGAGGAAGAGGAGGAGTTGAGGAGCTCAGCAAGGGTGGAGGGGAGGAATCGGTCGCCGTAAATGAGGGGGGCCCAATAATGATAAACGTCTTGGCCGAATGCCGTTGAAAATGACACCAATACGCCCACTGAGACTTGACTCAAGCAATCAATCATACTGCCGCTACTGCAATCGCTGCTGCTGCTGCCGTTGCTGCTGCTGTCCTTACACCCCGTCTCCACAACAAACGCTCGACTCCGTGCCATTCCTACCTCCAAAGGCAACCCCCACACATCCCCCGCTCTCAATCACCACCGTCTTAAGCAACTTCCTGCTCTCTGGTACGATCATATGCAGACACGCACCACAAGCCCCGGCGGATTCCCCTCCTAATGTCACTGAGGACGGATCGCCACCAAAGAAATGTATATTAGAGTGAACCCATTTTAAGGCCAGTTGCTGATCGAGCATCGCTAAATTGCCTTGACCTGGCAGAGAAGAATTCGCGAGAAAGCTCGGCCTCGAGGGCCCCAAGACGGTAGGAGAGAGTAGCATTGCCGTCCAAGAGGGGTGAAGAAATACCTCCTAGTATAGATGAGCCGCCGTGAAGGAAGATCATCACAGGTTTAGGATTTTTAGTCGTTGTGAAAGGGGGGCGATATACATTTACAAACAAACAATCCCCCTTCCCGACGGCGAGGCCGTTGAGGATTTGAGGGCACACAAGCGGGGCCTGACAGGCATCGAACGAGGCGAGCAGGGGAGACGGGGCGAAACGGGGGAGTCATGCACTTGCCAGGAGGGTTGGGCTTCTTCCCACCGCCGGACAGGCGAGTGCGCGTAAGGAATGCCAAGGAATTGGGTCGCGCTGTGATCGTCTCTTTGGCCCTACACCTCCATGCCCATTGAGGGGACCTGGCCAGACGCAGTGATGATGGTGGCGGCTAGAGGAGAGCCAGGAGATTGAGTAGCAAGACGAGGAGCTGGAGACCTGGGGATAATTTACAAGGGCTGATTGCCCTGCACATTTATGCAGGAAACGTCTTTGGCGCTTTGGCTGTGCGTGGTGTGCTGTGGGTGGCTTTGTGAGCTTTGATTGGGGCATTCGGTCTGACGACATCTTCAAAGAGGTACTACATTATAATTTATCAATGTATGTATAAAGTATTCGAGTCATCGTACTAAGTACCACAGCCAGACTCCTCCCAGACAACGTGTCTCTTGACATCTTGACATCCCCCCTCGATCCATCCCACACAAATTTAATCAATTCCCACAGGGCAAGCGATGACAAGGCATTGGCTGCCCCACCTACCCAGACTTCTATTTCTGGTCACCTGGGTCTCTTGCGCGTGTGCGTTTACGCCGTGGCAGCCACTAGCCCCGCCAGCACCAGCATTATGGTCATCATTCCCCCACGCCACCAGTGGCGTGTCCACTCCTTCGCCCGCCTTCGCGTGTGTAATCGATCCATCAGTACCACCACGACAAGTCTCCACGTCAAAGTTCCTCGTACTTTTCAAAGGCGGTGCGGCTGGCAATGGTGACCAGGGCACCAGCCTGGCCTGCCTACGGATAGCCGAGTTCCGAGGACTTGCATATCGAGAGCTGGGGGATTTAGCAGCTGTTGCCGCACTCCGCTTTGAAGACGCTTTGGAGACCGATGTATCCCTGGCAGGTGGGCGAAAGCCAGACGAGGACAATGAGGAGGACGAGAAGAGCAGCCCGGCTTCATCCCTTATGTATGTCCACGGACTGCCCTCCGTCCTCATTTTGCGGAGAATTGTGGAACGTGCTATACTTGTGCACGCCGCGTATGAGGTCTGGGCTACAGGGTCTTCCTTGTGCGAGTGTGCCGCCATCACCAAGAACATTCTGAACGACGACCCACGAATGGGGCCGCTACGAGAAAATTCGACGTGGGCGGCCAGCAGTTACGTCTTTGGAACTAAGCACGGTCGACGGAAGGAAGTCGACACACTACCCCAAAAGCTGTCAATTTTTAAGATACTGCTTCGACGGTTGCCAGGTGCTGTGGACTTGAAAGCCCCTGCTGTCCGGTTTGTGCTTTTGGAGGACGGAGATGCCGCGGATGGGGATAAATTGCACCAAGTGTGGTTCACGCGAGAGGTGGCCAAAGGGTCTCGAGGCTTGACCGAACGCTTGTCCTTGCGGCGACGGCCGTATGTTACTACTACCTCCATGGAGCCGAAAGCCAGCTTGGTCATGTGCAATGTGGCTAGCTTGCAGTCGGGTGGGAAGGTCCTAGATCCTATGGCGGGAGGCGGGGGTTTGTTGCTTGCTGCCGCTCAGCTCGGCGCTGGTTTGACGGTGGGTGTAGACGTGAATTCGAGCATTGATGTCAGCCGCATCGATAGCAATTTTCACGACCTGGGTTTAAATCCTCCCGCGAATTTTATCTCTGGCGACGTGGGAGACCCGAATGTGCAAGAGCGGCTTTACCGATGGGGGCCATTCGACGTGATGGTGGCCGATCCTCCCTACGGAAAGAGGGAGAGAGGGTCTGTCCGTGCGGAAGGCGCGATCCAAGAAGCAGTCTACACACTGTACAACTTGGCCGCGAATAACAAACTGCTCCGGGTTGGTGGCCGATTGGATTATTTTTTGCCGATGGACCCTTGTTGGGCGTCGCGTGATGTGGTGCCGTTGCTTCCATCGCATCCGTCCTTAACACTCATGGACGTCTCACGGCAGCCATTAAACACCCGGCTGGATCGATATTTGATTACCTTACACAAGCACCGAGCCGCGCGCGAAGGAGAAAAAGTGATCATGCCGGATGTTAAGGCGGGGAAACAGTCAGAAGAAGACGAGGGTTCCTCCTCTCGTGTGTGGCATTACAACTAGACGGAAGGGGCGAGGTACCGTGTTGATGAAACAAAAGCGCCTGTAAGCATATTAGTGAGCGACTTTTGAGATGCATTGACTTGTACAAAAATCATGTAGTATTTTCACACTTATTTGATATGGAAGAGCGCTGAATGCCAAGAGAGAAAGCACATAGCACACTAAAAGTAGAAATAAAAGTGGGTCACCTGGACGGTTTTCGACCATCTAGGCAAGTGGTTAGTTGAAAAAAATTGGAAAATAATGAAATGAACACGGATTGGTCAAGCTGCTCGGGCCATGGGATGTTTCTGGTTTGCAGAAATGGTGACCAAAGTGGGCTTAAAATCCCCAGAGGGCAGGGAAACTGCCTGCGAAGAAACATCTTTCAAAGCCCACAAGGGCGCGAGGGGAGATATTAATGCACATGATGGCCCGACTTTCCTGCCCTTCCATGTTTGGTATGGTATGTTCTAGGGGCTATATGCACACTCTCTTACAGCTCAGCGTAGTTTAGTGGATTTGTGAAAGTGAAAACTATTGCGATCCCCCATGATCGCCTACACCGCTTACTTTGCTTTCATCCCGCTCCTGCTCCTCGGTCATGCGTCGCATCTCTTGCTGGAACCGGCGTTGCTCCTCCTTGATCTCGCGCTCCAACCGCCGCTTCTCCAGGCGCAATCACCGGGCCTCCTGGTGCTCTTGTCACAAGCGGGTCATCGTCGAACCATAGCGCTTCTGGAACACGCGGCCCATGGCGCCGACGGCCACCGTGGCCGCCGTGACGAGGGAGGGAACCAAGGCTTTGTGGCTCTGTGTGTGCAAGGCCCCCCACGCCGCATGGCTCGCCTGGCCGCTTCCACGGCCGCAGGGACAAGTCTGAACAGTCGATGGTACTGCTCGTGGTGCTAGTGCCGTCTTCGTCAAATAATTCCTCGGGCAACTCGCTCAGGCTGAAGCCGCCAGCGCCGCCTGTGAATGCCTGGGCTGTTTAGGGCTGTTTGACAAAGATGAGTGCGAGCAGTGGAATCAACGCTACCGGGCCCGCCACCATCGCCCGGACTAAGGCCCGCATTCTTCTTGTGGCATGAGTTTGGACCGGTGGTGGGATGACTGTCGTTTTCATCCCTATCTCCCCACCCCCTCCCACCAGCTTCACTGTGTTCTTGTCAAATACTTTACCCGGAGCCCTTGCCCACGACTCTCCCATATATATATACGATATTGTCAATTCTATACTTTGGTTCAAAAATTAATTTATTTTGTGTGCCAGGCAGCCTCAACGCAATTAATGAACGAATGAAAAGTAACCAGGCGAGGCAAAAACCACTTTGCTGGGGAAGAGCGGGGAAGACGAAGGCAAAAGAAAAAAGATCGGGATTTCTGTGGTCCCAGAAAAGAGAACTTAAAAGACCGTAACGTCCAATAAAGGCATAAGACGTAAAGAAAGACTGTGTCAACATCAAGCGCAATATGGTTGTCACACGCCAGTAAAAAAAAATATGGGGGGGTACTTCCTGGATGAAAAAGCCCGGCGCCCGTTGCGACATCAAACTCCTCCACACTATCTATCACCTCTCTGTATCTCTGTGACTCCATACAACCACCAACTCTCTATCTGCACGCCTTCACTATGCACAGGGCTCGTTGTCGCCCCTCGTCATCGTCGGCCATATGTGGCGCCCGCGAGCGGTGGCGGGTGCGGCGTTGGCCCGTCATCGCAGAAGCAAGTGTATCCTGACACCAACAGCCTCCATAACGAAGCTGGCATGCCACCACGCCACGGCACCACGATGGCGGCGACGCTTGGGCAGGCCCACTACCTCTCCTCCTCCGATGCCCTTCTCAACGACGACCAACACCGCCAGGACCAGCAGTACCAGCATCCCCTTGAACCCTGGCCTCTTTGGTGTGGTGGGTCTTCGTCGCCCCGAAGACTTTTTGCGACTGGCACGCGAGTCAATAAGACGGTGCGAGGAAATCAAATACAACCTGATGACATGGAAAGTGCCACCAGGGGTGGAGACGATTCGAGACATGGACGCCATGTCAAACACGCTGTGCATCGCCATCGATGCGGCGGAACTCGCGCGCAACGTTCACCATGAGGCTGCTTGGCGAGAGGCAGCCGAGGAAGCGTTTATAGGTTTGTCGGAATACATCCACGAACTCAATACGGACGTGGGACTGTATCAGGCCGTGCGTGCGGTCGTCGAAAACCCTCTCGTGGCCGCGACGCTAAGCGAAGAAGAAAAACGAACGGCCCAACTTCTCAAGGCCGAGTTCGAGAGTAGTGGAATCCATCTGCCCGCAGCCGAGCGGCAAGAAGTTCGAGCCCTCCTCAACGAAATCATTAGCTTGGAGACCATGTTTAGCAACAATGTCATTTTGGGGCGTCGCTCTTTTCAAGTGAGCAAAGCCGAGCTCATAGCACAAATGCCCTCTGATGTAATCCAAAACGTCATCCTCCCCCTCCAGCCCCCTCATCAGCCCTCCCACCTCCTCACCCTCACCACCGACACCGCTGTATCCAACGCGGTGTTACGCTATGCCCGCGATGAGAATCTCCGCCGACGTATGTACCAAGAAGTCAATACCAGCCCGCACGAAAATTTAGATGTTCTCTCCCGTCTTGTAAAGGGCCGGGATGCTCTGGCAAGGAAGTTGGGGTTCCCCAGCTATGCCCATCGTTTTCTCGCCGATAAGATGGCCGGACGTCCGGAAGAAGTCGAGCGATTTCTCCTCGCTCTTGCGGACAAAGTGAAGATCAAAGCCGATCTAGAGCTACAAGTGCTGCAACGCGCGAAGCAACTAGACGAGGACGGGCCGACGCGCAGCGCTGCCTTCCACCATTGGGACCTCTCTTACTACATGGGCGCCGTTAAATCTGCTCGTCACGCCTCTGGAGTAGATGATAAAGGCATCTCTGCGTACCTTTCTTTGGAAAATTGCTTACGTGGCCTCGCCCTGCTTTGTCACCGTCTCTTCGGCATCGAGCTTCTAGAAGTCCCGATGGACAAAAACGAAGCCTGGGCCCCTCCTCAAGCCCGTCTGCAGAAAATGATCCTCCTTCACTCTACTCATGGCCAGCTTGGCACCATTTACCTAGATCTCTACCCACGTGAAGCCAAATACACGCATCATGCTCAATTTACTGTTCAATGTGGGTGCCTCCCCAAGGGCTCTTCCTCGTACCAACTCCCTGTGGTGGCCTTGGTGTGCAATTTTGCGCCTTCCGGTTCATATCAAGAAGGACCCGTCCTCCTTACGCATGGAGAGCTTGAGGCATTATTTCATGAATTTGGTCACGCCTTGCATTCTCTGCTGTCTCGGACTCGGTTTCAGCACGTCTCGGGAACGAGGGCCCCTGTCGATTTTGTTGAGACCCCCAGCCATTTACTCGAGTACTTCGCCTGGGACCAGAGGGTGCTATCCCAATTTGCTCATCACCATAAAACAGGTCTGCCGATACCACCGGAATTGACAAAGGCCTTGCGGGCGGCCAAGAGGGAGTTTGCGGGCTTGGATACCCAGATTCAGGTGCTTTACTCGTTGGTGGATCAGAAATTGTTCGGGCCGCAGCCACTGGGGGAAGACCCGACGAGTTCTGCTTTTTTGAAGGGGGTTCAGGGGCAGATAATGACATTGCTACACTCGGAGGGTACGGTGTGGCATGCAAGGTTTGGGCATCTGACTGGGTATGGCGCGGGGTACTACGGTTACTTGTATGATCGGGTGTTTGCCTCGCACATTTGGGAGAGGCTGTTTAAAAATGATCCATGGAGCAAGGAGGCGGGGGAGAAGGTGTGGCAATCTATGCTCAGACATGGGGGGGGCAAGGACCCGCACGAGATGCTGAGGGAGGTGTTAGGGGAGGAGCCAGCGTTGGATAGTTTTTTGGCGGAGTTGGTTGGAGAGGAGAAGTAGGGAGGGAAAGAGGGAGAGGAGGGAGGGTTGTAAAAAAAGTAGGGGTTCATAGATGAAAGGAATAGGGTAAGAACGTAGGAGTATAAAATGATGAGTGATAATTCAGAACCCAGTATTGCTCATTGTTATTTTTATTATTGTTTCCATGTTTATATTCTTTTTGCGGTCGAGTCTCGCTTTCGCTATGTAAACCCTACCTTCTTCGCCTATTCATTCTCTCTCGCTCGCTTACATGTCGCCGCAAATGTGTTCCTCACTGTACATTCTAATTACCGTCGGAAAGTCACCTTTAGTCAGTCAGTCCCTATCATCCTTCCAAAGCTACTGCCCAGGGACCCACCGTTTCGACGTCGCAAAAAACGTCCCGCACCGCGGACACGCAAAAGCATCATCCTGCAAACACGCTGTCTTCAAGCAGTAGTAACAATACACATGCCCACAATCCGTGACATAAGGTGTCTGTGCCTCCCCCTCCCCGCACATCACACACTCCATATCCCCATCCGCCCCGCCGGCCCCCGGTATGCTCGCCCCTCCATCCGCCGAACCCGCCGCTCCCGCCCCCAACCTCCTCTGTCTGATCAGACCTGACACTTGCCTTCTTAATCCGTCCCAATCTATCAAGGGTACCACACACAAAGCCAGCTGCGTGAAGTGCTCCCACAGCAACTGCCTGTTCATAAACTGGAAATTAATACTTCGGCTCGCCCCCGCAAAGGCATCCCCATACACCAGTCGCATCCCCGTCAGTCGTTGCAATAAAGAAGGATAACGACCCACACGCAAGAACACCAAGAAATTGATAAGCCATGCAAGGCGGAAGAGGTTTTCGGCTCGGTCCAATGCACGGTAGGCCCAGCGCTTCCATTGCTCGCCATGTAAAGGAGTGCTCCCGCGGCTGCTGTCGCTGCTGCCACCATTCCCACCGATTTGTGGATCTACTGCAGCTGGATGGAATTGTTGATGTTGTTGCTGCTGAGCTTCATCCGCCCATCCTGCCACGAGGGCATGTCGTCGCAGTCGGGCAAATCCCCATTTACCTCCAATGTACAACAGACCCAACAACAGACGCTGGCTCACTCGTGGGGCATGAATGTCAGATGCAGACGAGAAAGTGGAGGAGGAAGTGCCAAGGATGCGCCCATTGACGAAACGAAGGTTTTGCATGCGCATCCCGGGCGTGGGATCGTTTTGAAATATGGTGAAGCGGAAGAGGAGAAGATCCAAGAGGGCATTGAGCTCGGGCTTATACTTGTCCATGAACCCGGGTGGGAAGAAGGGCGGGGCCAAAATTGTGCCTAATTGAATTCGCAGCAAATCAAGCAGCTCCGTATCAAGTACTTGAGCATCCATTTGATTCACCTTCATCACACCACTTCCTGACATTGCCCCCGCGGCGCCTCTCGTGCCTGATATGAGACGTAGCAAGGAGGACGATGACCCGGCTGCTGCTGCTGCTGCTGCTGTCGCGTCGGGGTAGTATCGCTGCAGCTCCACGGGTGCACGCAAGGGATCCAAGGGCACGACGGAGGCATTTTCAGACAGAGATGGTACCGTTGGGGGCACTAGTGGGGGCGGCAGTGGTGATGAAGTCGAAGAGGCCGAGGAGGGGCCGGTTGACGCCATTCTTGTAAATGGCGGACCAAAAGAAGCCTCGTGCCTGTGTACATTAGGGGTTTTGAAAGCGTATGGCTTGAATGCTGGGTGAGGCCATGATACTGTAGGACACTGCGTGACAATAGCTACGTCTTCGATACCTCGGTGGTCTCCAGAGACGTCCCGTGAGGGATCGCTCAAGTCAGGCGAAGAGAGAAGCAGCAACAACGTCCTTCCTGATGAATGCTCGAATGCCCTACGTGCGTCGTGTGTGTTGATTTTGCTTGTGCACCATGCATGTGCCAGTTTAGGTGTCTGTCAGACCTGGTCGTGCTTTTGCACAATGGCCGGGCATTGGACTATCCATAGCAGTGAACAGAGTGGGGGATTAAATCATCATCAGTTTGATCTTGGTCTCATCATGTCCTAGTCTGGCCCACCCTTATCCTTTCCCTGTGCCATTTACAGCACGCACAGGCCATACTAGGACGCGCAGACAAGCTCCAGGTGACTGGTGGCGGCACGGACGCGTTTCACATCGGACATCGGGAAGTCGCGGAAGTCCAGGCATCCGTCCCGCCCCCGTGTGCAAATTAAAACCAAGAACACCACCTGCGAGGGAAAATTGGCACCAGCCCTTCTACACACCACTACCCGCACCAGCGCCAACTCTAGCATTCCTGACATGCCTCAAGCAGTCAAGGCTTTGTGCCGAGCGGCACGCCAAGGCGACGTGACCCGGGTGGATATGATTTTGCGGCAGGTCCCCGATGTGGTGAACGAACGAAATCGCGACGGCCGCTCGGCGCTCATCGTGGCAGTGCGACACGGGCAAGCCGGCGTAGTTGAGCACTTGCTCAGGCATGGAGCGGAGGTAAATGGTGCGTCACACCGCTCGGGTGCCACGCCGGTATGGCATTGTGCGTGGAAGGGGGAACAGGCCATTTTGCGCCTCCTGTTGGAGAACGGTGGGGATCCGACAACGGAAGCGACAGATTGCGGCACTCCTTTGATGGTGGCTTGTCAGTATGGCCATATCGAATGCGTGCGCCTCTTACTGGACCAGGCGCCGACTGCGGCTGTGATCAGTGGAATGGATGAAAGTCTTGCCGCTGCTGTTCCTGCTGCTGCTTCTACTGCCCGTGGCCCTGCCTCTCCAACCACTACCACCACAACAGCCGCTGTTGAATCTTCTTCGAGTCATCCTTCGCCCTCACCACTTCCCGTCGACATTGACTTTGCTCAGAGCAATTATCAATGCACTGCCTTGTGGTGGGCATGTCGTTCGGATCGGGAGGAGGTGGTCCGTCTCTTGCTTGCGCGGGGGGCAGACTTCACGAGAAGAGATTGGAAGGGTCGTACACCATTGGATATCGCCCGTGTGAAAAACCATCACGGCTGCCATTCTGCTTTGGAAGAGGCCCATCGTGCTCTGGCTCTATACAAATATCGGCTCTTGTATGATGCCGAGCAGTGTCTCGTGCGGTTGCCCCTGTCCCGCACCCGTCGAGGGACATTGCACAGCCGCGCCTCGCACGTCCCTGCTTGCTTGCGTGAACGCTTGGTCCGCCAGCAGCACTTGCAGCAACAGCAACAACAAGTGCGGCAATGGCAGCAGGGGAAAGAGGGAGAGAATGAGGGGTTTGAGGGGGAGGGAATGAAAGAGGGAGGGAAGAAAGTAGTATTTGATGCGATGTTAGGAGGAGGGGAAGCGGGGT